>RYFJ01001429.1:0-314653 GCA_003991445.1 Oryza meyeriana var. granulata | reverse complement strand
ATTCTTATATAATTCCGCCTTAAACCTCCTTGAGCCCTGTTGAACGCGATCGTTTATGGGTATCCGATGTTCAACAATTGGACGGCTAATCCTGCATCTCTATACTCCAACCAACAACCATCTTCTCAACATGTTCATTCACTCGAAGTTCAGGCATAACTTTTGCTTATGTACGTCGGCCTTGCTTATCTCCTGGTCTATTCGATCTCCCTAATATCGCCGATGTAACCCTTGGTCCAGTTCCTCGAATTTCAATGACCCTCAGAGTAAAGCTCGGAGCCGACTTGCGAATCGGTTGATCCCTTGGCGTGACCTTAAGATAATTCCTTAGACTCATGTTTTCCCGTACAAATATCAACTCATCGTCCTCTCAGACTGGCAAATCGTATTGCATGTTCTTGATCGATCACAGTCCGCTATCCTTGCTGTACAAACATGATGCATCATCGAGGCAGCACCAGTTCGGTGAACAATCCCTGCAAAAACACTTAGACTGTTCATCGTAAACGAAAACGTAGTAGGCAATGTTTGTTCCTCACTGTACTCCACGTCAACACCCTTTCGCCTTCTGAGAATTCACCCCAGTTCTGGCCGGCCGAAGTCTTTAGCCACGGTGAGGCTATTCGTCTTGATCAAATTTCGCAGTTTCTCACTTTTTGAATGTAGCATAAGGCATTAGATTACCCTGCTCCCATCAACTAGCATCTTTGTCATCGCTTCCCATTCACATAGACTTGATATATAATGGCTTTAAGTGCGATGCTCTGATCTCAGGTTATCAAATATGCCTGATCGGTTGCAAGTTAGCTGAGCGAAAAACTTCTCATTGCTTCCTCGTCTGATGAATGCTTATACTCCCGAGGCAAAAGCAAAACATGTTACTGAACCGATGATCGACTTCGTCGTCCTTCTCTTCACACCATACTCGTTTAGTTCTCTTGTGGCGATGATCGGCTTCTTCCTGATCTTGCCTCTGCTCTTCCTGTTGCTCTCGGCGTTGTAGCCGTTGTGCTCTTCTCTTCTGATTCTTTGTGAATATTCTGCTAGGACACCACTGAGGATTTTGGACTTGTTTTTCATGCACTTTCTCTTCATTTTCTTCAAAGAATTCTTCGTGGACCGTCCTAATGCTATGTCCGATGCTCGTCTCCTAGGATAGCCATCCTGCGAAAACTTTCCTGCTGATCCCGCTGAAATCTCAGATTATCGCACTCAGGCAATCTTCAATTGATGGCAATTCATCCTTGATCCAGCAGAATCGGAAGAACGGACAATCCCAATGCGGATTATATCTTTCCCAGTCCGGCTCAATCCACTGCATCGTACTTTGATATTTTCTATCATGCCTGATGAAGTAATTCTTGATTTTCTATGATCCACATGCCTTCCTTCATCGGCTTGAGTCCTTGACGACGATCCCGCATAAACCATGTTCACGGGGAACGGGTGTCCATCAATCTTCATCGGCTTCTTGTCTTCAAACTTGATTCTTCCCTGCTCAACAGCCGATTGAATTTGTTGCCAAAAAACTTTGCATTTGTTGGTGTGATGCAAAATCGTGTTGTGCCACTTGCAATATCTTTTCTTCTTTAGTTCTTCGGCTGATGGAATCACGTGATTCGGCGGAAGTTGTATCTGCTTCTCTTGTAGTAGCAGGTCGAAGATTTTATCGGCCTTATTGACGTCAAAGTCATATCGCTCCTCTTTGCCGATATCCTTAACCCACGGGCATGATACTAATTTTTTGTTCCTAGCCCACCCTGCTAATCTGACTTCAGCATCGGATCCCTCATCTTCTGAGTCTGATGAATAAACCTGTATCTGAGCAACCTTCTCTGATATTTATCTTTTTTCGCCTCTTGAAATCGGCTTTCATGAGCCGATACCTTCTGTACCAGGTGCGCCAAGGATTCAAACTCCTGTGATGAAAACCTCTCTTTGATTGGCGCTAAGAGACCTTGGAAAGCCAAGTCGGCTAGATGTCCATCGCTCAGGTTCAAACTGTAACATCGGTTTCTAACGTCCCGAAATCGCTGAATATATTCCGGTACTGTTTCATCTGGTTGTTGCCTAACCGATGTTAGATCTGTCAGTCTCATCTCATGGATCCCAGCAAAAAAGTATTTATGAAACTGTTTTTCTAGATCGGCCCATCCCCGAACTGAATCTCGGTGTAATGAAGAGAACCATGTAAAAGCCGATCCAGATAGCGACAAGGGGAAAAACCTAACTCTCAGAGCCTCTTCAGCCGATGCCTCTCCGCACTGCGCCAGGAATCGGCTAATGTGCTCTACTGTAGATGTGCTGTCTTGCCCTGAGAACTTAGAGAAATCCGGGACTCTGTATCGGTGTGGTAATGGAACCCTGTCAAACCACTCAGGATATGGATGCCGATACATAAATGTTTGCTCCTTGGGCCTGATCCCAAACTGTTCCCTTACTATCTCTGCGACCCTTGCCGACAAATCTTCCTCCCTTGGGATCTGCTGTTGATACTGTATTGGGGGAGTTGGTTGCCGATTCTGCCTAGGGTATTCTCTCTGATGATTTCCTAAATCGGCAATACCACCTGGGTAATTCTGTTGATATCCCCCATAATAAGCAGACCGATGGTATCCAGCAGGAATATCTATTGCCCCCCAGCCTGGTTCTGTGTAAACAAGTTTCTGGTATTCTCTGTTTATCCATAGTAACCTAATTTGGCTCCGTCTTCAACGGGAGATAGACAGGTCCTCGAGTAGGCTCTTGAACAATTGATCCATCCACCGTCTTCTTGATGAGATTATGGAGCGTGTTCACCAGGATCCTGGACTGATTGATGAGCGCGTGATGTACTGCTTCGTTCACCATCTCCTGTAAGGGTTTTACTGGTGGACTTTCAGGTGGTGTACGGCTCGATTCTCCAAACAGAACTGGTTTCGGAAACTGAGATTTTTGAATCGGCCCTTGTCTTGTCATGCTGAAGGATTCCAAGCAAAGCTTCTGAAAATTTGCCATATTTTGCTCGACTTGCTGTCTTTGCTCGTCTGTTAAATCTTCCATGTTGACCGGAATTACGTTGTCTGTTTTGACCTCTTTTCCGGCCATGTTGCAATTCCGATTGAGATTTTGTGTCGAAACTTCATGTCCTACCGGGAGTGCCAAAAGCGTGTTGACGCCGAAAATCGCCGGGGGCCGACGACCTGGTTCGGCGTCTGGAGACACGCAAAGGCCTGGGAGATTTGCTTCACTCCAGTGCAGGTCCTAAAATCTTGAGGTTCGTAGGTGTGCCAGTCAATTTGACCCTGCAATTGACAAGGAGATAAAATGTTAGATCAGTGAGCCAATCGGCTGGAAGCCGATCTGGACTCGTCTCATCGGCCGATAGCCGATATGAACTGTAGCACTTATACACCGACTGGAAGCCGATGATGGCATGAGCAGTAACTAATAATAAAAAATAAATATCGAACTAGCCGATTGCCGAAGGGATACTCGAAAATCGGCTATAAACTGATAAAATAGGGTAAATAAATGGATTGAATAAACTCCAGCCGATTGCAATAGTAATCGCTAGCGCCGCCCCAAAGGTGTTGCCTGCGCCCGTGCCCGTGCCCGTGCCCGTGCCCGAGTCTCTCGCTGCTGTCTGCCGTGCCTGGGTCCTCGCCTGTTGTTTGTGCCTGCGCCTGGGCCCGTGCTCGTGCCTGTGCCCGGGTCTTCGCTTGTGCCTGCACCCGGGTCCTCGCCACAGGGAACAAAACCGAGATATGCAATATAGTGCCGCCCCGACTTGGCAGCGATTTTTAAACATGTTTGTGACAAATCGGCTGTATATAAAGATAACTTATGGGCTAAACACTCCGATAAAACATCGTATAAAAACCCATCGGCTTATTAAGAGTAAGGTTATTATCACCAGTCTAGTAGATTAGACCCAACCGTTGCAGCACAGACCGATGATGATAACAAGACCTCAATGAGCCGATAGATCTAATGCGATCGTGATGTGAAATATGATAACTTATCGGCTATACATCCCGATAAGACGCTTGCACAAAAAATATCAACCTAGAAGGATTAACTTATTGGAGGCAGTTTAGTAGGTCGGACCTAACCGATGCTGCACAAACTGTCGATAAGTTACACCCAGTAAGCCGATACGATCTACGCACGCGTGATGTGATATACCTAATCGATCTATGAGGTCAAACTAAACTGATGCAGCCATAGATAAAATGGTTATATCGTGGTAAGCCATCCACCGTAAACCGACTAGAATATTGGACTTAACCGAGGAAGTCCTAGCCGATATGGTGTCCGAGGTGACGAGACTTACCCTCTCATAGGAGGTCGAACTTAACCGATGCAGCCCGGCTCGAGAAGCAAGAACCCGTCGAAGGGGTGGCGATGCACCAAAATTGTATTGATCTGATTGATGTAGATATCTTACAAAGCACCTGGGCATACGTATTTATACCCCGAGTTGATACGAGTCCTTATTGGACACGGCACAAGATTTCCTAAATACACAAGGAAACACTAACAGGATCCGACCGGACACGAGGTCAGGTTTCCTAAAGATACTAATTCCTTGCCTAATTAATAATTAAGATAATTAACTACCATACTATGGTCTTCACGGCTTCTTCCTGGATTCGGCTCCTTCTGGATCAAGTCGCATTAGTTAACTGTAATTTTCTTCTTGACCGAATCTAATACAGAGCCATACCAAATTTTGGCGTTAATAGGAGGGTCTATATAAACTCAGCTAGGGGAGTTCGTGGCCGACTTTCACGGGATTGAGGGCAGAGGCCATGGCGGCTAGTGAGCACGATTCAACTGCGGTCGTGGGCGAGAGGGGTGGAGAATGTGGGGGAAACGGGCTGGGACTCGGTCTGCGCAGTTTGAATCAAGGGCCGAGACGCAGGGGAGCGGGAACGGCGTAATCCGCCGGACGGGGCAGCTCGATCCCCTCCTGCCGAGTTGGCCAGAGGTTGAGGACGAAGCTGACATGTGGGGCCCTGGGCCCACATGTTAGCGAGAGGGGTGAGGGAAGCGGCGTGGGGAGAGCGGCCGACAGGTGGGGCTCGGCTGACGGTGAGAGAGGGGGAGGGACTCGCAGGTGTGCAGGCCACGCAAGCAGGTCAGACAGTACTGGGTCGGCGGCCAGCGGGAGGAAAAGAAAAGAAAAAGGAAAAAGAGAAGGAAGAGAAAAGAAAAAGGATTTCCAGTGCTCTTTTAATCCCGATAAGAATCTTTGATTTATTAAAAATACTTCCGGTGCTCTAAAAATTCCAGTAAAAATCCTGTTAATGCATTTTGACAAGAGGAATGTAAGAAAAATATTCCCAGCCATGATAATTTATTATTTTACATTTTCACATTTAATTAATTCATTTGGCCAATTTAAATTATTTTTCTTGGGACATTTTCGACAAATATTCCCAGCCAAGATTAGGAGTGTGAACCAAATATCGAAGAATCCTCTTTATGACAACTAGATGACATTCTCTAGGTACCGCTTGAAAGCGAGCACACATGCACACACTAAGCATAATATAGGGTCTAGATACACAAAGATAAAGAAGAGAACCAATCATAGAGCGATGTACCTTTTGGTCCACAGATTTTCCATTCTCATCGAGGTCAAGATGTCCATTGTTAGGAATTGGTGTTTTGATGGGCTTAGCTCCCTCCATCTCAAACTTCTTGAGGATATTTTTGAGATACATGTTTTGAGAGATGAAGGTCCATTCCTTTAGTTGTTGACTTAAAGCCCGAGGAAGAAGGTGAGCTCTCCTATCATGGACATCTTGAATCTCTTGGTCATTATTCTACAAAACTCATCACTAAATGAAGAATTAGTTGAGCCAGATATTATGTCATCGACATAAAATTAGAACACAAATAAATCATTCTTTAATTTCTTGGTGAAGAGAGTAGTATCGGCTTTCCCTATCTCAAAGCCATTTTTGATGAGGAAATCATAAAGGCTTTCATACCATGCTCTAGGAGCTTGCTTAAGCCCATGGATCGTCTTGTGATGCTTGTAGACATGGTTCGGGTACTTGGATCTTCAAAGTCGGGTAGGTTTGTATCATTTTGAAAATTTGGGAATAAAAATAAAAAACTAAAAATCGGAACCGATAAAAACTTTGTGAAAAGCTGCATCATGCTGGTTCTTTTGGAGTTTCATTTGGATTTGAGCCAGTGCCAACACTAAATTAATTAACACTTCTCAAACCCTAAAAGGATTCTAATCATGAAACCTATGTTAATTATCCCAAACCTTTATCTTTTAGAAAAGAAAAGAATTAATCTATCTAGTTGCCAAAACCATGGTCTGAGACCTCCTTCTAACTTCCCCTCCCAACCGAACCCAGACCTAACAGGGCTAGCCTCTTTCTTTTCCCCTGGCCCACAGCTGCAGCGAGCAGCACCAGCCAACTTAGCTCACCCGGCGGCCCAGCTAGGGAACCACTGAGCCAGGCCACCGCAGCCATCTGCCAGCTGATCCCCGAGCAAGCACCTGCCTGTTTTCGCCCTTGCTTGGCCCCACCTACCAGCCACTGCGCCTACCCAACGAGCACACATGCAAGACCGTTCGCCCGGTCATTTCCCCCATCCTACTAGGCCATGGACCATGCCACGCCTTGCCCTAGTCCTCACACTGTGCCATCGGTGTCGACAAGCCATCTCATCCCCAGTGAGACCCGACCTCACCGCCGCCCGTGCCGCTGATGCGACCCCTTACCCCATGCCATCGGCGCACGCGCATGTGCTATGGCCGCCATTACGATGGCCGAGTTGTCTCGTCGCCGAACTGCTCGCCTATGCCAGCCACGGTCTCGATGCCCATCCCCGATCGCCGTCGGTCATTATAGCGACGCAACGTGACTGGCCATCCCCCTCCGCCTGTACCTATTCTACCTAGCCACCCATGCCCGAGTTCATGCCACTGATGTCGCTCGTACTTGCCGGCCTTGTCGCATCCCCATCCTCCCGTCCACGCGCGTGCCACCCTATTAAGGTGAAGGAGCGCGCTGAGCCGCACATCTGTTTCCCGTCAACCCGCCATTCACCCAACTCACCACACTACACAGACCACTGGTCCAAACCAATCCACGTCGTACGAGCTCATGACGGAGCAGTGGGAGGTCAAACATTTCCACCCTCACACGCTGCCTGCCTTGCCACCAACCCCGTCCTCTCTCTGCCGCACCCAACGGCTGCGCTGCCTGTGCCTATAAAATGCTGAGCCGACGCACCACCCCAAATCGCCCTCAGAACTCCACCCTGCCTCAGTCACCGCACTCCCTCACCGCTTGTCCTCGCCGTTGACCGAGCCGAGCACGCCACTCCGTACCCGGATCAGACCACCGCCACCCGTACCACCATACCACCGCATTGCCACCACACTAGGAGCTTGGAAGGACCTGTTAACGCCAAAATTTGGCACGGCTCATATCAGATTCGATAAAGATAGAAGCTATATCAACCGGAGGAAATTAATCCAGAAGAAACCGGATTTGAGAAGGAATCGTGAAGACCACGTTATGGCAGTTATTTATCTTATCTATTAGATAGTTTTATCTTTTAGAAAACCTGATCTCTTGTCCGATCAGGTCTGTTAGTTTTCCTTTTCTAGTTAGGAAAGTCCTGTTCCGTGTCCTATAAGGACTCATGTAACTCGGGGTATAAATACGTACGCCCGGGCACCTTGTAAATTATCCACACAGATCAATCAAATTCGGCGCATCACCACCCTTTCGACGGGTTCTTGCTTCTCGAGCGGGGCTGCATCGGTTAGGTCCGAACTCCTGCGAGAGGGTAAGACTCGTCACCCCTTACCCAGGTGTATCTGCCCTGTCTACGGCTGCATCGGTTCGGTCTGACCTCTTAGGCCGATCAGGTATACCACATCACGCGTGCGTAGATCTTATCAGCTTACTGGGGGCGATTTATCATCAGTTCGTGCTGCATCGGTTGGGTCCGACCTACTGAGCTGCCAGCGATAAATCGTTCCTGCTAGGTTGATGGTTTTTGCGCAAGTGTCTTATCGGAATGTATAGCCGATAAGTTATCTTATTACATCACAGTTGCATTAGGTCTATCGGCTTGTTGAGGTTCCTTTATTATTATTAATCTGTTCTGCATCAGTTAGGTTTGAACTACTAGATTGATAATAATAGATTTATCCTTGACGAGCCGATCGATGTATATGCGACGTTCTATCGGAGTGCTTAGCCGATAGGTTATCTTTTTATAAAGCCGACTGTATTATCTTTACTATTTTGGTCATCTATATTATCATCGGTTTTCTAGCCGATGCACATGTGTTTCCTTGGCAGTCGGCTAGTTTACTATTCTGCCTATCTATTTTATCATCGGCTTCTAGCCGATGCACATGTTATACTGACAGCTTATCTATTTGCTTATAGCGTTATCGGTTTCCTAGCCGATACACAGGTGCCATCGGCCATCGGCCACAAGGGGCCTACATCAGTCCGTATCGGCCGATAGCCGATGTGCAATTGCTGCTGACCCGAGCACAAGCACGCCGAGGACAAGGGCCCGGGTACAGGCGTAGCCGATGTGCGAGCACTGTTGGCGCCATCGGCTGAAGGAAGACTTTATCGGCTTATCGGCCGATCGCTGCTGGTAGCCGGACGCGGGCACGAGGTCCCGGGCTCGGGCAACAGACGAGAACCCGAGCGTGGGCAACAGGCGAAGACCCGGGCGCGGACACAGGCGAGGGCTCGGGCAAGTCGGGCAGTCGGTTCAGGGGAATTCGGTACAGGAGCTATCGGCAATCGGTTGGAAGGAGTCTACATCAGTATGTCGGCCGATTGATTCACTGAATTAATATTTTCTCCTTGTCAATTATTGGGTCAAATTGACTGACACGCCTGCGAACCTCAAGATTTTAGGACCTGCACTGGAGCTAAGCAGATCTCCCAGGCCTTCGTATGTTCAATCGCATCAAACCAGATCATCAACAAGCTTCTTGGCACACCCGGTGGTTTTTGGTGCGAACAGGACCGTGACTCCACACCGCTGCTGGAGACACCGCCACTGCCATAGGACGAACTATGAGGTTGGCTTCGCCCCGCCTTGAACCGCACCTCACCACCGGTGCTTTGCTCCACCCTGCTCCAACCACAAACCGTACCGTGCCGCTTCCTGGCTGTCGCAAGGTGAGCACTCTTGCCGGCTAATTCCTTCCTCCCCCTAGATTCTCCACCGACGGGATTGCACCTGATTGCGCTGCCTCACCGCTGCAATTGCTGTGCCATCGCCGTCCGGTCTTCTGCATCATAGTCTGCCGCCCCTAAGGCCCAATCTACCTCACCACCGTGGCCAATCGAGGCCTCGGACCTCGCCGTCAGCGAGGACCAGAGCCCTCCGAGCCGCAGCAGCCGTTGGTGTAGCTCGCTAGGCATTCGGCCTCGCACTAGGCGCGAGGAAGAAGAAGGCCAGGGCCCCTAATCATTGACATGTGGGCCCTATCTCACAACGCTAATGATTATAGTTAACCTAATGACCCCCTAATCCCTCTGGCTAACAAGTGGACCATGATCATTAATAAAACATAATTAAAACCGGTTTGATTCTTGTGACACTGACATGTGGGCCCCAGGCCACTAATCAGCTGAGCTAACCTAGCCAACCAGGGCCTTGGCCCCACCTGTCAGTGACAAAGGGCGGCCCCTCTCGAAAGTCTATTTTAATCCCTATGGACCTGCCTGTCAGATAGAGAACGAGGTGTTTATTAAGAAAAACAATTCGGATAATTGAGGGAATATTCCAACAGTGCCTTATTTCAATTAAGCCGATTTAATTCAAATTTGAATATTTAAAAGACCATATCTCCCTCATTCTAAGTCTAAATCGAGTGAAACTTGCACCGAAATTCATATAAAATCAAGATCTATCAAATGGCACTGGTTTGGTATTTTTCCCATTTTTCTTTATATTTATTCCTTATTATTTAGTAGTTCGAGATCGGGTTTTAACAGTCGCCCCGCCCAATTAGGTTACATTTACGACGACAAATCTCTTGACATAGAGGAGGAAGTTGTTGTAGCCTAGCAAGGCAAGTCACCATGCCCTCCTCCTTGAACATGTTGTACCTACTATGAAAATGTTTTGTTTGAAAATAAAGTGCATGCTATATTGAAATCACGTACCTAATTTCCATTTAAGACATTCATTGATATTGATTCCATGTTCCTTGATGCCATATGTTATTTATCTCCGCAAGTCAAATATTGACAAAGCTTAGTGTTGCTCATTAGAATTTCCATGCTTATGATAATATCTAGATAGGGACGATCGTTCTAGGTAGGGAGCAATCGTCATTTCATGCGAGTGGAAACATGAAATGCCACTTACAAGACACATGAAGAACTATTTACGAAAACCAAAAACTAAGCAACAAAACCATTTTTCAACTGGGGCCGCATGGAATGATTTGGGTGGTTCCTGGAAAAGGCTAGCGCCAACCCTGGTTAGTTAAAGACCGAGTCAAGAAAATAGGTAGGAAATGAATAGAGTACAACCGCATTTCTCCTATGGGTATAGACCTGGAGGATTAGGTGACCCGAGTGGGGCGGTACCTCAGTCATGGTTGGTTCTACACACGAAAAGTACGTTGTTGTGAAGTGTTGAACTGTTGGGATTAATGACGTCAAAACTAAAAATGCACCCTATATATATATATAGTGTACCTCTTAGATCTCTCGGGTTCCAGGACTCCTCTCACCACTAGCTCGAGGCGTTGGGTGCTAAGGGTGCATGAGGATTCATAGTCCTTGGAGCGGGTGCCGCAATGCAAGAGAAGTCGAAAGATTAGGGCGTGACAAGTCTCATGTGTTAAGACTAGGCTCATGTGTTGGACAGAGTCATGGATTGCGGGTAAAGCATACATCCACTGCAGTGTGAGTAAAACCAAACTATTCGAATAGCCGTGATCGCGATTAAAGGAGAATCGGGACTTGTACCAGTCTTGACTAGACTCTCCATTTTTCTAAACTTGGCTAGGATGGGAATGGATGGTTATGGAGACTTACTTGGAATGCAAGGAAGTGGATTAGACTTGGTTGGATAAACGGACACGGGGTTAAACCGAACCAACCGTAGCTTGGCAAGGTGGACATAGCCCCTGTGATTTGGATAAACAACTCATACAATAGCAAAATTGGTTTGATAAAATGGCTAGACCATAGGCCTATGAAATGATTTGCGAAAATTGGCTTTATGCAAATAACCCCATGCCTCCCTTGAACCTGTGTGCATTAAATCATGTAGTGGTGGCTTGCGAGTACTCTATGTACTCAACGTTGCTCAATCCCTTTTTTCGAAATAGATGCCGATGACGAACAGTCCGGGAACTGTCAAATGGAGGAAGAGCCAAAGGAGGCACCGTAGGATACATGTCGCTAGTTGAACGCCTATGGACAAACGCAGGGCCGCTGCTGCTTAAGCTTCTGCTATCGTACCTCGTCTCTTTTGCTAGTTTACCCTAAGTTGGTTGGTTATGTCAATTTGGGGCCCTTCACGGGTAACCCCCCTTTTGTAAAGACTAAACGATGTAAGACTCTATGACAATGAATGCAATGGTACCAGTTATGCTATGCATGTGTTAAACTACTAATCCAGGGATTTGGCACACTATGCATGAGTGGTTTCCGGTCATCAAAATTGGGGGCCGATACTTGTAGCCCCTCACCCATATATATAGAGCTTCTAATTGGGTCTCTCAGGCTCAGGCCCATTAACTCCACTTGGATTGGAATTTGAAACTGAGCTACATTTGTATCTTACCCAAATATCTTGCTCCAACTCATTAAGTATGCGACCTTATAGGTTCAAGTACACTTGGTCTATAACCAGAAAATACCTTTTCGATCCACATATCAATAACGGTCCCTATAGCATGATATATAGACCTCCGAGTATACATAAACATCATATCAGTTGAAGATACAGTGTATATGTATGAACCCCTTTTTACTCGATATTGATTAATTAAGCTCAAAGCGAGATATGTATCATTCTTTCTATAGATTAATCATTCACTCAATAATCTATTAGATTACTCAAATCATGACTGACTCTTCGATCATTCAGCATGGCCACGCACTTTCATAGTCTATTACATCGAGTGACCTACAGATATCTTTCCCATTGAATAAGAGAAGCAAATCCCACCATCTTGATTATTCACATCTCACTATATGTTTCGTAGTAAACCTGAATATATAGAGTAGCATTTAATAACCTCTAAGTAAGCCACTACATGTCGAGAACCAAGATGTTTTGAGGTGTAAGAAACTTGAGACCAACTTATGGTGACATAATTCTTGTAGTTTTGATTTGGTCTGTCAATTACATGACCTATAAGATATCATCATCAATCAATACATGTGCTGGTCTCACAATCATATTTGTTCTCCATATAATATATGATCGGGGGTTGTTTAGATTATATAAAAGGCTACATACTCATTGATCAATAATAAGTCATATATTTCAAAAAACAGAATAACACTTATTGGTAAACTCATAAATATAATATAGTACTCCCTCCATCCCCAAATATAAGGGATTCTATGTTGTTTTGGAGAACTTAAGGATAGAGGAAAAATACTATAATATCCATCATTAAATAAGGGGTATGTAGGGGTGGGAGGTTGGTTAGGGGTAAGATGTGGAGAAATTTAAATATGACGTGATTGATGGGACAAGTAGTATTCTAGAATAATTTATATTCAAGAACAAATTTTAAATGTTTGAATCTCTTACACTCATAAACGGAGGGAGTATATGATACAATCATCTCTGATTATCTCTAGGAAATCTATATCTTCTATAAAGTTAGAATCCACTAGTTCTAAATCTCAACATATAAACATGACACATCATTCCCCACTAGCAATTATTATATCATAAAGCTCATGCAAGCATGTCACATCATCTACAATTTATTAGATTCTAGAGCTTAACATCCAAGCATGTTAAATTATCATCTCCTACATCATTTCTACAATATTTTAACATATATTTATCTATCATTTCAATAATATTTAATATATATTCATCCATATATTCCGCAGCAAAGAGCGGGATATCATCAAGTATCATTAACCCTTTCCCCCTCCCCACTATTCCCTATGCATTGCAGCCTTCTCTCTCCTGTCTCTCTGGTAGAATGGCCCGTGGTATCGAGGTGGGAAATTGATTGGAAACCAGCCCAACTACACCTTTTTGCAACAATCAAAAAGCAAGATCCGATGGTCCAAACAATGACCGAAATTAACCAGGAAAACCATTCGATAAAAATCTAGCAATTCCGTACAAATATATTTGATTAGAAATTAATGGTTAAAAATTTTAAAATTAAAATATGTATTATAAAAATAAACATAGGGAATATAAATTATACATGTAAAGATCATTTTTTTGTGGCTAGGGTTTTCTGTTAAATCATAGGGAGCTGCTAGAGCAAGGGATCCCCTTTAAAAAAGAGTGATGCCTATCAGGTATCAGGTTTGATACCTATCAGGTACTAGTAATATGTCTATGCTAACGCTAAAGCGATATTTGATCTTAGCTTGCGTATACCTTAATTAATTATCCATAGCATAAATATGAATTTAAACCACAAACAATTGAGATTAGAAAATGCTACTGGTTTTTTAAGGATACTACATCTCCTGCAATTGCAAGTGCAGCCTCATTCATGTGAAATGAGGTCAATCAGTCACTACCACAGTGCTTCAAAGGCTTAAAGAAATCTATACACAGAGTGTTTCCTAACTCTTTAAAATGAGTTTGAAGATTCTATACAAGCAATCAACATTGTTGTATATGTGAAATTGTATTCCAATTATCTATTTGGGTAAGCATTTCATACTCCATTTAAGAAAAAAATTCAAGACAGCAAAAGAATCTGATAGCTTCTGCTTACACTACCTCAATATTGTGTTATCATCAGTTTAGCTAGTGCAAGCATCTCTCGAAATTATTGAGCACTAAATGAACAGATTAGAGCTAAGAATTGCTTCAACAGTTTGAACAATCAACTAACTAATTAGTACATAAAAATATCTTAACAAGTTGGGGAAAGAGCAAAGAGTCAAGCATCATTCCACACTTCAGCAGCAAAAAATCAGTTGCAAGGCTTTGCACTAATGATCTATTGGATTTTATGCCATTTTGAGCCATAATTCAGCATTAAAATTTGAGGGAGATAATTATATTATAATTGCTGCTACATAATTTCCTTCGTTACTGTAGCAATCAATTACTTCACAGAAGCACACGTGATACTTCTCTCGGACATTTGTGCATACCAAGAACACTACTTATTATCTTCTAGAATATTGCAAAAGTCTAGGCAGGTATAAGAACAAACATTGGTCATAAATAAACTAACATAATCTCTGAGACATTTGTGTTATCTAAGCACCAGTTCAATCTCTCAAACATTGCCTATGAATAAATATTCATATGGAATATGCATGAAGAACTTTCAAAAAATATAGTGGGTGACTAATTATAAGTTGACATATTTGTGAAGCCAAATTTTTTGGCTCGTTACAATCACACAATTACTCACCGCAATCATTCACTCAAAAACCTATCGTTTTGTGCACACCTGGTAATTGCAGCAATCTGCCTCCTTGCTAAATTGTTTGTCTGTAGCACAAAACATATTTCAAATAAAAGAGACCACTCACAGCTTAACATATTTTTCACAACTCACTGAAAAGTTTAGTTAATCCATTAGACCACTCAGTATAGGAGACAAGTTTAGTTAACCATTTTCTCCTGTGATAAAATGATAAATCAAAATAAATAGAGCATATAAAATTGAGATTGATAGACCTTCTAGCTACTTCCATCAAAACCTATAACATGCATATGATAGGGACTGCACCTTCTAGCTATTTAGTTCAGTGCATATACATTGCAGAACACATAAGGAGCACATGTTAGCAAAAAAAGGCAAGATTCAACTTTATAAACAGATTCAGCTATCAGCTCTCATTTCTCATTCACATAAGGAGCACATGTTAGCAGTGTTACCATGAGTAGAGCATTCTTTTACACTGAGCAAGTCTAACATTGATCTATCAATTTTTCATTTCTTTGATGGGTAGAACCATCATATTTGTTCCCCTTACTGGCTTTGATTTGATTGACAAAGGGAGCGAAAAGAGCCCCTGAATTTGGCTGCGTGGGACACTGGGAATTTTACTCTAGTTTGGGCCTAGAGTTTCTGTAGATAAAATTACCCGAGGAAGATCACAAGTCTTGCGGCGATATCTTTCTTGTCCCACAAAATAGAGGGTGCACCCAAGATTATATTTATAGGCGAGCCTATTCTTTAGCAGAATAATTTCTTATTAGAAGTCCTTATATTAATAGACTGTAACGTAGATAATTTGCCCAGAATTCATGTGTAACTCCCGCCATTAGTACGAAAAGGAATAAATTGCCCCGATTTTTTTTACCCAAATCTTTTGAAGTTTTCTACGTGCTGTTATACTGCTTGAACACATTGATTATGAGATTTCAATGGGAAAAAAATACATGAACAGTATAGGACAGGGTAGATTAATTTAGCTAACATCACAGGGTATAATAGATTCCAATCAAATTGACAGTTTATAGTTTTCTTGTATATCAGAATCATGAAATATAGGTCATTTTTCAACATGGCAGATTAAAATTTTGAAATTTAATCAAGGATAGTCATCAAGATATGTCTTAATCTTTTGCTCCACGTGATTTCTGAAAATTCTAAAAATGTGACATCCCACAGCAAATTATGTGGTAGAGGAAAACAGGTACGTACAGAAGAATTCATCTCAACACGGTCCATCTAAACACATGCCTTTTTATTGCAAGCTCAAAATTTAACATTTACTAAATACGATGTGAGAATGCTATGATCGAGCTGGGGAAAGTGGGTCAAGAATGCAACTAAAAACGTCATGTCAGATAAACTGTAGTGCAAATACATCTCTGGAAAAAATGTAGACTTTAGTGCCCCTCAATAAATGTAGAATGAATGGAGGTAGGGTGATAGGTGGGGGTAAGATGCCGAATTTATATGATTTCATATGGAACACATTCAAGTTTTTATGTAGGCCATATGAGACAAATTGAAATTTGAAATATTGTTACGCTAAATGAAACTTTAAAGACAAATAATTGCATCACTTTCTGTTTCAATCAGTGTCGGCGAAACGGGACTGGGGGCCCCACATACCCCGGGGACGCATGGATCTTCGGCCACGTCAGCTCCTCCGGGGCCCACATTCTGCACCGGTGACGGCCGGCTACGGCCGTTTTCCCGCTAAGTACCTGGGCACTGCCTGGGCCCGGGTGCGCACTCCCCGGGTGAGTCGCGACGATGGCTCGCATCCACCTTAGGCCCCGCGTCCCGGGGACCTTCCCGGTCCTGGGCCTCGCCCCCTGTCCCGGGAGCCACCTCCTCAGTCCCAGGGCATGTCCCCGAGAACATTACTGGGACCTTCCCGGGCCCGGGCCTCGCCCCCCGGTCCCGGGAGCCGCCTCCTCGGTCCCGGGGCATGTCCCCGGGGATCATTACTGGGACTTCCCGGCCCTGGGCCTCGCCCCCCGGTCCCGGGACCCACAGCTTCAGCCCCGGGTCGCGTCCCAAGGGCACATTACTGGGGGACATCCCCGGGCCCGGGTCTCGCCGCCCGATCCCGGGTCCCACCTCCTCGGCCCTGGGTCACGTCCCCGGGGCACATTGCTGGGACTTCCCGGCCCCGGGTCTCGCCCCCTGGTCCGGGGGCCCACAGCTTCGGTCCCCGAGGGGCTCGACGCCTTGTGCGCGCGGAGGGCTAGATGAGCTCTCTGCCCCAGGCACGAGCCTGACTCGAGCGGGTCAACTCCCCAACTACCCGCATTAATGACAAGGCGACGGGGCGTGTCACGCCTGTTGCCTGCTCGGACGTGTGTGGACTCTCGTGACGGCCCCCCGTGGGCCGGCTCCCTGTGTAGTCGGAGAACTTTTGACTAAGAGGGCTTTATTTTTCCACGCTCTGGCAGCGAAGGCGTGCGCTGTCACATCTTCACGACCTAGCCGCCCGCAGCAGCCGAGCAGCATGGCGACCCGATGTGCCGAACCAACTCCAGCGTAGCTCAGCAGGCGGACGTGTGCGACAAGACATCCCGAACCAACTCCGGCGTGGCTCAGCAGGCGGCCACGTGCGTGCGACAAGACATACCATACCGAGAAAAACATTCTCCTTACATGTGAGCTAGGCACTGTGGACTCCCCTTATACTATGAAAGGAGGATCCATGCCAAGCAGAAAGAGGATCCCCGGTTTCAGAGGCTGGCTCGCTCACTCTCTCTCTCTCGCTCGCTCCGGCTCTTTCTTTCCCGGAGGGAGGCTTCTAGAGGGGTGGAGCTTCTAGAGAGACTTAGTCCCCAAGCGAGGGCTAGCTCCTGAGCACCCCTGAAGAACACCTTGTAAGAACAAACCACATTCATCTCCCACATAGCGCACACACACGAGAGTAGGGTATTACGCCTCCACGTGGCCCGAACCTGTATACTTCTTTTGCCTCCCTTGTGTGCCATCTCAGCCCGGGCCCCCGGGGCCCGAGCATATTTTCGATCGGACGCCGCAGCCGTCATGTGAACAACTCCCCTGGCTGAACCTCAAAGGGGGGTCCCCAGACTCCCCGCTGTTGGAGCTAACTCCTCCAACAGCTGGCGCGCCAGGTAGGGGGAGTTTCACTTCCAGGCGGCACGCCGGCGTCCCCAACGCCGGCACACTCCATGGCAAGAGGTCATCGTCCGCGGGACTCAGATGAGGAGTCCGGTGGCTTCACCCCGCTGGGCGACGTTAGCCCGGTGGCGAGCCCGCCACGCTCCCCCTCCCCGTCTTCCTGGGGGCGCGCGGCGCGTGCCTAGCGGGCCGAGCTCGCCCCTCGGCGGCCTGGTTGTGCGGCCTCGGCCCCTTCCCTTGCGGAGGGTGCCGGCAAGTGCCCCGCTGGGTCCGCCGCGGCCTCATCCATGAGGCGCGAGCGGACGCGCCGCTCCACGGCGCGCCGCCATCTCGACTTCTAGTCCGCGTCGCCGCAGGGAGCCCTCTTGGCGGCGGAAGCCCTCCTGCGCCATCCCCCCGGCTTTTACCGGGGGCGGAGGCTGGGAGAGGCGGTGGCTCAATGAAGTCACCGACCTGGTAGGTGCAGCCCATCGCCGGGTCACCGCCGACAGCAGTGCAGGGGCCGGGAGCGCCGACCGCGCGACATCTAGCGCGGGCCGGCCCCCCGCCCCGAAGCAGAACCAAGCCCGGAGCGCGGCGCCTCGCGCCAAGCCTCCGGCCAAGAATGGCCATGGCGACCTCCGTGACCGGTTAAACCGGATGCGGTCCCATGAGGACGCCCGGGTCACGTTGGAGCGACAACGCGAACGGCATGCGGATGCCGCCAGGCGTCCTAAGGCCCAGGCCTCCAGCTCTAACCCCCCGGCGGGAAACTGTCGTCCGTCCCCCGAGCCCGCTCAGTACGGCTCGGGTTGCCTGGCGCTCTCCCTAGGCCTCCGGCAGGTGTGCTGGCCGGCCAAGTTCCGGCAAGAAATATGACGGCTCCATCGACCCCACAGAGTACCTGCAGATCTACACCACCGCCATCCAGGCGGCGATGAGAAGGTGATGGCGAACTACTTCCCCGTCGCCCTCAAGGCCCAGGCTCACTCCTGGATGATGAACCTCCCTGAGGGTTCGATCTACTCGTGGGAGAACCTCTGCCACCAGTTCGTGGCGAACTTCTAGGGCACTTTCCCACGCCCTGGGACCGAGGCGGATCTCCATGCCCTACGTCAGGGCAGGGACGAGTCGCTGAGGCATTTTTTGCAGCCTTCAGCCAGGTACACAACACCATTCCCCACATCGCTCATCACGCGGTTATTCACGCGTTTCGCTCGGGCGTGCGCGACAAGCGCATGCTCGAGAAGCTGGGCACCCGCGACGTCCAGACCGCGGCCGAGCTATTCAGCCTCGCCGACCTCTGCGCCCACAAGGAGGAGGCCCGGGCGTGGAACAAGCCTCGCCCTGAGGCCCCTGACCGGGGCCCTGGAGAGCACGGCGAGCCCTCACGTTCCGCATCGCAGTGGAACAGGAGGAAGCGCCAGAAGGGCAAGGGGGCTGCCGAGAACTTCGCCTTGGCTACTACAGGCGGCCCCCGGGGCCACACTGCCCGCGGCGACAATAACGGCGGCAAGCGGCAAAAGCCCGCACGTGCGCCGCCGCCACCGGCAGCAGCCCGGAAGTGGTGCACCATCCACGAGACGGACTCGCACGACCTCACCGAGTGTCGCGCCGTCCAGAACTTGGCCGAGCGCGTCAAGAGGTTCCAGCAGGAGCGGCAGCAATCCAAGCCCGCTCCCGATCTGGAGCAACCTCTCAAGTTCCAAGAACCCGAGAACGTCATCGCCACCCTCGATGGCGGGGCGCACGCCTACTCCTCGCGCCGTGGCTTCAAGGCCATGCAGTGCGAGCTGCTGACCATGACCCCGGGTCCAGCAGCGACTCGGAGGCTAAAGTGGTTGGACACCCCAATCACCTTTGGCCCCAGCGATCACCCGGCCCGGGTACCTGGGGAGGGGCAGCTCGCCCTGGCTGTCTCCCCCACCATATGCAACGTCAAGGTGGGCCGCGTCCTCGTCGATGGGGGCGCCGCCCTCAACATCCTCTCCTCGGGGGTTTTTTGAGAAGATCAAGGCCCCGGGGACGAATCTTGCGCCCTCGTTGCCCATCATTGGGATTACGAAGGGCCTCACCTGGCCCCTCGGCCAGGTCTCGTTGCCCGTCACCTTCGGTGACCGCGGCAACTTCCGCACCAAGTGCATCGTCTTCGACATCGCTGAGTGCAACCTCCCATACAACGTGGTCCTCGGGCGCCCCGCGTTGGTGAGGTTCATGGCGGTTACGCACTATGCGTACCTGACCATGAAGCTTCCGGGCCCCGCGAGCCCGATCACAGTCCTCGGGGACGTGAAGGCCGCCCTCTCGTGCGCCGAGCAGCGCGTGGCTGACATCGCCCCAGCGGCTCCCGACACGGCGGGCAGCACGGGGCCCTCGTTGCCCTGTGCCCCCAAGCCACGCATCGTCACCAGCGACGCAAACCTCGTCACGGAGGTCTTCCTCGGTGATGACCTGTCCCAAACCGTCAAGATTGGCGGTTCGCTGGACGACAAATAGGAAAGCGCGCTCATCGCCTTCCTTCGGGCAAACTCCGACATTTTCGCCTGGCAACCGTTGGACATGCCCGGGGTACCCACGGGGGTGATTGAGCATCGCTTGGCCGTCCGCGTAGGCTCACGCCCGGTGCGGCAAAAGGTGCGACGGCAGGCCCCGGAGCGCCAAGCCTTCATCCGTGAGGAGATCGACAAGCTCCTTGCAGCCGGCTTCATCCGCGAGGTCGTCCACCCCGAGTGGCTGGCCAACCCGGTCGTCGTCCCCAAGTCCAACTAGAAGCTGCGCATGTGCATAGACTACACCGACCTCAATAAGGCTTGCCCCAAAGACCCATTCCCTCTGCCCCGTATAGACCAGATAGTCGACTCCACAGCGGGGTGCGACCTTTTGTGTTTTCTTGATGCTTACTCAGGTTATCATCAGATCCGGATGGCGGAGGAGGATGAGGAAAAAACATCTTTCATTACCCCTCAGGGGGCTTATGGCTATGTGTGCATGCCTTTTGGGTTGAAAAATGCTGGTGCTACTTTTCAGCGTGCTGTCCGCGTGACATTTAAATCGCAGCTAGGTCGCAACATGGAGGCCTACATCGACGATTTGGTGCTGAAGTCGCGCAGCCGTGCCACTTTGCTCCACAACATGGCCGAAACGTTCAGCAACCTTCGATCCACGAGGATGAAGATGAACCTGGACAAATGCGTCTTCGGGGTCCTGGCCGGCAAGCTCCTCGGGTTCCTCGTGTCTAGCCGCGGCATTGAGGCGAACCCGGAAAAGATAGCGGCCGTCGACCGCATGCGCCACCCGATGCGGCTCCGGGAGGCCCAAAAGCTGACGGGGTGCGTGGCCGCACTAGGCCGCTTCATCTCCAGGCTCGGGGAGCGTGCCCTCCCCCTCTTCAAGCTTCTGAAGAGAACCGGGCAGTTCACTTGGACGGAGGAGGCCGATCAAGCCCTTGACGAGCTCAAGAGGTACCTGACAACGCCCCCTGTCCTCGTGGCACCGGCTCAAGATGAGCCCCTGTTGCTCTACATAGCGGCAACCCCGCAAGTGGTGAGCGCGGCGCTCGTCGTCGAGCGCCCCTTGCCTGACAAACACGCGGCCCGGGATCCACCTCCCGGGCCCGACGCTGGGAAGCCTGAACCCGGTCAGCCTCGCCAAGGCGAGTGCGAGTCTGGGGACGCGGCACCCGGAACAACTTCAACTACAGGGCGCGATTACCCGGACAGCATCGCCGTGGTGAGAGCGGGTCCGGGGAAGTCGTCCCGATACATTCCACATCTCAGCCCGGGCCCCCGGGACCCGGGCACATATTTCGAGCCGAGGCCCCAGGGTCCAGGGTCCATGTCCCAGGATCCACGCCCCTGGCCCGACACTGGGGAGCCCAAACCCGAACAGCCTCGCCAAGGCGAGTGTGAGTCTGGGGACGCGGCACCCGAAACAACTTCAACTACATGGCGTGATTACCTGGACAGCATCGCCGTGGCGAGAGCGGGTCCGAGGAAGTCGTCCCAATACATTCCACATCTTAGCCTGGGCCCCCGGGGCCCGGGCACATATTTACCACATTCGAGCCAGGGCCAGGGTCCTAGGACCATGTCCCGCGATCCGCGCCCTGGGCCCGAAACTGGGAAGCCCGAACCCGGGCAGCCTCGCCAAGGCGAGTGCAAGTCTGGGGACGTGGCACCCGGAACAACTTTACAACCAGACAGGGCGCGATGACCCGGACAGCACCGCCTTGGCGAGAGCGGGTCTGGGGAAGTCGTCCCGATTCATTCCATATCTCAGCCCGGGCTCCCGGGTCCTGGGCACATACCCACCACATTCCAGCCAGGGCCTCCGGGTCCCGGGTCCATATCTGTTCCCGATCACGGGAGCTCGCTCCCTCCCGAGGGAGCTGAGCCCAAGCTCCCGGCCCCCATCAAGCCAGGATCGGTGAGCATGCAACAGAAGCCGGTGTACTTCGTCAACGAGGTACTCCGCGATGCCAAGATGCGCTATCCCTAAGCGCAAAAGCTGCTCTACGCGGTTCTCATCGCGTCCAGGAAGCTCCGCCACTACTTCTAGGCGCACAAGGTATCCGTGGTCACGTCCTTCCCCCTCGAGCAGATATTGCATAACCGGGAGGGAACGGGCCGTGTCGCTAAGTGGGCTGTCGAGCTCGCTGAGTTCGACCTCCATTTTCAAGCACACCACGCCATCAAAAGCCAAGTCCTGGCGGACTTTCTTGCAGAGTGGACGCCGGTGCCCTAGCCGGATCCTGTGCTGGACGCCGGATCCCTGGTCCCCGAGCTAGCCCCCGATCTGCGCCTCTACTGGACGATGAACTTCAACGGCTCTTGCGCCAGACGGGCTTCTTGCCCTAGCGCCGGGGCCGGGGCCATCCTCGTGTCGCCTGCCGGGGACGAGTTCCGTTTCATCGTCCACCTCAACTTCGGAGCCACCAAGAACATGGCCTCATACGAGGGCCTTCTCGCTGGCCTCTGGGCCACGATCGCCCTCGGGGTGCGACGGTTGTGGGCGCAAGGCGACTCCGAACTCGTCATCAACCAGGTGTCCAAGGAATACCAAGCCTTGGACCCCCAATTGGCTGCGTATGTGGACGAAGTGCGGAGGCTTGAGCGCCGCTTCAACGACCTCAGGCTTCGCCACATCCCTCACAGTCGCAACCTCGCCGCCAACGAGCTCTCAAGGCTGGCGTCCTCGCGGGCGCCGGTTCCCTCGGGGGTTTTCTAGGAAGCCCTCGAGGCCCCCTCGGCGGCCTCACCCGGGATCTTGGGGACCACCCCCGAGCCCGGGTCTGAGACAGACGCGCACTCCCGGGTCTAGGACTTGGTCCTTGCGGCCGGACCCAGTGCGCCTTCCTGGATGGACGAAATCCGGGCATATCTTCTTCGAGCACATCTCCCCGAAGATGACACGGAGGTAGAAAGGGTGGCTCGCTTGTCTAAGTGCTACGTCATAGTAGATGGGGACCTCTACCGACGTGGCGCCAACGGCGTCCTACTCAAGTGCATTCCACGTGACTCCGGCGTCGAGATCCTCGCCAACATCCATGAAGGGGAATGTGGCAGTCACGCCACATTTCAATCCCTGGTCGGTAAGGCTTTCCGGCAAGGTTTTTATTGGCCCACGGCTTTGCAGGATGCGTTCAACCTCGTCCAGCGCTGCCGCGCGTGCCAGTTCCATGCCAAGCAGAGCCACCAGCCGACGCAGGCACTCTAGGTGATCCCCCTATCATGGCCCTTCGCGGTTTGGGGACTCGATAT
This sequence comes from Oryza meyeriana var. granulata, assembly GCA_003991445.1. Lineage (NCBI taxonomy): Eukaryota > Viridiplantae > Streptophyta > Magnoliopsida > Poales > Poaceae > Oryza > Oryza meyeriana. Next base: position 291,157 of record RYFJ01001429.1, on the reverse strand, counting down.
CCTCGGCCCCTTTCCCTGGGCGGTCGGGGGTTATCAACATCTGTATGTCGCCATCGACAAATTCACGAAGTGGCCGAAGGCGTTCCCTGTGATCGACATCGACAAGCATTCGGCGCTCAAGTTCATCCGGGGAATCACCAGCCGCTTCGGAATCCCCAACCGCATCATCACCGACAACGGCACGCAGTTCACGAGCGAGCTCTTCGGTGAGTACTGCTCCGACGTCGGCATCAGGCTCTGCTTCGCCTCTCCTGCCCACCCTGCTAGCAACGGGCAGGCTGAGCAGGCGAATGCCGAGATCCTGCGGGGCCTCAAGACAAGGTCCTACAACGACCTCAAAAAGCATGGTGTCAAGTGGATCGATGAGCTTCCAGCGGTCCTCTGGGCGAATCGTACCACACCAAGCTGGGCGACTGGGGAGACCCTGTTCTTCCTGGTGTACGGGGCCGAAGCCGTCCCGCCTTCAGAGCTCACCTTCGGCTCTCTTCAGGTACAACGCTACAGCGACGACGCCGACCACGACAACATGCAGCTCGACAACCTCGACTTCCTCGAGGAACGCAGGTGGCGCGCCTCGCTCCACGTCGCTCGTTACCAGTAGAGCCTTAAGCGCTATCACCAGCGTAAGGTTCGGGCCCGATCACTCCAAGTCGGGGACTTAGTCCTCCGCTATGTCCTCACACGTGCCGGAAAGAATAAACTTTCCCCCATGTGGGAAGGCCCCTTCCTGGTGATCGGTGTCTCCCAACTGGGCTCGGTAAGACTGGGCCAGGAGGATGGGACCCCGCTTCCCAATCCCTGGAACATCGAGCATCTCCGCAAATTTTATCCATGAACACATCCTGTAAGTTGCGTGGTGCTCGGGCCAGCGCCGGATTTCTCTAATCTCAGCGCTGGCCGGGGGCCCCCATATGCATCCCCTAAGTAGCTTTTTCAGTATGCTTTATGTTCTCGTGCCCTTTGTCCTTTTCTGTGTGTTGCGTTCGTAGCGGTCTCCCCCTGGGGGCATAATCGGGCCGCGCCCGTGCGGCGGCTGGGTTTTGCGCATAATTATTGGTTCCCTACCAGCGAGCTACCGTATCCCATCCTGCTAAACCCCGAACATCGTCCAAGCCCCGGGGCCGTGGGTGCGCCCCTCTGCGAGGCGCCCCGAGCCCCCGCTGGCTTGCGGTGTCCTGCCTGGTTGGCTTCGGGCTTGGTTTTTTCCACTGCTAGGGGGCAAAATACTTATGCGCAATCCTTTCCTCCGCACGGTTGCGACCGCGAAGAGGCCCTTGGGAGGTGGTAGACGCCACGATTCGTAGCATGGAATGGACAAAGGAACGAGCCAAGTACTCTCACAGTTCATCGTGTGCAAATTAGACCCATCCTTGGCAGGCTTAAATAGGGTACTCGGGCCTGCGCCGGTTTTCTTTCCAAACCTGGACGCGGGCCAGGGCCCCCATTCCAGATTCATTTCTGGCGCAAATTCCTGGCCCGGGGGCTGGCAACACTCCTGGCCTCGGGATTGTGCTCGCGGAGCCACACCACCCTTTTCAACATCCAGATACGTAATCTTATCCCATTTTAAACATTGCTCAATTTCTATTCTTCCCCCGTTTGTATGGCCATGTGTTTCGTTCTCCTCGGCCCCGGGGGCAAAGCGAAATCTGCCAGGGCCTGGCGCGAGGGCCGCTGGGTTAGCGTTGCCCCGGTTGCTGAGGCCTGATGGTTGGGTCGTGGACCGCGCCCCGGGCACTGTCGATGCTCCGGGGTCTCGGGCATAACCCCCCGTCGGGCCAGCCTAGATTCCCGGGGCGGGCTACGGTGCCCGGCCTGGCCAACTCCTCCCTGGCCACCACCGAGGCGCCGGGTGCTTCGCTGCCTAGCGACCCCGTGCCCGGTCAAGGTAGGTCCCCGAGGGGCTCCCGGTGAGCCAAAGGGCACGAGCGTAGCACAACGGCCATACCTAACCCACGCGGGGCATCTTTTTGTATTTTCTCTCTCTCTAGCAGTCTTTCCCCGCGGCCTCGCTGCGCTCCCGGGGCCAGTAGCGCTCGGGGGCATGGAGGGCCCCCGGGCCAGGAAGACTCGAGCTCAGTTGCTCGCAGTCATCGGGGACCGAGTTCCCGGGGCGGGCAACTACCAAGCTCGCTGCCCTCGGGAGCCGAGCTCCCGGGGTGGCAGGGGCCGGAAGACGGACTTAACCGTCCTGGGGACCGAGTTCCCGGGGCGGCAGGGGCCGGAAGACGGACTTAACTGTCCTGGGGACCGAGTTCTCGGGGCGGGCGACTATCACGCTCGCTGCCCTCGGGGACCGAGTTCTCAGGGCAGGCATCTACCCCAGGCCCCGGAAAGGGGATTTAGGCGCTACGGCCATTCACGGCTGCTGGCGCTCGGAGTCGGATGGCGCCTGGCGCTCGGTGTTCTCAGGCCCGGGAAATCAAAAAAAAAAAACAAGGAAAGAGCGCAAGCACAAGCGGAGGCCGGGACATGTCGTCGTCCGGGGGGAGGTCACTCGTCCTCCTCACACTGGACCCTAGGCGGTGTCAGAAGATGACTGCCGTCTTCCTCGGATTCCTCGTCGGTCATCGGCTCCACAAGGCACTCGCCGCGGTCGAAGAACCCTGCCACCGTTGCAACGGTGTCGGCCGTGGCTTTCCGTGCCTCCTCGCGAACCACCACGGCTTCCTCGCGCGTGGTGATCTCATGCTCCCGGGCCACGAGCCCAGCCTCTTGGGCCCGGACGCGTTCCTCCCGGGAGGATTTTTCCTTCTCCCGCGCCTCCATCTCGGACCGGGCGCGGGAGGCCTCGTCGGTGGCAGATTTGGCGGCGCCCTCCAATTGGATGACGCGCCCCTCTGCCGCCTCAATCTCCAGCCGGCGGGTCACCACGAAGATCTCGGTGGTGACCGTATGGGCGGTGAGCTGCTGCATCACCATTGCAATCGCTGCCCGCCCGCTCTCGTGATCCGCCCGGACCTGGGCGGCCTCCCGATGCTCCTATTCGTCGGGCAACAAAACAAGGTACCAGGGCCCGCTCCCCCCTCGCGGGAGACGGCTGGGCCCTGGCATCCCCCTCTTCTTCGGCAATAGGGACATCAGTTGGTGCGGCGACGCAATCATGGCCGTCGGCCACCCCATCTCGTCTTCTGTCAAACTAGGTGGGCCCCGTGTCCCCTCGTTTCTCAAAGACGTGGCTCTGTTCCTGCCCAGAGTGGGTCTTGGCCGAGCAATAGGGCCAGGGGCCACTATCGGCGAAACGGGACTGGGGGCCCCACATACCCCGGGGACGCGTGGATCTTCGGCCACGTCAGCTCCTCCGAGGCCCACATTCTGCACCAATGACGGCCGGCTATGGCCGTTTTCCCACTAAGTACCTGGGCACGAGCACTGCCTGGGCCCGGGTGCGCACTCCCCGGGCAAGTCGCGACGATGGCTCGCATCCACCTCGGGCCCTGTGTCCCGGGGACCTTCCCGGTCCCGGGCCTCACCCCCAGTCCTGGGAGCCACCTCCTCGGTCCCGGGGCATGTCCCCGAGAACATTACTGGGACCTTCCCGGGCCCGGGCCTCGCCCCCCCGGTCCCGGGAGCCACCTCCTCGCCTCCTCGGTCCCGGGGCATGTCCCCGGGAACATTACTGGGACTTCCCGGCCTCGGGCCTCGCCCCTCGGTCCCGGGACCCACAGCTTCAGCCCCGGGTCGCGTCCCCGGGGCACATTACTGGGGGACATCCCCGGGCCCGGGTCTCACCCCCCGGTCCTGAATCCCACCTCCTCGTCCCAGGGTCGCGTCCCCGGGGCACATTGTTGGGACTTCCCGGCCCCGGGTCTCGCCCCCCGGTCCCGGGGCCCATAGCTTTGGTCCCCGAGGGGCTCGACACCTTGTGTGCACGGAGGGGCTCGTTGAGCTCTCTGCCCCGGGCACGAGCCTGACTCGAGCGGGTCAACTCCCCAACTACCCGCATTAATGACGAGGCGATGGGGCGTGTCGCGCCTGTCGCCTGCTCGGACGTGCGTGGACTCTCGTGACGGCCCCCCGTGGGCCGGCTCCCTGTGCAGTCAGAGAACTTTTGACTAAGAGGCCTTCATTTTTCCACGCTCTGGCAGCAAAGGTGTGCGCTGTCACATCTTCACGACCTAGCCGCCCGCAACAGCCAGCAGCATGGCGACCCGACGTGCCGAACCAACTCCGGCGTGGCTTAGCAGGCGGACGTGTGCGACAAGACATCCCGAACCAACTCCGGCGTGGCTCAACAGGCGGCCGCGTGCGTGCGACAAGACATACCATACCGAGAAAAGCATTCTCCTTACATGTGAGCTAGGCACTGTGGACTCCCCTTATACTATGAAAGGAGGATCCATGCCAAGCAGAAAGAGGATCCCCGGTTCCAGAGGCTGGCTCGCTCGCTCTCTCTCTCTCTCCCTCGCTCCGGCTCTTTCTTTCCCGGAGGGAGGCTTCTAGAGGGGTGGAGCTTCTAGAGAGACTTAGTCTCCAAGCGAGGGCTAGCTCCTGAGCACCCTTGAAGAACACCTTGTAAGAACAAACCACATTCATCTCCCACATAGTAAACACACACAGGAGTAGGGTATTACGCCTCCGCGTGGCCCGAACCTGTATACTTCTTCTGCCTCCCTTGTGTGCCATCTTAGCCCGGGCCCCCGGGGCCCGAGCATATTTTCGACCGGATGCCGCAGCCATCCTGTGAACAACTCCCCTGGCCGAACCTCAAAGGGGGGTCCCCAGACTCCCCGCGGTTGGAGCTAACTCCTCCGACAATCAGCAAAGACTATCATATGAACAACTACTGTATTTTCCTATTATATTACTTTTGGTATAGATGGTAGTGATTGTAAATAGACTTATGATGTTATCTACAAGACTTCCCTTTATAATATGTTATAACTAATGATAAAACACAAACCCTCTTCTATTCTCCACTCCCGTTGGCGCACCTCATAGTCCCCACTACCACCACGACCTCTGCATCTCCTCACAGGTTCACACCCATGCCTCATCCGCTACCTCCTCCGCCCTCTCCTCTCCATCCCGAAGAACATAGGCTTTCTACTTTGTGCTATCAAATGAAAAGCAACAACAAAAAAGATTACACTTCCGACTTATTGGTACACTCCTACCACCATCTCCTTTCTCCCTTCCTACAGCTGCTGCCACCTCCTTTTGTTCTGTCCAGAGGAGAAGAATAGAAAGAACGAAAAAGAAAAGGCGAGAGAGAGACAAAAAATAATTTTTATCTTTCACATACTACGTAATCCACAAAAAATAAAAAAGATCAATTTTAAAGGCCCATTTCCAAACTATGTTCCAGCCTAACTGGTGAAAATTTTTGCTCAAATACCCTACAAACTTCACTCTTTCAGAAAATATTGATTGTAAAATTTCTAGCTGCTATTAAACCATTTAAATTTTAACATTAACATTTATTACAAATGATACACTATAACTAGGAACGTATTCTCAGTTGATGTATATGACTGCCATGACTACTTTTTACAACTCGCAAATTGAAAATATCTTATGCAGGGAGCAGTATCATATGTTGATGTATATGACTGCTGTAGCTACTTCTAGGTATTATACCTCCCTACCATGAGAAAAATTACATATGCTGAGAATATGATATGATTACCCAGGCAGCCAATAGAAATCAGAACATGAACCTAATATAGAGGATTCCCCGGCTGAGTGTTTCCATTTCAATCAAAATTTTTGTTTAGACATTTGTTGTACTTACAATAGAACACAAAGACGCCAACTTTGACAAATCCTAATCATGCAATCTTAGATGTTCAGATTGCTCACTTGTGTTCTTGTATAAAGCAAACACAAATTCAACATTATGTAGCGTGTATTATTTTGAGTATGACACTATTATCAGTAAAAATACATTATGCAAAGTCCTCTTCCAAGGCAGAGAGCTTTGATGGAGCCATTCGATGAACTAGCAAGCACAAGCTTAAAATTCTTTATCAAACTCAACACACCCAACTGAGCCTGTATGGCCCAAATTTAGAATTATATCTTGTGTACCTTACCCAAATTTTACCCAAATCTTTGTGAGTTTTCTATATGCTGCTATACTGCTTGAATTGTGATCCTAATGTTTAAAGGACTCTGCTTTTTGGTGTTTGCAGGATGCAAGTGGCAAAGATGTGGACCTGAGCACCTACAAGGGGAAAGTTCTCCTCATCGTCAATGTTGCATCTCAATGGTACCAATTATTATCACTCCCTCACCGCCAATGTCTACGTTTAATTTTTTTTATGCCTTGGAAATTATTCTGGAATGCATAATGTTATTTATCTTCTTTAAGTTGAAACGTTCCATGAACAACGAAACCTTGGAATGATAGTACTGCGTTGTCAAGCGCTTAAGCTGAATGATATGCTCATTTGGTGATTAATATAGTGTATATTTTCAATCAAACTTCCACTCACTGCAAAGTAAAGATGCCGAATTTATATGATTTCATATGGAACACACTCAAATTTTTATTTAGGTCATATGAGACAGCTCCATAGCCTCTATGCCTTATGGAACTATGTTTGCAAATAATAGAACAATGCATATGAAAGGCGTGCTGCAAAGTATAATGGTATTCGAAATTTTGGATCCAACCAAATTAAAAAAACAATGCAATCAACTCACCATCCTCTGACGATCTAGACAGGGATGCCGTCCTTGTCGGAGCAGATGGAGTGAAAGCGTGGGCTAAGGGGAGAGTGAGGAGGCGTGGTGGCGCTCTCGTCGGCATAGACGGAGCAGAGGCGTGGGCTAAGGGGAGAGTGAGGAGGCATGGTGGCTATCGAACAATTAGGCGGAGGCGGTAGCGGCTGAGGGTGACACGACGGTCAGGGGCACGACGGAGGCCTGGTGGAAAGGGATCCACCGGCGGTCGCGATGAAGGCGAGGCGGCGGGATTTTCGTCGGCTGAGGAGCGGACGCCGGTGGATCTCCGTCACGGCGGCGAGGTGATGGCGGCAAGGCAAGGTTTAGGGTTTTCTAGCGGCGCTCGTGGCTGGGGTGGGAGAAGCGCGGGGCGACGGGAAGGGAGCGGCGGTGCGGGGGAGAGAGTGGGGTAGGAGTGCTCTGCACCGTCAGATCTAAGCGGATAATTTCAGTCGTTGAATTTGATGATAGTCATAAGTAAAACAAGTTAGTGAACTATAGGATAGATAAGTCCTGATACCTATAGGTATTATGTCCATACCTAGAGATACCGGATCCGACACCTTTCAGTACTAGATCCAACGCCCCCGCCAACCAACGCCCCCGCCAACCAACACCCCCGCCACCGCTGTCACAGCCCCAAATCTAATTCCAAGTAATAAGGGTTATGACCTACTACCACTAGAGTGCACAAACTAAATTCTTGCTTTGTCACTTCTTGCAAAATAAAGTTTGCAAAATTTAAAACCATCAATACAATAAAACCCTAATCGGCAACATTAGCCCAACTCCTAAAAAGTGCATCAAATTGAACAGAAACATATGTGGGAAATAATTTATTCAAATACTAGCCTGTTCATCATGAATCAATATAGTTTTTCCAGAATTTATTTCATTGGTTTAGACCCCTCAAAAATTCCAAACAAGTTTCAGCCTGGATCCTTCTCTTTGACATATGCCCTTGTATGGTCTAAGGAATTTCCAAAGATGTTTGGCTGCACATTTAATCATGGAAAAATTCCTGTAAGAACTATCTCACCTAATTTACCCACTGTAAATTTTACATAATTTTATCACTTCAATAAATACTTCAACCAAGTCCCTCAACTCAGCAAAGCTAGGAAGCTAGCTGAAATAAATTGATTTACTTCTAAAATTCACCACATGAAAATGAAGACTAATTAGACAGAGCCCTTTTGCCAAAGAGTGTTCCAACATGAACCATGCTACCAGGAATTTTGGTTTGATTTATCTCTCAAGGAAAGCACATAAAATGATAAGAGCAAGGCACTGGGAGATGAATCAAGCTGCAGAAAAACTGGATCAGTAGCCCCAATTTGCATTTTCACCAAAGGCAAACCAGACCACTTCTAACCACGAAATTCGGTCAGAAGTTTGAACACATCTTCCTCTACCTCCAGTAATTTTCCCATAATTTATATCCTTTATTAACCTGCTGAAATCAGAGATGCAAGACAGCTGTCCATACTGCTCACAACACTTAGTTTCTGGAGATTTCTCCTCTCTCAAGTCACTGACCAGTGGGACCCACAGGACCATGGCCCACCTGTAAGCTTCAGATTCTCTTTGGACAGTGTGTGCACCAACATTCCTACCCCTACTCCTCTCTCTTCCCTAGGAATTCACTTCCTGGACCCACAAGTCATAGAGTGAAGCTAGCCACAAGTGTGTAGAAAAGTGTTGTCTTACATGTGGGACCCACCCTGAACACTGTAGCAGTAGAGACGACTCAGCATTGCATGGCAGACGTGTCTTCCTCTCGTTCTCCTCTCCCACAGCACACACAGAGTGACCTAGATGAGCTCCTCCATGGAGCATCGACCATTTCGATTCAAACTCCGCCAGTAGAACCTCTCACCCTTCCTCTTCACGCTCCCACCGGAGAAATCCACAGAATCCCCAAAGATCACCGCCGTCAAGCTTATTCTTCCCTCTGCCGAAGGTGTTCGGTTGAGCTCGAGGTTGCTCTAGTGAGCTCCATCCTTTCCTAACCACCGGAACACGATTCACCACTCCTAACCATTCCATTTTTGCACTTGGTTGCCCTAGTATCGCCGGTCGAAGCCACCGTGCTTCGCTCTCCAATCTGTAGCGCCGCCGCTGGCGTCATCTCGCCGTTCCGGCTGATCCAGTACGTTGCCGGCCGAGCCCTTGCGCCTCCAGCATCGCCTTGTCTCCAGGAGACTGCCAGCCGAAGGAATCGGGTTGTAGCGCAGTGAAGCTCGAGGTCGGCCTCCGTCTTCCCCGGCGCCGATCTGTGTCACCGCCATCGAGTTCTCTCTCTCTGGTAGGTCTCAGTCCGATTCCTCGCATAGGAGCCGTCTTTAGGAAGCCACTGACCTCGAGAACCTTTCGCCTTGACTGCAGATCCACCGGAGTAAGCTAGCGCCGTGAGCCACTGGATTCCTGTCGCCACACCGGACCATCCACTCTGGGAACGGACGGTCCGTTCTGTTGTCCCATGCGCCTGCTCTGTTCTGTCTCTATGCCGCGCTGACCCCACCTGTAAGAGAGAAAGAGAGAAAGAAAAAGAAGAAAAGTGTTTAACTGAAATATTTTTCCAACAGAAAAATAACTCAACTTTGTAAATCCATATCTTTGTCACTTGAACTCATTTTTGAATGAAACCAATTTTGTTAATTCTGTAAATTTGTGAACTTTAATATTGTAAAATAAAATATGACAGCTTCTGTACAGAAAATACCTCTAGAAATTAAAGAAGCAATAGTAACTTATTTGGTGCCTAGGAGATTGAAATATTTCTATAAAATTCACTGTAACTCCTTTTGAGGAAAACCAAATTTCTGCTCTTCAATGTTGTAAAATAAAATGTGAGAACTTCTGTGTAGTACTTTTCTCTAAAAATGGAAATATTCTTTATATGCCTTTTATTAGCCGATAAGTTTATAAATTTCTAGAAAATTCATCCCAATTGCTAAAAATGTGAAACCACTTTTGTTTAACTCAGAAAATTGTAACCTTACCGTGGAAAATTTGTATTTGATAAAAATACCTCCCAAATTAGGCCTAAGTACTTTGCTAACCTTTCCTTTTGTTAAACTTGTAAAATCTATATCTAAATCATTTTAAATCCAATTTCAGTGAACTCAATTTTGTTAGAACCAATAGGTTATACACTTTCATCTAAAAATGATCACACAAATAGAACCTTAATGAAAAATGCAAGTTACCCCTAATACACTAGGGTGATACGCAAATAATTCCAAATCTGCCATTTTCAGCCTTTCTACCTTGTCATTTTTGTATCTCCCAAACCAGAGATGCAAATGACTTGGTTCTTTTTCCTAAAATCTTATTAGGACATGCCCTACCTTCTGTATTTATCTTAGAATTTATCGATCATCTTTGCATAGGCATATTTAATTGATTCTTATTTACATATTCGCTTTTATCGATAGATTCAGACAATACGGAGTACCTGGAGGAAGAACCTGAGATTGAGTGTGACCTCTCGCAGCAGCAAGGCAAGCATCAATACTAACTTCTAAGCATATTGAACCTATATTTTCCGTAAATTAATTTGTTTGCGAAGAAAATATTTATATGCATGTTTCGGTCTATTTAAAATGGGGAAAATGGGTAGTGTTAATATTACCCAATTGTATGTATTTCCATTCCTTGATTATTGATGCCATGGTTATACCTTGTCACCCCTGGTTAAGGACTTTAAAATACTTTTATTTTACCGAATGCTTAGCCATGCTTATTTCTAGACTTAGCAAAATCCGATAGATGGAGCTATCGGTTCAAAACTAGTTGAATGCGAATAGATGGGTTAAAATCTGACAAAAATAACTTTTGATTAATAAGTGAGAATATGTTTGACTTGGACGGATGATAGGGCGATGAAGGGATGGTGTTTCCCCGATGCACGTAGCTCCGTCTGGGTCGTTAAGGACAGAGCAGGTTGACGTCTATTCAAGCACCCTACGTACTTCCACACGCCGGGAGTGGGACGGCTTAACTCAGTAGCACGGGAGGCTGTGACCATCTACGTCCGTCCGTCAGTCGTGAGGATGGCTTTCCGTTGGAGGACCTCGAGCGCGCCTAGCTGTGGCCGGAGGTGCCTCCGATGATGGTGAGCCCGCCTTACTCACCCTGTGTGTGGGGCTAAGTCGTCGGGGGCCTAGACGTGGTTTAGGTGGTTGGGGCTAAGCGTGCGAAAGGTTTTGTTGTGACCTCTAGTCCGCACTCAATGTGTAGAGTGTGGGTACTTGGCCGGTACAAATCAAACTAGAGTGTAGCCGTTTGGCTTCTATCACATCGTGTGGGTAAAGATGTACACCTCTGATCAGAGTAAGAACTATTCGAATAGCCGTGTCCACGGTTACGGACGACGCTTGATGTGTTAGTCAATTGTGTTAGCATCCAACTTGGGATTATATGGTTACCATGACTTAGGAAAGTCATGGATGGATGGGTTTATATAAGGGAGTTTTAATGATAAATGATGAAAGGTTTCAATATTATTATGACTTGGATTAGTCATGGAAAAGAGGATATGCTTGTGTAGCATATATGTTTGGGCAATGGTGGCCCATGGATGATGTTTAGAGCATGGCTTATGCTCATTTATATTTCATTTTCAGAACTATATACTTGCTGTCCTAAAATTTCAGATTGAGATTTTTCGCAAATGCTTATGTTTTAAATGTATTGCTTGCTCAATAAAATCAGCTTTATGCAAAATCAGATCCACATAGCCATACCCCTTGATGTAGAGGCTAGCATCTCTCCTTTGTATTATTAATATTGTATAAGCCTTCTGAGTACTTGTGTACTCACGCTGCATCTTTCAGGTAAGGACAACGACGAAGATGATGTGGTCTACTGTTATCCCGCCGAGGGTGGCGAGGATAATTAGTAGTTCGAAGTTAAGTTCTGCCCCAGTCGGTTGCCCTGTGATATGGGTTTGGCACCACTGGTTCTTGTCTTTTGTGTTTATATTCCGCTGCAAATTTTTTGTGTCACTTTGTGATGAATTAGGGTGTGAATCCTCTATGTAATAGTTGTAACTCTGCTGCCCGTCTATCCATTTTTAGAGTACTTGTGATGTTTATCAATTGCTTGCGATGAAAGTGTGAGGCTAGTCGCTTTCCTGGGGACTAGCTGAACATGAGTATGAGTTGTGTATAATTGAGATGGTTGGGAGATAGCTATTGTGGTTCGAGTCCTCTAGGGTACGTATTGTGTTTGGTCGCCGCCATCGAGTGGTTTGACGGGCGTATGATGGGGAGGACTGGCAAGCTATCCTTATGATTATCTCTTTTGTACACTTCTCGGCATTTTTGGATTTGTATTGTGAGTGGGTAAAGATTATGGCAAGTCTGCGATGAGGATGGATGGTTACCGTATTTATTCGGGTTTTATTCGAGACCCCATCTATCTAGATAGTTCGCGTTGCCGTAATAATTATTCTTCATAATGCACTTCCAGGGTGCCCACGACCGCCGCAACAGTCCTTGGCCTTCGTGCGACACTCACCGTTTGAAGCAAGCAACGCGGTTGAGGAGCTAGCGCGCTTGCCGTCCTTTCTAGCATGGTGTTGCACTGATTTTGCCTTGTGTTATAAATATGGTTTAATAAGTTATAAATTAATATATGATCTCAAATATAATGTATAAAAATAATAAAATAAGAATTTTACTATGAATAAATAATAGAGATGGTAGAAAGGATAAATAAAATAGTGACAAAATGTATGACCTTGAAATTAAATAAGGTTTATTCGTTTGGCGTGAAATAATTGTGTTCTTAATATTCACCGGTGCAAAACAAAATGTGCACCACACGTGTGCCATATAAAAAAATAAATAGCATGGAAGCATGTGCCGCATGACAAAAATATAAATGGCGTTGATATATTTTATTTCAATATATTTCACCGGTGCGACGAATCATAAGTTTTAGCTACCGTGATATCTCTACGTATAAATTGCACTCTGCGATAAAAAGGGGAAATATGCATACCGTATAAAATATATTCAGCTACGATGGTCATCCAATAAATAAAATCGTTTAGTTGAAATGTATATTAGCCAGCTGTCTGAAATAATTGTGTTCAAGATATTCACGGATACAAAACAGAAATGGGTGCCGTCACTGCCGTGTGCATGACAATGTAATGATAGAACCCTTGTATACACATGACACGTGTTCTATGAAAATAAAAAGGGACTATCTATGTGTCACCCTGCTGAAAATTTTGAATTTCAGGCCATGGGATAAAACACGAATCAAGATCACTGTGTTGCCCACGCGCGCACGCCTCTTGCGAGAGCGCTTCTCCGTTAAAACAGTACTCCTTCTGTTCCATAATAGCAGGATTTTTCTATTTTTTAAAAAAATTAAGGTTATGATGAGTTAAAACAGTACTCCCTCTATTTCATAATAGTAGGTTTTTTCTATTTTTTGAAAAAATTAAGGTTGGGTGAGAAGTAATCAATTGGTTAAGATGAAGAGGTAGATGAAAAAAATAATAGAGGAATACTTGTGATTGGTTGATATATGAAGAAGTACTAATATTTTAAAATAAATTTAAATGCCAAAGATAATAGTATTATGAAACGGATGGAGTACATCATACTGTGTCGGGTCTGGCCTAACATATACGAAGGCATGTTTTGTCTTATGTTATTTGTTGGGCTGTGTTTTGTATTGAACAACCTGAACGTTGTTGCTTTGGCCCATTCAAAAGAAGCCCAGAATCCGTCTAAAAACAACACATGAATTCTCTCCCTCACTTCCTCATAAGGACACCAGAACGAGATTGAATCATTTTTATTATCACACAGAACTTTTGCGTGACAAAGTTCAGCTAACGAGATTCATTAACGAAATCCTTACAACTCAAAAATTTTGACATATCCTGTGTGCATAATAGATTGATTCAAAATGATAGTACCATATGTGATCGATGTCAGCAACAAACTTAATGTATGCACACTTAATTTGTGCGGGAAATAACTATAGACTAACTCTAGATCCACCTAAAAACCATGCCAACATGAAAACTCTAATAGATTATAATATACTGAAGCATTTTTGTTCCCCTCCTGCCCTATTGCAGACAGCAACTACTAATTCATCATACTAAGATTTTCCCTATGATAAGCATGGGTTGTTAATGTCTCTGACGTGGAACTTGAACCATTCAGACTGCAAAGATCAAGAGAGCAAATGAGGGTAAATGCGTAATGGCAGTTAGCACTATATGAAACATGGACTGAAAGATATATGCTAAAACTGGAAGTTTTGTGTGATAAGGTGGGAGGGAAGGATAGAGATAAAGTGCAAAGTCACCACCACCTCCCATTGCCAAATAATCGATGGAGCAAAATGTGAAATAGTTGTTAGCACCTGTGCTTCAAAATTCAGAAATAATCCCAAGGAAGCAAATTTAGCAGCATATGATGTTCTTAAAATCGATGCAAATCCTGTGAAAGAAATAGGTATATAATATGCTTTGTATGCTGCAACCAAGAAAGGAAACAAAACGGAGGATGAGATTGATCCAGAGAAGAGAGCAGCAAGTCGCCGGAGGAAAAAACTTCTTGATCTGAGCTTCAGGTTCCTCTCCCACTGGAAAAATATGCTTTGTATGCTGCATAGAGGTGTAATCTTACGTTTGGTAAACTTACATTCGGTAATCTAACAAAACCACAAAAATAACCACGAAAATTGATTATGGGGGACGGCCCCTACAAATGTTGTCATGAGTGATTCTTGACTTTGGTTTAACCACTGACTAATGTGGTTTGCTAGCTCTATGGAGTATGCTACACTTACTATACTGCTAACAAAGTAGAACATACTCTGATTAAAAAATTCAGAAAGCATGTTGTACTGCTAAACAAGTAGAAACATACTCTCATTAAAAAAATTCAGAGGACATACTCTACTACTAAACAGGTACCTGATTAAAAAATTTCAGAGAACATGTCTACTCTACTCTTCTCCTTGTATGACAACTCTTAGAGGCTATAGATATGAAAATTTTGCATGCAGCAGACTAGAGAACAAACCTAAAAAAATACAAATAAATACACAAAATTCAGGAAATGAAAAACTGCACTCATGCGCTTTGTATGACAACTCTTAGATGCCTCCGGATTTGGTGCAGCACCATAGCCAATGGGAGAGCAGCCACATCATTTGCACATGCTTTCAGAGAATCATATGTGAACTCCACAGAGCTTTGAATTGTTAGCTACATCTGAATACAGAAATACACCAACCATAAACCAGAACTTAGCATACAAAACTTTGAGTTGTAGGACCTACATCTGAATACATCAAACAGAAATAGCTAGTACTAGTCAAAAATGCAAAAGCTCCTTCAATTAAGCACCACTCAAAGCCAAAATTATCTGTTATGCCCTACCCAATTGGCTAGTTTTAGATCTAAGGTTGATTTAGTACCTCAACCAAAAAAAATGACTAGCCATGGCAAAACTAGGTTCAGAGCTGAATGTTCAGAACCGTTACTAGGTTCAGAACTAAATCTTCAGAAATGTTACTAGGTTCAAAACTAGGTTTAGAACTGAAATGTTCAAAACTGTTATGAATTTTTGAATACACAAGTAATCAAGCTCAGTGATAACAAAATTAGGATCTATGAATTTAGAAAATTTAGTACCTATCCGATATAAATTTGAATCAACTACAGACTTCACAGAAACAAATTACTATCATTCATACACTCTCTGAATTTTCAGGTTTTGATGAACTAACCAAGACTAACAAAACAACTAGCTGCTAAGCTACCTGGTATTTGTCCATGTGTGCTTATGTAATTTGTGCCATTGGCAAAAAGTAAACAATCTGTTACTAGCTAGCCTATGGTTGGTTCATTGGAAAAATTGGTTGGCATAATCATTTTCAATGATTAGATGCTTGATCCCCTACAACTACATCTACTAAGTACTATTAGTAAAAAAATCAATCCGCAAAACAAATCATCCACTAACCTGACAAGCCATGGAGGCCGCATTGATGCATGCCGCTTTCCTAAAAAAAAATAAGGCAGCTCAATTACAAATTAGCTCTAGGTAAGACATCAATTGGTAGCAAGATATGAAGCAAAGTCATGCAGCTGCGTGCCTATCTGCATGTTGTGCCAGCATCCCCAAATCTACAGATCACACACACACACACACATATCTTCATAAATGAATGCCATGATCTATGTGTGTAGTCCAGCAAGATATCCATGTCACGAACCCTAGCTATACATGTCAACAAACACAAAAAAGAAGCAAGCAAAGGCAGGCTGCCCCTAGGCCCTACAGAGAAGATGCATAGAAAAGATAGGCTATCAAAGATACAGAGCAAGTCACTAACCACAAATCATGCATACCCTGTCCCCCCCCCCCCCCCCCCCCCCCCCCCCCTCTCTAAAATTTGGACAACTCTGAACAAAACATGACTAACCTTAAAGGGGAAAAGTTCTTGTCCCCATGAAGAAGGAAATATAGCTGTTGTAGGTTATTTTACCAAAGGTGAAATTTAAACAAAATTAACAGATTTTATTTTAGTAGTTGCTTTTTCAGACAAAACAGAGTTATATTAGTATATGATAGAAGTAACACCCATTAGTGATCACCTAAAGAGCACTAATGATTTTTTTGACAGAACTAACAAAACTAACAGGACTTTTTCAGACAAGAACTAACAACCTGATGCAACCCCATACCTAGGTTAAAATTATGCTTGATTAATTCACACCAAACTAACATAACCCGATACCTAGGTTAAAATTATGCTTGATTAATTCACACCAAACTAACATAACCTAAAATTAATTTCACACAAAACTAACAGAAGCTAAAATTAATTATAATTTGGCTAACTTTAATTTGACATAACAGAACTAACAAATCTAATTATGCTTGATTAGATGATAACAAAAAAACAGATTCTAAAATTAATTATAATTTGGCTAACCTTAATTTGGCATAACAAAAATAACAAAACTAATTCTGCTAGATTAAAATTTTGCTTGATTAGATGATAACAAAACAAACAGAACTAATTAGATGATTGATTAGATAAAGCCCGTAAAGACACTGCATAACCATTGCTTATTTGTCTTCACATTATGTTTAAGAATCACTGTTTATGTATGCAAAAAGGTTAATCTGTTTGAATCCTGGTTAGCTAGTTCTCTTAATGAAAGATATAAATATACGAAAAGCTTGAGCAAAAATTAAGACATGAGCAACAAAATAAGAGTCCTTCTGAAATGAGAAAAAATTACTATGAATGCTTGCCATACAGAACTATTCTTAACTATATGTGTTAATACAAAACTTACTAAGCCTTCCTAAAAAAATACACCTACTATAAGCTATGACATAGAGCAGGTCTTGCAGAATGCAAGAGGAATGTTTGCCACACAGGCATAATCAGTTCAAAACAAATGGAGAAAAATAGAAAACAATAATGCACTGCTGCTATTCATTGAAAAACATAATCTACCCCTAGCCGTATTGAAGTTTTTGATATCTACATGGGCGACAATGAGACAATATTAGGTCTATTGTCCAATAGGAACAAATATGGGTCTACATAATCTGCCCCTACTATAAATCTAAACATTCAGGATATTAGGTCCCAGCCGTAGGAACGAAATATGAATATGCATGGCCACAAAATTCCCAGAATGTAACAATTGGTCCAAATGTTGACTAGATCGGACCCCTAACCAGCAAAATCAAAAACACATATCATAATTTCAACTTCTCCCCCACCCCAAACCAAAATCGTTGCAATATAAACGTGCAATGAAATCAAAAATAAACAACGGGTACAACATACAAATCGTATAACCTAGCTCACCTTGTGGATCGATTTGGCCTTCAAGTTGATTGCTGGTTCAGAAATCGTGGGATTCATGCCGAGATCCAACTAACAGCTCTTGTCCGCCTCTCCCGTCGGCACGAGAAGCGCCGAGGCTGCGCCACCATCCACGATGAGGATTTCCTAGAAGCCTCGCCGAGGAAGTGCTCGGGAGCTCAGCCTGCCGGAGAACAACGATGGCATCATGGCCAAGATGCCGCGTCGCCGCCGATGAGCCCGCTTCTCCAGTCCCTCTCTCTTCTTTGCATGACTGGGGAAAAAACCGATAGAATTCTAAACAGTTATTGGGCGCGTGTGGCTGTGGTATGTACACACACGCAGTATGTGGGAGGCCTATTGGATTCGGATCTAACATACGAAACGGTTCAGCCCCCGGTTCTCACTGCAGGCCCGAAAACCCAGCACGAATCTTGAACAACAATCCAACGCCCTCAAATTCAGCTGACAAAACAAAATTTTTTAGCAGGCTGTTATATAGCAATTCCCAAATAGGGGAAAAAGCGTGTATAACATAAATTGGTATCTTATCTCTACATGTACCGTCATCGATCCTGCGAATGCTAATATCTGGTCGCCACGGTATATCCATAAAGTGCACGAATTGATACAATATGAAAAAGAGCCCATACATACTGTGTAAAATATATTTCGAAAACGATTCGATGCGGTCGTCCACGATTCGATGCAGTCGTCCAGAAGGACACTCTGTGGATGGACCCCACCCGATGAGCCGTTCGTTTCCATTTTCCACCATTTCACGAGCAGGCTACCAGGCACCCTTGCGGTAGCGACAAGTAGAGCCCACCCCATTGCGGTCGCCTCCTCCTCCTCTTCATGGCTCATTCTTGTTCTTTCGCCGCGTTCTTTCGCCGCGCCACGGTGTCGACCTCCTGTTCGGCCGCAGCATGCAGCGGAGCGTAGGGACAGTGGGATCGCGCAATCCTTCAGGTTTCGTCTTCGGCAGCGGCAGGACGTGGCGTCTGGTCCAACGAGGATGGGTGGTGCACCGGCGAGGCAAGGACGGAGCCTCTGTCAAAAGCCACCGCCAGCACCGGAGTGGTAGAAGAGGCATGGTTGGATGAAATCAAGTACTATTTGGCAGATTCAATCACCAGAGTTGTGTGTTGTACCTTAGTTTTTTTTCGATGTTACACATAGCAAGGTCTTAATATTGTAATTAATTTTTTTTCAATGTTTTATCTAATTAAAACATTGTTTATCAAACAATGAAATATTTTTTACCAATTGATAAAACATATAAAACATTTTTCTTAAAATATTTTTTATTGTGTAGTAAAACACACGCGAAACATTCTCAACAAGACGCTTTGCAAAACATCGAATGTCCAACGGCTAGTCGCTTCAAAAAAAATAATCATTTGACAAATGAATGTACAGAATAACTAAGGCCGCCTCGTCACCCACATTGCAGCGTTAATTTATAGTAGTTGCTTCGAAGGTCTCCTTTTGGAGTTTAGGCCTTGTTTGGTACATCACAATTTATTCAATTACAAATTGATCTAGCCCCCTTGGAAAGACTGGGATCAGGAGGGGAAGCCAACGTAATTAATTGAAAAGAAAAGCTCCTTTTGTTAACTATATTTACCTTCAGACAGCCATATTCCTACAAAATGGGCGTTCCAGCATAATTGCAGCGATAACCTACCAAGTTTTCCTTCACCTATGACCTATGCACGACAAGGTCTGAGCATAAAACATCCTACACTACAGACGGCCAAAATTTTCACTGAGCTGTGCACAGATCACTACTGTTACAAATAAAATTGAGGGAACGGCTATAATGTTTCTATCTCCTAAAATGTACATTGACAACAGTTGGTTGCATATATGTCTGCTGAATAGAAAGTGCAAGAGGGAAAAATGGGTGAAACAAGAAGGAAGATATTCTTTTTGCCCTGCTAACAGAAGCACCAGAATCTGAACCTGCAGAGTTCCAACCAAAGATATTTTGATTTACATGACCATAAAAGATAGATCAAACTCATGCTTCACCCCATAGCCAAAAATTAAGTATGCTAAACACCTTGTATCCTGAAATCAATAATACGTATGGAATAGCTTATTCTACACCTTGGATTTTACTAGCACAGATCTATTTTTATATCATTCAATGTGCAAACTTACAGCAAGCTTTTTACATCAAATTTTACTTTATATAATTGGAATTATAAATTTACAACAAATTTTTTACTAATGTGCTCTACATCTCAGATAACAAAATTTTTAGGCGTAAAACAGACAGTCTATATGTTCACAAACTGTTACTCAAATTTTTAGAAAGTTACTCAGGTATGTCGAACATTAGTTTGGGTTAGTATTACGATGTGGCCTTTATAATTGTGATATCATAGTGTTGGTTTCATGAAACCTGACTGTTCAATGTTCCTGATGATTATATGCAGATGTAAGCAAGAAAATATGGTGCTACCAGGCTCACTCCAGAATCTAGATGGTGTTTGCTCACAGCAATAGTCTAAGAATTACCTGGTTTTATCTTGAATTTGATGACATTTGGTTGCTTCACTGATATAAATTTTATTGGATGCTCTGTGCAGTGCCTGTGCCGATCAATCGCTGAAATCAGCTGCAAACAAGGGGACAAGGCAATGTAAAATAAATAAATAAATAATAAGAAGAAAAAACCATGTGTAATATTTCTGATATAACTGATATAAAGAAGGTAAAGTCTAGATTGGAATATTTCTGATCTCTTCACTGTCATAAATATGGAAGTGGAACCCCTCATGCTGAAACAATAGGATAGATACAACTGGGCTGACAAGGCTGTTTTTCATTTTCAGCATAGCGTCATGTTCCCTCTGCGATGCCCTCATGCTCACTTGCCGCGTTACTCAATGACACCCTCGTATGAGTCTGCCACATTGCTCCTCCGTGACCAACCCTCCGACCCTCGAGCTCGCCTCCCCGCCACTCCATGATGCTCTTGTGCACGCCTGCCCCGTCGCTCCTCCACAAAGTCCTTGCACGTGCACAGCGCCCACCTCTTCTTCACCGTCTCCATTGATAGACTCACCTCCGTCTCCAACTGCTGACAGCTCTTGTGGTGCTGATAAGTGCTCGTGGGGCCATCAAGAACTCCCAGGCCAACCAGTGTGGCAACTTGGACGCCTGCCCCTGAGCAGGCTCCCTTACCATGGTCAAGGTCAAGCTCTGGCAGCTCATGCAAGCCATCTTCGATGACCCCGTCGTCAGTCGTGTCTTCGTCGAGGCTGGCTTCCAGCCTTCTGCAGTGGAGACATCAAGCTCGCCAATGTCCATCCAAATCGCCTCCTTACTTTTCTGTTCTGCTTTGTTCATGTCCACCCAGGTAGAGCAAACCGTTTTGAACCCATGAAACCAGTTAAGACAAACCGTTCAGAACCAGACTTTCAGGTTGGGTTGGGTTTTTAAGATAACCTGTGAATACCCTGGATGAAAAGGCCTGCTAGCATGCTAACAAAGAACAACATTATATCAAATGTATATAAAAAAGAGAACCTAACTATTAGTAGCTGCACACACAACACCACCGTTGTTCCCTTTATAATTGTGTGTAATATCGACCATCTTGAGAAGGTCAGGTGTTTTAACACTAGCATTTGTATATGCTAAACATATATGCAAGAGTTGAGTTTCCTAAGAGTTCTGTAGATACTTATACTATATTTACAATAGTTAGAACAAGGAACAAAGAACAAATATATACATGCTCTAACAACAGTTCGACTAGAGAATTTTCAGATGGTAGAAATCAAAAGTCAATTGTAACAGCCAACGTCTGAGGTCAGATTTTAAATATGGATAAAATGACCTGTCCAGATGTCCCCTGCATGCTAACTCCTCCAATCCAACATATGGGTCAGTTTAGACTTGCAAAAGAATTAAGAAATTGGGTAAAAGATTTTGTTGCACTTCAGTTATGCCCACATGGAAAAGATGAATCATTTATTCATGAGTAGTAATGTTGATTTAGCAAGGGTAAAAGGGGAGAAAATAGACAAAAGTGACTCGGATGGCTTATATTAGAGAAGATCATGCTGATGCCTAAAATTCACATATTAGTTAGTGAAGGTAGTATCTTCGATATGTTTGAACTTGACTGTAAACTGTAAAAGTAGCCAAAAGCAAATTCAAATATATCAACTACTTTCTGATACATATTTATTTCAAACAAGTTGAAGAACGATCCTTCTCATCATACCAAAACAATGATAGGTCAAAGTATGGCGAAGGACTTTGTGATTGACAAGTGTAAGGCAGCGACGCCATCATCTTTTTCACGAACTGCCAAATATAGAACAGGCAGCTTTTACCAAAACTAGCATCACATTTTTTAAAAAAAAGAAGCCAACTACTCGCAAATTAGTTGTCATACGCCTAATGCCACATAAAATAAGTAGTAAGAGTAACATAAAGTAAGTGCGGATATCAAGAAATACCCAAGAGCATTGACTAGTAGTTTCACACCTCTAGCTTTTCTTCACAAAGATCTGGTTCATTCTAAAATTTTCACAACCAAACCACTTGTCCTGGGCTTCATAGAAGCAGACATAACTGAAAAAAGCATTATTGGAAGACAGGCTCAAGCTCAAAACAACGTTCAAACCATTTTTCTAAGGATAATCAGGGAAACCATCAAATTCCTCACATCACAGATAGAATGTCAAGATGATTCAGAGACTTTTTAGTTCAACGTTTAAGAAAACTATTATTATACATTTGAAATCAAAATGTGCTGGTGATTTAGTATTGCTGTATATCCGAGCACGCAGAACTAAGGAGTATTGCCTTAATACTTGAAACTCATACAGTTTTTAATCAGAACATTGAGAAAGATGTAAGCATTAGCACGATAACTTTCACACAATCTCAATTATCACATCTTGTGGAACCATTAGAAACAGAGCCAAGAACTGTACTGGTTTATGAAAAGAATAGTAATCCTGCTGTTATCAATATTACCTGTGAAGAGCTGCTTGCTTTATTTTTAATAGTTCGAAGTTGATCAAGAGCATGGACAT
Organism: Oryza meyeriana var. granulata; assembly: GCA_003991445.1. NCBI lineage: Eukaryota > Viridiplantae > Streptophyta > Magnoliopsida > Poales > Poaceae > Oryza > Oryza meyeriana. The sequence continues at coordinate 268,544 of RYFJ01001429.1, read as the reverse complement.
TATTGGAATGTGACGAGATAAACTTTCCATATGATGAATTTTGTGAATTTGCATGAAAATGGTCATAAAAATACTCAAACAATGAATAGAGCTCCTCCGAAGAATTCTGTTGATAAATTGCATAATAAGTTCAACAGAAAAAAAGGAAATAACTCATAAAAAAATATGTTTCAATGAGAACAGATACCTGATAGAGTGAAACAATATCTGTCGTCTCCATGTTGTACACAGCAAAGAATGCTAAATTTTGTTCAGCGCTTCGCGAAACCTAAAGAGAAATAAAGGTACTTAAAGTTAAATAACAAGTTATGCACAACGGACTGGTAAGATGTCTGAAAAAATGGATTTACCCCTCCATCCACACTACCAAACTTGATAAATAGGTGATGGCGGTCCAAAAACTGCACCTGTTCAACTATCATGTTATAAGCACCTTTTACCCAAAAATACATATATTTTGATAGAATATGGTATGTTTGGTTAACAACACAGGCTCTATCATCAAGGTTATGCTATTACTGAGCGCTAGCTAAGATTAACTATATTAGATTTGAGTGAAGAGTTAAGAAACTTTTCAAGAAAAAAAAATAGGGAAAGAGACAAAGTGAGCGAAGGATAGGCTGTAGGTACCTTCCATATGATAAGATCAACATAGTCTTGAAAGTGAAAATAGAACTTCTTCAGATGCTGGACTCTCTGTAAACAAATCCATTAGTCAAAACTTCAAACAATCAAACAATTAGATGGGACAGAGCACAGCGGGACCAATGAAAAAGAAAATAATCATTATACAAGAGAAACATGGGAAAAAGGTATAAATATTGGTTTATCAGTGGACACGACAGTTGGAGTTAACTTAAATAAAAAATCTTATTTTTCATCTATACTCAATATTATGTGTATCAACCTTGGAACAAGACCATGACACAGAACACAACACACACCTCGATTCAAAAACTAATACAAATGAAAGGACTAGAAAAGATAGCTAACCAAGGTCTGATCAGATTCCTCTTTCCATGTCTTACGAAAAATAAATGACAACAACCTTTGCTTGATGCCAGGAAGAAAAGAAACCCCCCGTACAGCCTGCAGATATCAAGTTCATTGACACTTTGTGATTCATATATAGATCTGATTTAGACTTACCATGCATAGGTTAAAAACTAGGTAGTATCAATTATTGTTGATAAAAAATAATAGATTGTGGACACGAAGATTTACCTAGACTGGAAATGCTCATTTTGTAACAAAAATTAGTGGGAAAAAAGCCGCTAAAGTAAAACGTTTTTTCTGAGAACCAGTAGCGATGAATGAATGAACATGGTGGAAATCAAATTATGGCATATTTTTTAAAAAACAAATGGGAAATATGTATATCAGTTTCTGTATCAAATAGTGTATACCTTCACAGTTCTATACAACAGAAATAACATGAAAACAATAAAAGACATTAGCAGATAGATAATCAAATATGACAGAACAAAAGCACTTCTGGACAGATGCAGGTAGAAAATTTTCTTTTATTTTCGTTTTTTGTAAACATAATACCCCTGAACATTTTTCGTTTTCATGGTGGGGTAGACATAGAAGTAATGATTGGAGCAGAAGACGGCTTTGTTGGAGACAAAAGGACAGCAGCAGCCGCTGCTGGCTGCAGGTATCTTTGGGTTTGGGTAGGGTGTTGAAGTTAGTACTAGCGTCAATTGCGATGAGCAACATCCACTCAATGTTTTACTCTCTTACCACTATTCCAAACCAAACAGAGAGTAATCACGTATTACACCATAATATTCCTACAATCCGACTCCCACAGCTATTATATCACCATTATTTGAACCAAACACGCCCATGGTTCCAGCACAATCAACACCAATTTGATTAGACAGGTAAGCCATGGCCAGTACCAACAAACCTCCTCCAGATATTCTAGATTGGTAATTTGGGATGCTAAACTTCAAAAATCAATGCTACCAGAAAAACAGATATTGCCAAATAGATTAGATTATGCCTAATGAACCTTGGGGTATGTTACTTGTTCCGAGACTATATGTTGATAAGAACATGCATACAAGTCCAAACGTATATTTTACAAGCCTGAACAAAAATGTTAAAAATGATGTAAACTATTTATAGATCCAATAATCTTGCAGTAGAGATCTGTAGGTACCTGGCCAAGTGAATAGAGAAATAATTCATCATCTTCCTGGCAAAATGCGCCAATTTTGCGTACTTCAACAAGGTTGCCTGAATCTCGTATCTGTAGGATATGAATTGTTTGATATCGAAGAGAGACAATGCATAGCAGATCCTCATACAAGTAAGCTCCAAGACTATGAGCCAGATTGATAAAATCATTGCAGAAAGCTTTCTCATCTAGTATCGCACCATCTTCTAGCCTGACAACACAAGTACAGAAGTCCTAATGCATCCAAATGAAGGAAAGAGTGGTTACAATACATATTTTAATGTACAGCTAAAATTGCATTCCTACTAAAACAAGACAATCGTACCTCACAAGGTAGAAAGTAATTTTCTCAATTGATGGTACCCCATGAATCGCACCCTCAGTGGCACTTGAATCATTACTTTGTGCAGTTGATGTCACAAATAAGCCAAACTGATGGCACTCCATGTAAAGGAAAAAGTCCTTACAAATGTATTCATTGCTGGATGCAAGTGAAATTGAGTACAGCTGCTTAAAGAAGCTATCAAATTTCTTTGCTTTTGGTGGAAGATCATGAGAGTCACATGCTTCATTACATGAAAATGTTGGCCAGATGGGACGGTACACAATCAAATCTTGGTGGTCTCGACTAAAAGCCACAAGATATTTGCCATCATCAGTGAATTTGCGAAATGAATAATCTGGGCAATCTATGTCATATATTGTGTAACTTGGAACCAAGTTCTCATAGAACTAACAGTGTTGACCTGTAAACGAGAAATAAAGGATGATCAGAAAAGACAGCTTAGATCTTCTTAAATGGCAGGAAAAAGGTCCATTATCACATCACAATGATACCTAATCATGCATTTGTTTCAACATCTGAACTAGTAATTCACACTAGTGTGACAATAACATCTGACCAGATATGTCATCAGCGGAGTCCCAAAAAAGGGAAAGAAGATGCTGGCAACATCTAACTAGATAGAAAAGGAAAAGAAGATGCTGCAGCAAGTATCCCAGTAAAGGGAAAGAAGATGCTGCAACAAGTATCTTGTCCACTGTAGACTGACGCTATACGATCCTATGGCGTAGACATAACCAGTTATTTTAGTCCACAACAACAACAAAAACAAACCCTAAAGAAGAATGGAGCGTCACCCACCAGCCCACCCCTGCGGAGCCTACAAGGGCACAAAAGCTAGTTAAAAAACTTGAGGAAATTCCAAACAGCAACCACAGCCCTCTCGTACGTGCTCTAATCCAAGGAAGTGAACCACATTCAGCGGACCCGCGCGAGGGCACGGGCTTGTAATTGGAAATCACGAGAGCCCAATCGAGTGGGGACGAAGCAGGAAGGGAGAGTAAGGAGGAGGCGTACCGTTGCGCCGGCGCGGGGAGAGGAACCTGGCGGCCGTCGCAGTGCGCTACAGTATGTATACAGTGCTCACTACAGTGACCAGGGGAAGGCCAGAGTGAACTGGGCCGGCCTAGGCACGGTGGGCTGCTGACATGCCGTGCCGGCACGGCATGGCTGACGATCTCGGCGTGCCATGCTTGGGCTCAGGGAGAGGCACGCAGGCCGGTACGGTACGGCCCGCTACAGGAACCGTGCCTAAACGGGTCGTGCCGTAGCGGGCTGTGCTGGCCCGGTCTGCCCGTTTAGACATATATAGGTGCCACGGAGGCGACGACCAGGACTAACGCTGACTGATGCTGCCTCACGGTCTCAGACTCGGTCCTCTGATTTGGAGTTAGAGCATTTCCAGCAGATCTCTATTTGGAGTTACAAATACTCCCTCCGTTTTAATTTACTTGTCATTCTAGCATTTAAATTTTTTGTCAAAATATTTGTCATTCTTATGTTCCAATGTACTTTTAGATGTGTCTTTCCCTTCCTACCCTTAATCAATGCAGCCATACTAGTACTAGTACTCCTCACAAGGAATTTTAATACTTGCTTTGGAAAATTGATTAGAATATAATTAATAAGGGTAACAATGTAATTTACCACATCTTCTAGTTTAATATGAGATTTGCTAGAACGATAAGTAAATTGAAACGGAGGGAGTACACTAGCTCTATTCATGAGTCTAATGAATCATACATTAATAGACTATCTCGATAAGTTTGTCATTATCTTTGTTGATGATATTTTTATCTAATCAAAAGATAAAGAAGAACCTACAGAGCATTTGAGACTAGTGTTAGAAAAGTTGAAGGAAAAGCAATTGTATGCCAAGTTCTTGAAGTGGAGTTCTGGATGAACGATGTTGCATTCTTGGGTCACATCATTTTAGCAGAAGGTGTCAAAGTTGATTATGAGAAAGTGAAGGCAGTATTTGAATGGAAACAACTTGAGTCAGTGACAGAGATCAGGAGTTTCTTAGGTTTAGCAGGCTACTATCGTCGTTTCATTGAAGGTTTCTTAAAGATTGCTGGACCTCTCACCCAATTACTGTAGAAAGACAAACCATTTGAGTGGTCAGATAAGTGTGAGAGAAGCTTCCAAGAGTTAAAGACAAAGTTGACTACTGCACCAGTGCTTATTTTACCAAATAGTCGAAAGAATTTTCAAGTGTATTGTGATACATCTCGACATGGATTGGGATGTGTTTTAATGCAAGATGGAAAAGTTGTTGCTTATACTTGAAGACAGCTTTGACCATATGAAGAGAACTATCCAACACATGATCTCGAGTTAGCAACAGTGATCCATGCTTTGAAGATTTGGAGACATTATTTGCTAGGTAACAAGTGTGAAATTTATACGAATCACATGAGTTTGAAGTATATCTTTACTCAACCGGACTTGAACTTAAGACAACGCCGATGGTTAGAGTTGATAAAGGATTTTGATGTGAATATCCACTATCACCCAGGAAAAGCAAATTGTCGATGTTTTACATCGGCAATATGATTATAGGGCTACTCGTTGGATCGAAACTCGGTGGACTGTAAAGGAACACAGGGAGTTTATACTGGTTCAGGCCCTCGATGTGAGGTAATACCCTATTTCCAGTTGTAGTGTATTTCTTGGAGGATGTATGGTGGTGGTTCTGATGAACTTGTATGTCTTGCCCTCACGGGGCGCCCTGCCTATCCTTATATACTAGGGGACATGGGTACAAAGTAGGAGTCCCAGCCGGACTATGGCTAAGGGATCTCCTCTTAGAGATATAACCTGCCTGACTAAGACTGTATATTCCTTATCGTATAAGGCAAAGTCTACCGAGCTCTATCATATTTCTAATTACAAGGCTAGACCCATCCTCTATCCGAGTGGCCCATATACTTGTCTTGAGGTACCCGAGGCCTATGGCCTTCACAACAGCCCCTGAGACCTTTATAGTTGAGTCACAGCTGATGCCGAGTGCTCATCCTCCACGGTGAAGATTGCCCGAGTGCATTGCTCCCGAGTACTCTTTGTTCGAGTGCTTCTTCTTCCCAAGTCCTGCTTCATGTCAGCTGGCAGCGAGGCTATGAAGGGCTCCATGTAGATGTATAAATAGTGTGCGCCGAATAGGCGCACCTATTAGGTGTAGCCCTCGACTTTGTGCTTAATTGTGTAACAATTAAACATAAAGTCAAAGATCTTTAACCTTGTAGTCTTTCCCGAGTAGTATACTACTGGTATATGAGACTTTTCAGTATCATATCAGCTAGAAATAATTTATAATCTTTCCCGAGTAGTATGTCACTCGGAAATTAGACTCTTCAGTGTCATGTCGGCTGGAAAAGGTGTTTATAGTCTTTCCTGAGTAGCGTCCCACTCAGAAGTTAGACTCTTCAGCTTTATGTTAGCTGGAAGAAATATTTATAGTCTTTCTCGAGTAGTGCACTACTCGGAAGTTAGACTCCTCAGCGTCATGTCGGCTAGAAGAATATTTGCTCATGGCAAATGTTGGCTAAACATATTAGCCGAGTACCACTTCATAAAATTTAATCCATTATGTGGTCAGGTATACTTGAGAGATATCTACATCCTCATTTTTAATGAAGACCAGCTTGTGATCCTTATAAGGATATATCCCCAATACCTGGTGAATAATACAGATATATGAACACATGTATTCAACAGTCGGCTTTCATAAAGCATATCTAATTACTCAATCGGTCTTTGTTGGTAGCACCAGCACTATGTTTTTAACACAGCCCGCGAGTGGCCCAAATTGAGCGTGCTACTGTAGAAACTCATATCTTGGTGGCCCAATACCGAATTTGTAGACCCAAGCCCACTTATTGGTACAGGCTCTATAACGGCGGGGAGAGAGAGAAAAGATTTCCTCATCTTCTCCATTCCGCCAATCGCTTCGTCTTCCGGCTTACGCGCCAAAATTTCGTGCCTCACGTCGCTAGGGTTCGCCATTGTTAGCTATTCCCCTTCGAGACTCGGGCGATTCTGCTCTTCCGCGTCCATTCCAAACCTCCAACAATATTTTCCCCAAATCTTCTCGCCCTTAACCATGCCGAGGGCTTCAGATATTCCGGAGGCGTCGGATGAGGTTTGGCTGACTTCAGATTGCGGTCTGTCCAAGCTGAAGCACCTAGAGAGGTTGCTACGACTGCAAAGCCGTGATGTCGTCCATTGGTGTTTGGTTGAAGGTGAATCAATTCCGGAGCCCCAGGCTGGTGAGACTGTTGTTTTCGCCTTCTTTTTCGACCGAGGTTTTTCTCTTCCATCTTCCGATTTTCTCTGCCAGCTTCTTGCCTTCTACGACCTGGAGTTGGTGAATCTGAATCCCAACTCCATCTTGCAAATTTCTATATTTGCGACTCTTTGTGAGTGTTTCCTGGATGTGGAACCCCATTTGAATCTTTTTAGATATTTGTTCCATATCAAGCCCCAGCCCTCCAAGAGCAAAATCCAAGTGATTGGAAGGCCCGGCATCCAGCTTCAGAGCGAGATGAAGAAAATCTATATCCATATGCCCCTGAAATCTTCTCTCAAAGGCTAGCATAGGGAGTGGTTTTATTGTTTTGATCTTGAACCCTCCCTGCCTCCATTTACTGGTCTGCCTCCGGTGGTCTCACCCAACTGGACTTCTATGCCCAGCTTTGAGGAGATGGGGTAGGTTCACATGTTGGTTAGAAAGATTGATCAACTGAAGAGCACCGGTTTGACTGGTCCATGGGTGGCCAGGCGCTTCTTGACCCATCGCATCAGGCCGCTAAAGTTGAGGAGTCACTTCGGCTGGGACTACAAGGGCAGAGACGATCCGAGCCAGGAGTACCCTGACTTGACCGACAAGCACAAGGTGATCGACATTCTACTGGATTACTTTGCCAGTGGGGTGATCGAAACCGAAGACTCAGAGTGGTCTGTGGCCGCTTACAGTAAGAAGAGGTCTCGTCCAAAAGTAACTCTCGCTAATGTTAACTTGTTGCCCATATGTGATGAATGCTTGTAGATGTATGCCCAGGATTACTCTACAATATGTAACATATGTTGTTGAACTGCTTGCAGTCATGTGAGGAGTTCGATGAAGACTCTCAAACTTTGTCGGCCGTGAAGTTGAAGAAAAGGCCGTTAACTCCTTCTGCTGCCCAACCCGACTCCAAGAGAGCGGGGAAGAAGCCTATTGTAGACTAGGGCAAGAAGAAAATCAACAAGCCGAGTGTTGCCACCAGGAGCCTGAAGATTAAAGACACCGCCAGCACAGCCCTCGGGCCACCGAGTCCATGGCCGAGACCAGCAGCGCCAGGCTCAACAATATCGAGCCCAAGAACAGCACCGCCAATCGTCCCAGCGCCCCAGTCGGCTGCTCCAGAAACAAGGCAGGCTAAGAGGAAGACGCCACCGCTGACTACTGCGCCATCGAGCCCGACAGCCAGTAGCCCTCCACTACCGACAATTGGAACCCCCGAATGGAAGTTCAAAAAATCCAAGAGGTAAACAACTTTAGATCTTCTGTGAATCTTGTTTAGCATAGTAGTGTCTTGATATTTAGCTCATCGCACAAGAAATGGGCCAATATTGATCTCAAGGAGACCACATCGGCTGCTCCTGTTGTAGAGCCAGCCCTAGCCGAGCCAGCACCAGCAAGCACATCTGTCAAGCCGGTGACTGCCCCAGTCGCTGAGACTAGGGCTGTCCCGACTGTAGGACTGCTAACGCCGACTGACCAGGGGGTAGATAGTGAAGTTGTTGCTCTAGCCCCTGAGCAGATCCTTGAGACCCCAGTAGCCGCCGAGTCGGGAGCCAGGACCTTGTCGCCGTCCATGTCGTCGTCGTCTTCAGAGGAAGCGGACCTCCCCAAGCTTGAAGCTCCTCCCTGCAAGTTCCCGAGAACCTTCCACTGGGTGACTCCCGAGGGGACTGCGAAGAGCTATGAGCATGATGAAGTGGCGACGGAGAGGGAGCGCGAAGTGCTTCTTCGTGTCGCAATTGCCGCGTCCCGGGGGGTCCAGGTATGTAGCGAGTCTTGCAAGGTTGAGTCCCCGACGATTTCCTTTATTTCTAGTATTCCACCGACTGACTCTGCTTTGCTCTGTTTTTTCCCTGAGCAGAAAATTGTAGACCGCTCGGAGAGGATGAACGAGGTCCTAACCCAGCTTGCGCCCCAACTCCACGGTTAGGCCAGCTCCAGACCTCGAAGGCCAAGTTGGAGCGGTCGAGCCAGGAGAGGGAGACTTGGTTGAGGGGAGCCGTTGACCAGCTCAGGGATGAGAACTGGGCTCTAACCAAGAAGATTGGAAGTAAGTCTCCCATATTTGTCTTCCCGACTAAATCCCATGCATATTTCTCCAACTTTGTTGTTTCCCGACTGTCCAGTTGTATGCTGACTGTAATCTCGGGTTCTTGACCATTCTGATGTGTAGCCCTCGAAGCTGAGGTGAAGACCCGAACAGAGGGGGAATCCAAGCTGAAGGAGGCCGAGAAGGCCAAAGCCGAACTCGAGAAAGACAAGGCCGAGCTGGAAAGGGCCAAGGTCAAACTCGAGAAGGAAAAGACCAAACTGGAGAAGGCCAAAGCCAAGGTGGAGGCCGATTACAAAAGTAAGTCTTCCCCCTGATAATGACCTTGTCCAATCCTTTGATTACTTCAACTGATGTTTAGGCTAACAAGTTTACTTGCTGATTAATTTGAGCAGCTGCAAGAACCAACGCCCAAACCCAGTTTAGAGCCTTTGCAGAGGAGATCAAGGTCGTCAAGGAGTCACGGGAGATTCTTGCCGAGTCCGTGAAAGGGCTCCTTGACGTGATGGATCCTCATTACGTGGGAACCAGCTCCAACACGGTCTCCCAAGTGCAGGCATGCCTTAACGAAGCACCGAGTATCCTGAAGAGGTGCTCGGATGAGCGTGTTGTTGTCGGTGTGGCCTAGACCCTCGCGATGACCAAGTCGATCTACCCCAGGGCAGATCTTGAGGCCATCGGTGAAAGGTTTGCCAAAGAGACAACACCTGAGGAGGCGTTGGAGTTGATAACCCAGGCAAGGCCAACTGCAGAGGTGATCACCCGAGACCTAGGTATGTAAGAACAATCCATCATGCAGTCGGTGTATATGAATTTTTGTAAGGACATGTGTAAATATATGTGCAATGCCTCCAAGTTTTGAGGTTTTACTTAGTTATCATTAGTCTTACCCAGCTATATAGTCTACACCGAGTTAGTCTATAGGAACTTGATAAAATCGTTCATCGCAGAAAGCTATACTCGGGCAAACATAACACAACCGTTGTAAAACTTCATAACTTAAGCAAAACAGGCTCGTATATTATTAACAAAGCACATATAATACATGCAGCCCCCGACTCACAACTTGGTTGGAACTAGTGATGTAGTGAGTCAGACAAAAACTGTACACATGGTGGAATATAAAACTCAGGTATAGAAAGGACTCTATATTCCATGAGTTGCTGACGAGGGCACCGTCTTCTGTCTTCAGTCGGTAGGCGCCTGGCTGTGTAACCTCGGCGATAATGAACGACCCTTCCCAAATTGGGGATAGTTTGTGCCTATCTTTGGTGGTTTGTATTTTTCTCAAGATGAGATCCTCAACCAAAAAGGCGTGGCCACGGACATTGCAATTGTGATAACAACGCAGGCCTTGAAGATACCTTGCCAACTAGATTATTGCGATGTCCCTTGCTTCTTCCAATTGATCTAGTTCGACCAATCGGGTATTGTTGGATTTGTCTTTTGAGTAAGCCCGAACTCTAGGAGAGCCGAACTCTAACTCAGGTGGTAACACAGCCTCAGCACCATAGACCAGAAAGAAAGAGGATTGCCCTGTTGTCCGACTAACCGTGGTTTTTAGAGACCAGAGAACAGATGGGAGTTCTTGTACCCATCGCCCTGCATATGGCTGTAGTCGGTCGAATATCCTGGCCTTGATACCTTGTAAGACCATGCCATTGGCACGTTTAACCTGCCCATTGCTCCACGGGTGTGCCATAGACGCATAACAGATCTTGATGCTGAAGTTGTCACAGAAATCTTGAAATATGCCACCCGTGAACTGAGTACCGTTGTCCGTGATGATGCTGTTAGGAACCCCGAATTGGTATAATATACTCATGATGAAGTTCTTTGCTCTTGCCGCTATTATGGTAGCAGCAGGTTTTGCCTCAATCTATTTTGTGAATTTATCCACTACGACGAACAAGTGTGTGAACCCTCCTGGCATTTCTTGAAAGGCCTGACCATGTCAAGCCCCCATACTGCAAAGGGCCAAGAGATTGGGATTGTTTGAAGTTCTTGGGTTGGGAGATTTGTTTGTCTTGCATAGAACTAACAACCCTCGCATGTGCGAACTATGTCTTTAGCATCTGTTACTGCTGTTGGCTAGAAAAATCCCTGCCTGTAAGCCTTTCCGACTAACGTCCTGGATGCGGCGTGGTTGCCACATATGCTCGAGTGGATCGATTGCAGAATCTGCTTGCCGAAGTAGACTGGCCGTTGGATTTTTTGTATATGACCTGGTTCGGATCGCTCGACCACCAGCGCCGTGATGACTACCTGAGTGGTTGCCGCCAGATATAGTATTAATGGCTCTTGGGGCATAGGTGATGCCAACACAGGTGGTGATGTGAGAAACTTCTTGAAGTCTTCGAAGGCTTGTTGGGCTTTGGGAGTCCATTGAAAATTATCTGCTTTCTTCAGTAACTTGAAGAAGGGCATGCCCCGTTCGCCCAGTCGGGAAATAAATCGGCTGAGTGCCGCCATACAGCCTGTCAGCTTCTAGACGTCCTTCTGGTTAGTCGGGGGTGCCATGTTCATGATTGCGTTGATTTTCTCTGGATTGGCCTCGATGCCGCGATGTGATACGATGAAGCCGAGTAGCTTGCCGGATGGCACACCGAAGGCGCACTTTTCCGGGTTCAACTTCATCTTGAATCTTCGAAGGTTTTGGAAGGTTTCCTCTAGGTCAGCGATGAGGTCTTCTTTGGACTTTGTCTTGATTACCATGCCATCGACATACGCCTCCACGTTGCACCCAATCTGAGTGTGTAGACACCGTTGAATTGCCCGTTGATATGTTGCTCCAGCGTTTTTCAAACTGAATGGCATAGTGATGTAGCAGTATGCACTAAACGGTGTGATGAAAGACGTCTTTAGGCAGTCCTCCTCCTTCAGGCTGATTTGATGGTATCCCGAGTAGCAGTTGAGAAAGCTGAGAAGTTCGCACCTCGCGGTTGAATCCACCACCTGATGTATCCTTGGTAGACCAAATGGATCTTTGGGGCACGCCTTGTTCAAGTTGGTGTAGTCGACGCACATATTCCATTTACCGTTCTTCTTCCAGACCAAGACTGGGTTTGCCAGCCAATCCGAGTGGTAGACCTCTTTGATGAACCTGGCTGCGAGGAGCTTGGTTTTCTCCTCTCGAATAGCATCTTTACGGTCTTGTGCAAAGCGCCGTAGCCATTGCTTGACTGGCTTGGTATCTATCTTGACATTGAGAGTGTGCTCGATCACCTCCCTTGGTACCCCAGGCATGTTGGAAGGCTTCCAAGCAAAGATGTCCCTGTTCGCCTGGAGGAAGGTGACGAGTACGTCTTCCTATTTGGGGTCAAGTCCGGTCTCGACTAGAGCAGTCTTGGAGGGGTCGGAAGGGTCCAGGGGGATCTTCTTTCTGTCAGAGTCCCCTGAAATTCCCGACTTTGCTGCTTTCTTCGCTGGAACTTGGTTGTCCTCGACTTCTGTTGTGGCGGCTTGCTGAATACTATCGCGTCTGACTGCCGCTTCTTGAGACTGAGATAACTCGCAGCTCTCTTTGTCATAGGTGAAGGCTTGCTTGACGTCGTTGCAAAGGGAGAGAACTCCGGCTGGCCCAGGTATCTTGAGCACCATGTAGGTATAGTGCAGTATCGCCATGAATTTGGCAAGCACTGGCCGCCCGAGTATCACGTGGTACGCAGCTTGAAGTCGGCGACCTCGAAGCAGATGTTTTTTGTGTAAAAGTTATCCTGCGTGCCAAAGGTGATCGGCAAAGTTATCTGCCCGAGGGGTGTTGAAGACAGGCCGGGAATTATCCCGTGGAAGGGTGTCGTACTCGGCCGCAGTTCTGAACGAGGGATTTTCATCTCATCCAGAGTCTTGGCAAAGAGGATATTGAGCATGCTGCCTCCGTCTATGAGAACCTTCTTCAACTTGATATTTTTGACGACCGGGTCCAGAACGAGTGGATAGTGTCCTGGGTGTGAAACCCGATCTGGGTGATCTACACGGTTGAATGTGATAGACATCTCTAACCAGCGCAAATATTGGGGGGCGTCTGCTGTGGAGACCGCGTTGACGTCGCGTGCTGTTAGCTTCTGCTTCCGCTTGGACTCGTATGCAGACGGCCCTCCGAAGCTATGGTTGAGCTCAGCCTGGGGATCTTGATAATCGTCAGCCAGGCCCGAATCTGACTTGTCCTTATCCTTGTTGGTGCCAGATGATGAGGCTTGCTCAGAGGCAAACTTCTTGAGCATGAAGTAGTCCTTGGCCGCATGTTTGCCCTTGGGATGAAAGGGGCAAGGCCCGTTCATCACCTTCTGGTACTCGTTGTTCCTTGGGGGTCGTGACCGAGTCTGCTCCACGTTGGCCACCACGTTTTCCGACTTCCGCTTGTGGCTGCCGGATTTGTTCTGTGACAGCTCATTGTCGGCTTTGGCCTTTTGGTCCTTCTGCTGGGACTCTTTCTTCTCGTCGAGGGCCTCAACGACCGCCTCGGCTAAGTCGGCGTATTTGTTCGCCATATCGAAGAGAGCCCTGACAGAGGCTGGAGGCTTCTGAGTGAATTTTGCGATGAACGAGGCGTCCTTGACTCCCTTGCGGAAGGCAGCGATGACGACCTCGTCCTTGATCATTGGGATCGAGTTACGCCTCTCGGAGAACCTTTTGATGAACTCACGGAGAGACTCATTCTTCCTCTGGTGCAGCTAATAGAGATCGTGCTCGGAAGATAGCTGCTCGTAAGTTCCCTGGAAGTTGGCTATAAAACGTTCCCGGAGTCCCCCCAGGAGCCGATTGATCGCCATGGGAACCCTGTTAGCCATGTCCTCACTGAGTCGGCCGGGGCCACCGGGAGGTAGTTAGCCATGGCTTTGTGGTCACCTCCAGCAGCTCGGATCGCCAGAGTATATACGGTGAGCCAGGACTCGAGGTTAGTCTTGCCGTCGTATTTTTCGATTCTTGTAGGCTTAAAGCCCGACGGCCAGTCGATGTCTTGTAGCTCCTGGGTGAAGGCTGGTATGCCTTCATCTTCATGAGGGCTCCGGCTCTGACCACGATGGTTAAACCGCTCGTGGTGGAGACCGAAACGTTCGTGCTTGTCCTCCAGTCGGCGGCGCTCGTCGTCTTCGCGTTGGCGGTGCCGAGTGTTGATATCTTGGCGGAGATCACATTGCAGACGGACCCGAAGGTCTTGGTTGAACCGGCGATCGTTCTGGGGACGCCGCTGATTGTTGTTGTTTGTGTTGCCGAGAGATGTTTGCCGTGACTCCGCGTGCGGCTGACTTGAGCTAGCCGCCCGGCGTTGTGCTGATGTGGATGAGACTGCCGCTAGAGAACCCAACCGGTTGGTCGGTACAAGTGTATCGCCCAACTGCTAGTGCTGCTGACATGCAACAGCTGCAATCATCGCCTTGATCTTCGCTATAGTCGGGGTGGCCTGATGATCAGGCCCGAGCTGGAGCGTGTCCAGCAAGGTTGCAGCGGCCACGACGTTCTGTTGTGGCTTGACGAAGACGTCGTGGTCGCTGATTCTAGTTTGGAGGATTTGTTGTTGAGCGGTTCGCCCAGCCCTGTGTAGCTTGTCATTGCAAGCCTTGCGTTCGGCCTCCTCCTATTGCTGTAGTCGGCGGGCCTCCTCTTCTTGCTCCTGTTGTACTCGGCGCACCTCCGGCGGAGGGGTTGAAGCCATAAAGATTTCTCGGGGTAGAAGGAAGCTCGCCAAACTGGTGTTCGAACTAGTGTTCGAACTGTTATCCGACTTAGAATCGGAATCCGAGTAGTTCATCTGGGTAAGGACGACTCCGACCTCTCTAGATCCAATCTAGAACGGCTCTGAGTCATGTCCAAACTGAACCGTAGAGGATCAGGTCTGCCACGTGGGATGTAGATTGTAGATGTCCGCGGTGTCACCTAGTCTGCGTGGGAGATTGACGATCTCTCCCCTTCCTAGCCCGACCCGAGCCGGATCAAGGCCGAGTCCGAGTCGAACGCTGAAGGAGAGAGTTGTCCTGAGACCCGGTGAAGTAGTATATTGCCGCAGCAAATCGACGAGGGTTGCTGCAGCATCGTGTGGGCCGACTGGCGCGGAGTCGGCCGGTTCCTTGGCCGATCGGATCTGGTCGGAGTTGGCCAAGGTGAGGTTGCTGAGCTGGTCGGCGACGAAGTCGAGGCTTCCAAATGCAATCGTGTCTCTAGGGGAGAATCCGCTGCCGTCGACTCCAGATGTCGGATCCATCGAGCTTGAGGTTGATCTCGCCGAAGCCCCTACCTGGCGTGCCAACTATCGATGTTTTACACCGGCAATATGATTATAGGGCTACTTGTCGGATCGAAACTCGGTGGACTGCAAAGGAACACGGGGAGTTTATACTGGTTTAGGCCCTCGATGTGAGGTAATACCCTACGTCCAGTTGTGGTGTATTCCTTTGAGGATGTATGGTGGTGGTTCTAATGAACTTGTATGTCTTGCCCTCAGGGGGCGCCCTGCCTCCCCTTATATACTGGGGAATAGGGGTATAAAGTAGGAGTCCCAGCCGGACTATGGCCAAGAGATCTCCTCTTAGAGATATAACCTACCTGACTAAGACTATATATTCCTTATCGTATAAGGCAAAGTCTACCGAGTTCTATCATATCTCTAATTACAAGGCTAGGCCCATCCTCTATCCGAGTGGCTCATATGTTTGTCTTGAGGTACTCGGGGCCCATGGCCTCCACACAAATGTAGTCCCAGATTTTTGAGTCAAAAAGGTTATTGCAATAATATAATGATCAAAGAATGCCCGTCAGAGTTACAGAAGGAAGTTCAACAATTGAGACTTGAGTTTGTGGTACCAGGTTTATTAGCTACATTGGAAGTGAAGCCAACACTCTTAGATCAAGTCCAAGAGGCATAGAAGGAAGACAAGGAGTTAGAGTAGATTAGACAAGATGTCCAGAAGAGAGTTACCACTAATTTTGCTGAAGATGACAAAGGAACTCTTAGATTTAAAGGACGTTTGTGTATACCAGACAAGAAGGAAATCAAGGATTTAATACTTTAGGAAGCTCATGACTCACTCTTTTCTATCCATGAGTTGAAGGATAAATTTTGGTGGAGTAACATGAGAATGGAGATAGCAGAGCATGTCAACTTATGTGATGTTTGCCAAAAGGTGAAAGTAGATCATAGACGACCAACAAGTTTGATGCAACCTTTGCCACTGCCAGAATGGAAATGGGATGAGATAGGAATGGATTTTATCACTGGTTTTTCAAGGATGAAGTTGAGTTATGATTTTATATGGGTCATTGTAGATCGACTGACAAAGTTAGCTCATTTCATTCCAATCAAGCAAACATATGATGGAGTACAACTAGCAGAATTGTATATGATAAGAATAGTCACATTGCATGAAGTACCACTATGAATAGTTTCTGATCAGTGAAGTCAATTTGTTTCAAGATTTTGGGAGAATCTACATAAAGCCATAGGAACCCAATTAGCTTTTAGTTCGGCTTATCATCCGTAGACTGGCAGACAGACTGAAAGAGTTAATTAGATATTGGAAGATATTCTCAGAGGTTGTGCATTAGTGTATGGATCAGCATGGGAGATTTGTTTGTCAATTGCTGAGTTTGCCTACAATAACAACTATCAGTCTAGTATTGGTATGACACCATATGAGGCCTTATACGGAAAGAAGTGTAGGACTCCACTAAATTGGATAGAAGTTGGCGAGAAGCAAATCATTGGACCACAAGTTACAAAGGATGCTGAAGCTCATGTTAGACTTAACAGAGAGCGACTAAAGATAGCTCAAACTAGACAGAAGAATTATGCTGATAATAGGAGACGAGATTTGAGTTTCGAAGTCGGAGACTACGTGTGTCTTAGGGTGACACCGATGAAAGGAGTGTATAGATTCTAGATGAAAGGAGTGTATAGATTCTAGATGAAAGGCAAGTTAGCTCGAAGATACATTGGTCCGTATAAGATCGAGGCTCAACGTGGAGAAGTTGCTTATAAGTTAGAGTTACCTGAAGAACTAACAGGTGTACATCCAGTATTTCATGTGTCACAACTTAGAAAGTGTCTTAGAAAACTGACAGATCTAGTGCCATTGTAAGACCTGGAGTTACAACCTAATTTGACATATAGAGAAACACCTGAAAAGATCTTAGAAACAAAACCATCAAATTTTGTTGAGTTCAGTGGAAAAATCATACGGAGGATGAAGCAACTTGTGAAACACAGTAAGAATTGCAACGAGATTTCCTGAAGCTATTCTTCCTTCGAGCGGAATCTCGGGGACGAGATTCTCTTTAAGGGGGTAGGTCTGTAACATACTAAATTTTTTGCGAAAATGTTTTAAAATTTTGGTTCTTCGTTTTGAATGAGTTGGAGCCCTTATGTTTCTCCTCATCATTTCATTTTAACCCAACAATCGCCCTTGGCCTAAAATTTCCTCGGATCTTCCTACCAAAGATCAATGTCACAATCCCAAAGCTCGTGAATCCCTCTATTCAAAATCCCATATGAAATTCCTATCTCAAAATTCTTCTCCAAAATTCTAAATCATCAATGTTTAATTGGGCTGAAACCCTATCCTTGGCCCGTCTCCTTTCTTTCTTCTTCTCTCCCACTATCTCTTTCTTTCTAGGCTATTCTGGCCCATTGTGCATGCTAGCCCAACTGGCTACAAGGGCAAGCCGGGCCAACCTCTTGCCGTTGCCGTGAATTTTTTTATTTTTATATTAATTTTTTAATTTACAAAACTATATTTTCTTTTTACAAATTTGTAGAATTATACTCCTCCCGCCCTCCAGGAGGGTTTCTTTTAAAAACCGCCATCTCGGAGGGCGGCTATGATGACGTGGCACCGCTGGGCCGGGCAGGGCGCCTGCATTTTGCAGGCAGCCCCTTCCCGCCCTCCTAGAGGGTGTTTATCCCCCTCTAGGGGGCTGCCTACAAAAGTTGCAAAAACCACCCTAGGGGAGGGCGGTTTATGCCCCACCCCCATAAGCCACCTACCCCTAGGGCGGTTTGTCTCTCTTCCCCTTATAATTTTGATTTTTTTATTTTAACCTTTTAAATTTTTATTTTTAAAAATGAACTCTCTGTAAATTAATTCACAATTTAAATTGGCGTGGCAAGATTACACTGCCACGCCCACTTTCTTGTCATATCATGCCAGGCGAGATAGCGTGACCAAAAGGTTCAGATTTGGAAATAACTTTTCAAATGGTTTATTTTTAAGAATTAAAAACAAAAAGGTTTAAATAATAAAAAATTCTATAAATTTCCTCCCCTCTCTCTGAAAATTCAGTAAGTTGAGGAAAAAAAGAAAAGAGGGGTTAGGGGAGAGAAGAAATGTTTGACACGTAAAAAATATAACTTTATCATACATGGATGAGAAGAGGATTCAACAAGTTACTAGATGATTACTTCTCCAGTCATTCGGTCGGCCTCCATTCGGCGCTCATACTCGTCCGTTCTGCGCATGTATTAAGTTGTTGTTTCAGTAGGTTGCAGATTCACAAAACAGATTCTTGCGACAAGAACTTTGTGAGAGACATGAATTGCACAAAGTTCCTTTGCAAGAACCTGGTTTGAGATTTTGCAAGTGTACCAGAGCACTTACAATCAGTATTTTGCAAGGAGTTGTGTGGCTCAACTCTTCGAACCGATGCTTTATAAAGGACAGAGGAAAGTGAAAGCACCACTATAGGAGTACAATGCTCGCAGCGGGAATCGTGACGCCGACAGCAGGAAGTGGCACTGAAAGTGTTTTGTCTTGGCACTCATAAATGAATGATAGTGATATTACAGACATGCGTGACCAGGCCAATTACTCCGTGCGCCGAAAGGTAAAGGTGGTGGTCTCGCGCTGAAAGTGGTAAGAGGGTTCCGTGATGAAAGTGACGTCGCACTGTCGAGTAGTGCACAAAAAAGTATAGACTTGGGGCATCGAAATTAGACTATTGTGCAGCAGGAATCGTGGCGCCAAAAGTTAAAGTTGGTGGTCTCGCGCTGAAAGGCACTACTAGTGTATAGACTATGGGCATCGAAATTAGGGTACCGTGCAGCGCCGAAAGCAGTGTATAGTAAGACGATAAGAGCATATAATAAAGCACAATTTTAAATTATAAAGGTAACATAATCTGTCATAATATACACGGAATGGATGAAAAGAACTAAGGGCCTAGCCCATAACCTCGAGCCATCTTCAGCTTCTGCTGCTTCCTCACATTGGCCCTCACGTAGCCTAGAGAGTATGTGTGCCGAGGGGCAGGGACGCCATGCCCTACGCGGGGTGCCTATGCTGGGGTGTCTACAAGCGGCTCCTGATTATGTGCTGGTGAAGCTCCCCCAAGCTAGGAGGATCCAAGCACATCCTGTAGTGACACATACGCCTCGTAGTCCTCGCCATCCAGGTCACCCTCGAAGAAATCTGACTTGGAACCAGCACCGGAAGCAATACCCGACGTGCCAACACCGGAGTATACGTCCAACGGTGCAAAGTAAAGGCTAATGGAAAGAGAACCGCTATAAAAAAAAGGGTATGGGAAGTAAATCCCTATTGAAATGAACATGTATTGATGAATTATATTCATGCACGACAATTCGTACTTGTCGTGGGAGTTGAAGAAGGAGACCAGAGGCGAAGGCATCGCCGGGCCGCACCTAAGGCCGAACAGCATGCGAAGGTCCTGCCGACGTGCCAACTTCCGTAAACACGTTTGTCGGTGTGGAGGCCATGGGCCTCAGGTACCTCATGGAAAGCAATATGGCCACTCGGATAGAGGATGGGCCTGATCACGTAATTAGGGATACAATAGGACTCGACATGTGTTACCTTGCATGACAAGAGAAAGGATATAGTCCTAGCCAGTTATGTTGTGTTCCTAAAAGGAAATCCCTCGGTTGAGTCTGACTAAGATTCCTACCTTGTAACCTTGCCTCCTCAGTATATAAGGAGAGGCAAGGAGCCCCTTGGGGCAAATCAACAGATCAACATACACACAACCAATCTCACCAGAGAAACCTCAAAGGCACTACACAATAGCTGGAAGTAGGGTATTACCTCATCTTGAGGGCTTGAACCAGGATAAATTCGTCTTGTATTCCTTTTCAATCCATCAAGTTTAGGTCTTGCGAATAGCCCCATATAATTATTGCCGATACAAAGCATCGATAGTTGGCGCACCAGGTAGGGGCTTCGTTGGGATCATCTTCAACAAGCCTGATGGATCTAACCACCAGAGTCAACGGCGTCAAGTTCTTCCCTGGGCAAGTGATCAGCTTCGGAAGCCTCGACTTCATCGCCGACAATTTCGGCAACCTCACCCTGTTCAACTCGGTCTCGACCCGACCGGCTAGGAACCAGGCCTACCCAGCACTAGTCGGCTTACTCAACGCCGCAGCAATCTTCGGTGACTTGCTGCGACAATTCCCAGGACACATGAGTCTAGGGACAACTCTTTTTCCCGATGTTCGACTCGGACTCGGCCACGAGCCGGTCGAGATCGGGCTAAGGGAGGAAAAGATCGTCAAAATCCTGTTCGGACTCGGCAACACCACGGACATCTTAAATCTAAGTCCGATTTGGCTAAACCAATCTCATGGAATTCAACTCGGATACGGTCTAGAGCCACTCGAGATCGGATCTGGGGAGGTTGGGGTTGTGATCACCCCTCTAAATTACTCTGAGTCCGACTCCTAGTCAGACAGCAGCTCGGGAAGCTTTTCTCCACCGCGTGAAGTATTCATAGCATCAAAGGGATCAACCCCTAGGCAAGACGCACGCTGATTACGTGACCAGCAAGAGGAGGAAGCTCACCGATTGCATGAGCAATAGGAGGAGGACGTGCGATGACCGCAACGATAACTTGCGCAAGGCTGGACGAACTGCCCAACAAGAGATCCTCCAAACCCGAGTAGGCGACGACGACGTCTTCGTGACCCCATAGTAGAACGTCGTGGCCGCTGCCACGCTGTTAGACACCTTCCAGTTCGGGCCCGATCAGCAGGCTACCCGACTATTGCAAGGATCAAGGCAATGATCACTACCGCAGCATGTCAACAACGATAGCAGTCTTGAGACACACTCATACCATCGCACAAAACGGCTTCAGATGCAGCAACTTCGTTTGCATCAACACAGCACCGAGCAGCTGGCTCTAGTTAGCACCACTCGGACTCCCGTCATATGTCTCTCGGCGACCAAAACAACGACCGACAGCGGTATCACCATCAGGAGCGCCGGGACAACCAAGATGCCCGGGGACGACTCCGGCGAGATCTCCACCACGACATTAACGCTCAATGCCGAGAATGCGAGGAAGACGAACGCCACCGACTTGAGTACGAACATGAGCGCTTCGGCCTACACCGCGAATGCTTCCATCACCGCAGTTGGAGTCAGAGCCCTCACCTAGATGAAGGAGTTCTGGCGTTCACCCATGAGCTGCAACAAGTCGACTGACCATCCAGTTTCAAGCCGACTAGTATAGAGAAGTATGACGGCAAGACCAACCCGAAGTCCTGGTTGACCGTGTATACTTTGGCAATCCGCGCGGCTAGAGGCGATCACAAGGCCATGGCTAACTATCTGCTGGTCGCCCTAGCCGACTCAACAAGAACATGGTTGATGGGGCTTCCCAGGCGGTTAATTGGCTCCTGGAGGAACTCCGTGAACGCTTTGTTGCAAACTTCCAAGCAACTTACGAGAGGCCGTCCTCCAAGTACGATCTGTACTAGTGCCACCAAAGAAAGAACAAGTCCCTCCGCGACTTCATCAAGCAGTTCTCCGAGAAGAGGAACTCAATACCTAAAATCAAGGATGAGGTCGTCATTGCTGCCTTCCGCAAAGGAGTAAAGGATACCGCATTCATCGCTAAGTTCACTCGGAAGCCTCCCAATTCTGTCAAGGCTTTGTTTGACATGGCAAATAAATACACCGACTCAGCCGATGCTGTCGCTGAGGCACTCGACGACAAAAAGGAGCCCCGACAGAAGGAGCAGAAGGACACCAACGACGCGGCCCTGAATAAGGCCGGGAACCGCAAACGCAAGTCGGATGACGTCGTAGCGACTATCGAGCGCAACCGACCGTGACCCCCAAGGACGGACGACTACCAAAAAGTCATGAATGGGCTATGCCCTTTCCACCCAAAGGGGAAACACATGGCCAAGAACTGCTTCATGCTCGAAAAGTTTGCTTCTAAGCAGACATCAGCGTCCGGCGAGCAGAAAGACAAAGACAAGCTGGACTCGAGCGCAGCCGGCGACTATCAAGATCCCCAGGCTAAGCTCAATCACATATTCGGAGGGCCATCTGCATATGAGTCCAAGCGCAAACAGAAGCAAACCACCTGAGAAGTTAACTCGGTTTCATCAGACACCCCTAATATCTCCGTTGGTCAGAGATGGCAATTACATTCGACCGTGCGGATCACCCAGACCAAGTAATGCATCCAGGACACTACCCACTCATCCTAGACCCGGTCATCAGAAGCATCAAGTTGAAGAAGGTTCTCATCGATGGAGGGAGCACACTCAACATCCTGTTTGCCAAAACACTCCACGAAATGAAGATACCCCGATCTTGTTCACCTTTGAAAAGGAGAGTTGTGAGCTGGCCCAGTCTCACAAAGCGACAGTCAGACAAAGCAGTATCCGACTAGCTGCAACAACTGCAAACGAGGACGACCAAGTCCTGGCGAAGAAAGCAGCCAAGTCAGGAATTTCAGCGGATTCAGAAACAAAAAAGATCCCCCTGGACCCTTCCGACCCCACTAAAACTGCGTTTGTCGGGACCGGACTCGACCCCAAATAGGAATACGAGCTTGTCACCTTCCTCTAGGTGAACAGGGACATATTTGCTTGGAAGCCTTCCGACATGCCTTATGTACCAAGGGAGGTGACTGAGCATTTCCTCAATATCAAGCCGGATGCCAAACCAGTCAAGCAACGACTACGGCGCTTCTCACAAGACTGCAAAGATGCTATCCGTGAGGAGATAACCAAGCTCCTGGCAGCCGGGCTCATCAAAGAGATCTATCACCTGGATTGGCTGGCAAACCCTGTCCTGGTCCGGAAGAAGAACGGTAAATGGCGCATGTGTATCGACTATACTAACCTAAACAAGATGTGTCCCAAAGAACCGTTTGGTCTACCCATAATAGATCAGGTGGTCGATTCAACTGCAGGATGCGAATTACTCAGTTTTCTTGACTGTTACTCAGGATATCATCAAATCAGCATAAAGGAGGGGAACTGCCTGAAGACTTCTTTTATCACGCTATTCAGGGCATACTGCTATGTCACTATGCCGTTCGGGTTGAAAAACGCTGGCACACCGTATCAACGTGCTATCCAGCGGTGTCTTCACACTCAACTCGGGTGCAACATGGAGGCATATGTCAATGACGTGGTAATCAAGACCAAAGTCAAGGAGGACCTCATCGCCGACCTAGAAGAAACTTTTCATAGCCTTGGTTTCATCGTTTCACAACGTGGCATTGAGACAAATCCAGAGAAAATCAACGCAATCATAAACATGGCTCCCCCGACTAGCCAGAAGGACGTACAGAAGCTGATTGGCTGCATAGCAGCACTCAGCTGATTCATTTCCCTACTCGATGAACGGGGCATGCCTTTTTAAACTACTGAAGAAAGTTAACAATTTTCAATGGATGCTAGAAGTCCAAAAAGCTTTCGAAGACTTCAAGAAGTTCCTCACATCACCACCCGTGTTGGTGTCACCAATGCCCCAGGAACCACTTATGTTGTATCTGGTGGCAACCACTCAGGTAGTTAGCACAGTGTTGGTAGTCGAGCGGGCAGAGCCAGGCCATATACAAAAAGTTCAAAGGCCAGTTTACTTCGTCAGCAAAGTCCTAGGTGAATTAAAGATGCGATATCCCCAATTCTCAGAAGATGCTATATGGATTGATTATAACTGTCCAGAAGTTGGTGCACTATTTTCAGTCGCATAAAGTCACAATTGTCACATCGTATCTACTCGGGGACGTCCTACACAACCGCGAAGCTACTGGCAGAATCGCTAAATGGGCGCTCGAGCTAATGGCGTTTGACATTGTCTTCCAGCCACGAACAGCAAGCAAATCACAAGCACTTGCCAACTTTGTGGCCGAGTGGACAGAAGTTCAAACGGCTACACTCGTAGACAAACTTGAATACTAGACGATGTACTTCGATGGTTCTCTACGGATCCGTAGAGCAGGAGCTGGCATCGTCCTGACGTCACCCACTGGAGAAAAGTTCAAATATGTCCTTCAAATATATTTTCCAGCATCTCACAATGTTGCGGAGTACAAGGCACTTATCCACGGGCTCTGTATCGCCATATCACTCGGTATCCCCTGATTGGTGGTTCGCGGGGATTCCCAGCTCGTGGTAAACCAAGTTATGAAAGATTGGACATGTCTGGACGATAACATGGCGGCATATTGTCAAGAAGTGTGGAAGCTAGAGAATAAATTTGATGAGCTATAAATCACACATGTTTTACGCCAATACAATGAAGTCGCAGACGAACTAGCCAACAAGGGATCCAAGCGAGAAGTGGTCCCGACTAGAGTTTTGTCGAGCAATTACTGGAGCCATCAGTCAAGAAAAAACCTGATCTTAAGTAGTCGAGGGCTGAACCTACCCCGGAGACAAGAGAAGTGCTAATCATCTCTCAAGACTGGCGGACTCCAATCATCCGATTCTTAATAGAAGATGAGCTCCCAGAAGACCGCAGCGAAGCCGAGCAGATCAAACGTCGAAGCAAATGTTTTGTGGGTGCCATGGGCTCCGGGTACCTCATGACAAGCATATGGGCCACTCGGATAGAGGATGGGCCTAGCCTTGTAATTAGGGATATAGCCACACTCGACAGACTTTGCCTTGTATAGAAAGGAATATACAGTCCTAGTTGTGTGTGTTATATCTCTAAGAGAAGATCCCTTGGCCAAAATCCGGTTGGGACTCCTACTTTGTAACTGTTAACGCTAAAATTTGGTAGGGCTCTGTGTCAAATTCGGTTAAGAAGAAGATTACAGTTAACTAATGGAAGTTGATCCAGAAGGGACCGAATCCAGAAAGAAGCCATGAAGACCACAGTATGGCAGTTAATTGTTAATTAGGCAAGGATTAATATTTTATCTTTAGGAAACTTGACCTCGTGTCCGGTCGGGTCCTGTTAGTGTTTCCTTTTATGTTTAGGAAATCTTGTACCGTGTCCAATAAGGACTCATATCAACTCGAGGTATAAATATGTATGCCCGGGTGCTATGTAAGATATCTACAACAATCAGATCAATACAAATTCGGCGCATCGCCACCCCTTCGATGGGTTCTTGCTTCTCGAGCTGGGCTACATCGGTTAAGTTCGACCTCCTGCGAGAGGGTAAGTCTCGTCACCCCGGACACCGCATCGGCTAGGACTTCCTCGGTTAAGTCCGATATTCTAGTCGGTTCACGGTGGACGGCTTACCAAGATATATCTATTTTATCTATGGCTGCATCAGTTTAGTTTGATCTCATAGATCGACTAGGTATATCACATCACGCATGCACAGATCGTATCGGCTTACTGGGTGTAACTTATCGACAGTTTGTGCTGCATCGGTTAGGTCCGACCTACTAAACTACTTCCGATAAGTTATTCTTGCTAGATTGATATTTTTTGTGCAAGCATCTTATCGGAATGTATAGCCAATAAGTTATCATATAGTTCATCACGATCGCATTAGATCTATCGGCTTATCGAGGTTTTGTTATCATCACCAGTCTGTGCTGCAACGGTTGGGTCCGATCTACTAGACTGGTAGTAATAACTCTACTCTTAATAAGCCGATGGGTTTTATGCGATGTTTTATCGGAGTGCTTAGCCGATAAAGTTATCTTTATATCCAGCCGATTTGCCACAAACATTTAGAAAATCGCTGCTAACCCTGGCGCAGGCACGAGCAAGTACCCGGGTACGAACATCAAGCAAGTTCCTAGGCACGAGCACAGGCGAGGACCCGGGCACGGGCACGACAGTAGGTAAGGACTCGGGCACGGGCACGACAGCAGGTAAGGACCCGGGCACGAACATAGGCAAAGACCCAGCATGAGCACGGACAGCGGGTGGGAGATCCGGCGCTGGTAAAGCAAGGGCCGAGCACGGGCACGGGTAACATCTTTGGGTGACTTAGTAATTTAAATCACAATCGGCTGGAGTTTATTTAATCCATTCATTTATGCATGCTGCTTATTTATTTTATCAGTTTATAGCCGATTTCTGAGCATCCCTTCGATGATCGGCTAGTTTGATATTTGTTTACTATTATGCTACTGCTCATGCCATCATCGGCTTCCAGTCGGTGTATAAGTGCCACAATTCATATCGGCCATCGGTCGATGAAACGAGTCAAGATCGGCGTCCAGCCGATTGGCTCATTGATTTAACATTTTCCATCTCCTTGTCAATTGCAGGGTCAAATTGACTGGCACGCCTACGAACCTCAATATTTTAGGACCTGCATTAGAGTGAAGCAAATCTCCCAGGCCTTCGCATGTCTCCAAGGCGCCGAACGGCCCCGGCGGTTTTCGGCGTCAACAGTAACCCTGTCCCCTAGTATATAAGGGGAGGCAGGGCGCCCTATGAGGGCAGGTTGAGTTGGTTCACCAGAATCACCACCGCAAAGCCTCAAAGGAATAACACCACAACTGGACGTAGGGTATTACCTCACATCGAGGGCCTGAACCAGTATAAAATCTCTGCGTGTTCCTTTGCAATCCATCAAGTTTCCATCCGCGAGTAGCCCCATATATTTATTGCCGGTATAAAACATCGACAGTTGGCGCGCCAGGTAGGGGATGCGGCAAGATCTACATCTACAAGCTCGATGGATCCAGCAATCGGAGTCGATGGCGGCAAATTCTCCCCCGGAGATACAATCTCATTCGGAAGCCTCGACTTCGTCGCCGACGACTTTAGCAACCTCACCTTGGCTGACTCGGACTCGATCCGATCTGCCAGGGAACCGGCCGACTCCGCGCTAGTCGGCCCACACGATGCTGCAGTAACCCTTGTCGACTTGCTGTGGCAATCTTCATCTTGTCCGGGTCTCGGGACAACTCTTTCCTTCGGTGTTCGACTCAGACTCGGCTTTGAGCCGGCCAAGATCGAGCTAAGAAGGGAAGAGATCATCAATCTCCCGTACAGACTCGGCAACACCACAGATATTTTCAGACAACATCCAACGCGGCAAACCCGATCCCCTGGAATTCGACTCGGATACGGCCCAGAGCCGCTCGAGATCGGATCTAGGGAGGTTGGAATTATAATCACCCCCATCAATTATTCCGATTACGACTCTCAGTCGGACTACGACTCTCAGTCGGATTCCGACTCTAAGTCGGACAGCAGTTCAGCAAGCTTCTTCCCGCCACGAGAAATCTTCATGGCATCCAAAGGCCCTACTCCTACTCAGGAATCACGCCGACTACATGAGCAACAAGAGGAGGAGGCCTGCCAACTGCGAGAACAACAGGAGGAAGAAGCAAGACGCCTGCACGCCCGCAACGACAACCTACGCAGGGCTGGGCGGACTACTCAGCAACAAATCCTCCAAACACGAGTCGGCAACCACGACGT
Organism: Oryza meyeriana var. granulata; assembly: GCA_003991445.1. Lineage (NCBI taxonomy): Eukaryota > Viridiplantae > Streptophyta > Magnoliopsida > Poales > Poaceae > Oryza > Oryza meyeriana. The sequence continues at coordinate 241,073 of RYFJ01001429.1, read as the reverse complement.
CTTCATTACACCCCAACAAAACATCGTGGCCGCTGCAACTCTACTGGATACACTCCAGTTCGGACTTGATCACCAGGCCACTCCGACGATCGCAAGGATAAAAGCCATGCTTACCGCTGCTGCATGTCAGCAGCACCAACAGTCAGGTGATACCCTCATACCGACCAACCGGTCGACATCCCCAACGGCAGTCTCATCTACCTCAAAGCGACGCCGAGCGGCTGGCTCCAGTCAGCCGCATACGGAGGCACGTCAAGCGTCACTCGGCAACCCCAATGACAACCAGCGATATCAAAGCAATCGTCGAGACGATCAGGACCTCCGAGACCGACTACGGCGCGACCTTCGGCAAGACATCATCGCTCGGCGCCGTGAACGAGAAGAAGATGAGCAACGCCAACTGGAAGACAAGAACAAGCGTTTCGGCCTCCACCACGAGCGGTTTCGCCACCGTATTTGGAGTCGGAGCCCTCATGAAGACGAAGGCATACCGGCCTTCACCCAGGAGCTACAACAGGTCGACTGGCCGTCAGGTTTCAAGCCTACAGGCATCGACAAATACGATGGTAAGACCAATCCCGAGTCCTGGCTCACGGTCTACACTCTGGCGATCCGAGTCTCTTCGTGACTTCATCAAGAGGTTCTCTGAGAAGAAGAATTCAATCCCAATGATCAAGGATGAGGTCGTCATCGCCGCCTTTCGAAAAGGAGTCAAAGACACTTCGTTCATCGACAAATACACGTGGAAGCCTCCTAACTCTGTCAAGGCTTTATTCGACATGGCGAACAAGTACGCCGACTCGGCCGACGCTGTGGCTGAGTCCCTCAATGACAAGAAGGCACCCTGACAAAAGAAGCGGGAGGGCACCAACGACGCGGTCCCGACTAAAGTCGGGAGTCGCAAACACAAGTCAGACGGCTTCGTTGTGGCAGTCGGTCACAACCGTCTTCGACTTTCAACAGCTGAAGATTATCAGGACAACAAGTGACAAGCTCGGAGGCTTAAAAGCCCAAACACAAGGATGGCATCCCCACTCCCAAATACCGAACAGCTAAGTCGCTCTCTGATAAATAGTTCTTCATTTGGCCTTGCCATTGCTGCAGCCGCTTACACCTAATAGGTGCACAAGCTGTACTTTTTTCTATCTTTTTCTCTTAAATGATTACAAAAGTACTCGAGTAGCATAAATTCCGATCCGTGAAACTTTGCTCCATGAAAGACGAACTTAAGTCACCCAAAACGCGTGTCTGGGAAAGAGCCATGAGCCAACTCCCGACGCTAGGGGGCTATGACTAGTCGGGCAGAGTGTTTAAACGTAAGGGGTCAACTACTCGGGGAAATTAATATCAATACGAGGAAGAACTCATATTTACATATATTGTAAAATACATTTTATTTGGGTGATTGTTTCCATCATCAGATGCTACTCATCTGATATGTTTATAGTGCAGGGCCAGCTCCGGATACGCATAGGAACTCAGGGCTGCGAGCCTATCTCCTACGCTCGGGGGCTGGATATGTCTGCCAAGAATCACTCGGAATGCTCCATGAGGGCTACTGACTGAGTACTTGCGCTAGTTGGGACATCATCTTCCCTGGCTACGCTCCAAGTGAGCTTACAACCGACCTCCGGCACTAGTTGGGGGTCGTATACTACTGGGTGAGGTACGCCCCATGAGGGTCGCTAGCCGAATCCTACGCTAATGCTAGGATCGGGTACCTTATTTGGTCACAACTCTGTCAGGTTAGGTACGCCCCATGAGGGTCGCCAGCCGAATCCTATGCTAATGCAAGGTTCGGGTACCTAGCTTGGCTATAACTCTGTTGGGTAGGGTATGCCCCATGAGGGTCGCTAGCCGAATCCTATGCTAATGCAAGGTTCGGGTACCCTGCTCGGCTCTCCTGAAGTCAGAGAAGACTTACATCGTCAAAGCGCATCCGGAGTTCTCATGCACTGCGTCACACTTGAGGAGGGCAAGCAGATCCTGCAACATACCTACTCGGCACCTGTGGCAACCAGGCTGCATCCAGAACATAAGTCGGAAAGGCTTGCAAATAAGGATTTCTCTGGCTGATTGCGGTTACCGACACCAAGAAACTCATCCTGACATGCGGTGGATGATACTTCTATAGAGCTATGCTGGGTAGGTCGGCTCAGGCCGGCTTATTTGGTAGCAGCCACCAAGATATGAGTTTCTACAGTAGCATGCTCCATGTGGGCTGCCCGCAGGTTGAGTTGAAATTATAGCGCTGGTGCTGCCAACGGAAGCTGATGAGGTAAACAGATATGCTTCATGAGAGCCTTATTGCTAAACATATATGTTTGGGTATCTGTTTTATCCACTAGGTCTCGAGGATATATCCTTACAAGGATCACAAGCTGGTCTTCATTAAAATTGGGGATGCAGGTATCTTTCTCGGGTACATCTAACCACGCCGTGGATTTATTAAAGTGGTACTCGGCCTACATGCGTGGCCATCAATTGCCATGAGCAACACTATTCCCGCTGACATGATGCGGAGAAGTCTAACTTTCGAGTAGTGCACTACTCGGGAAAGACTATAAATTTCTCATTCCCGCTGACATGACGTGGAGGAGTCTAACTTCTGGGTGGGACGCCACTCAGGAAAGACTATAAACCCCTCTTTCCAGCTGACATGACGCTGAAGAGTTCTATATACGAGTAGCATCCTACTCGGCAAGACTATAAATACCCATTCCGACTGATATGAAGTTGAAGAGTCCTACATACGAGTAGTTCCCTGCTCGGTAAGACTATAAATCATATTCCGGTTGACATGATACCGAAGAGTCTCATATACCAGTAGTAATCTACTCAAGAAAGACTTCCAGGTTAAAGATCTTTGACTTTATGTTTAATTGTCTTCACAATTAAGCACAAAGTCAGGGGCTACACCTAATAGGTGCGCCTATTCAGCGCACACTATTCATATATCTACATGAAGCCCTTCATAGCCTCGCTGCCAGCTGACATGAAGCAAGACTCAGGAAGAAGACTCACTCGGACAAAGAGTACTCGGGAGCAATGCACTCGGGAAGACTTCACCGTGGAGGATGAGCACTCGGCATCAGCTGTGACTCAACTATGAAGGTCTCAGGGGCTACTGTGGGTGCCATGGGCCCCGAGTACCTCATGACAAGCATATGGGCCACTCGGATTGAGGATGGGCCTAGCCTTGTAATTAGGGATATAGCCACACTCGGCAGACTTTGCCTTGTATAGAAAGGAATATACAGTCCTAGTTGGGTGTGTTATATCTCTAAGAGAAGATCCCTTGGCCGTAATCCGGTTGGGACTCCTACTTTGTAACCCTGTCCCCCAGTATATAAGGGGAGGTAGGGCGCCCCATGAGGACAGGTTGAGTTGGTTCAGCAGAATCACCACCGCAAATCCTCAAAGGAATAACACCACAACTGGACGTAGGGTATTACCTCACATCGAGGGCCTGAACCAGTATAAAATCTCTGCGTGTTCCTTTGCAATCCATCAAGTTTCCATCCGCCGAGTAGCCCCATATATTTATTGCCAGTGTAAAACATCGACATGTTTTCTTGTAGTCGGAGCAAACTTTTATCGTCGAAGCGCATCCGAAGTCCTCATGCGCTGTATCATACCCGAGGAGGGCAAGCAGATTCTGCAGTCCATCCACTTGGGCATCTGTGGCAACCATGCTGCATCAAGGACGTTAGTCAGAAAGGTTTACATGCAAGGATTCTTCTGGCCGACTGCGGTTACCGACGCTAAAGATATAGTTTAGACATGCGAGGGATGCTAATTCTTTGCTTGGCAAACACATCTACCTGCTCAGAAATTACAGACAATCCCAATATCTTGGCCCTTTGCAGTTTAGGGGCTTGACATGGTCGGGCTATTCAAGACAGTGCCAGGAGGGTTCACACACTTGTTTGTCGTAGTGGACAAGTTCACAAAGTGGATTGAGGCAAAACCTGTCACTACCATCACAGTAGACATGGCAAAAGACTTCATCATGGGTATTATATACCGATTTGGAGTTCCCAATTGCATTATAACGGACAATAGCAGGCATCTTCCAAGATTTCTGTGACGATTTTGGTATCAAGATCTGTTATGTTTCAGTGGCTCACCCATGGAGCAATGGGCAGGTCAAGCGCACAAATGACATGGTCTTACAAGGTATCAAGGCTAGGGTGTTTAACCGACTACGACCTTATGCTAGGCAGTGGGTACAAGAACTTCCATCCGTTCTCTGGTCTCTACGAACCACGGTCAGCCGGGCAATAGGACAATCCCCTTTCTTCCTAGTCTATGGCTCTAAGGCCATGTTACCAACCGAGTTGGAGTTCGGCTCTCCACAAGTTCGGGCCCACTCAAAAGACAAGTCAAATGAAGACCGATTGGTCGAGCTCGATCAGTTGGAAGAAGCAAGAGACATCGCAACCATCTGGTCGGCGAAGTATCTTCAAGGCCTACGTCGTTATCACAGTAGTAATGTCCGTGGTCGCAACTTTTCGGTGGGAGATCTCGTTTTGAGAAAAATTCAGACCACCAAATACGGGCAAAAATTATCTCCCTATGGGAGGGGCCGTTCATTATTGCTGAGGTAACACGTCCGGGTGCCTACCGACAGAAGACAAAAGACGACGTCCTAATCAACAACTCATGGAACATAGAACAACTACGTCTTTTCTATACCTGAGCATTGTACTCAATTTTATATAAATAAATAAATATTTTTACTCTGACTCACTACGCTGATTGTTTTGACCGAGTAGTGAGTCGGGGGCTACATGATGATAACACATCCTTTGTTCTTATCTTTGGTTATTACTAATGCTTGAGTCTGTTTTATCTAAGTCTTAAAGTTTTATAACGACTGTGCTAAGTCTTGCCGAGTATAGTCTTATGGGACAAATGCCTTTTGAAGTTGATCTCTTGTTGCTCGGCATAGATTGGCTAGTCGGGTAAAACTAATGATGGCTAAGATAGAACATGCACTCAGCAAGATATCACAACAACCAAAAATACTTACAATATATACATATTGTTTTGTCCTCCTCATACACCAACTACTTAAAACAAGTTTGTTTCTACAATGGTAGATCTTCAGCGATTGCCCAAGTAGTCGGCCTAGCTTGGTTTATCAGCTCTAAACCCTCCTTCGAGGTGGTGCCCTCAGCAAATCCCTCGTCAATAGCCTCAATATGTACCCGGGAGTACAGAGATTTCATCATGGCTAAGGCCTGGGAGATCCCCACGGTGGCGTGCTCTATGGTGAATTCCTTCAGAATAACTGGAGCTACTTGAAGGTGTTGAATCACCTAGGAAGGATAGCTTGAACTAGACCCGGCTTGGCCCGGCTGCATGATGTTTAATAAAGTCTTCGCCGAATCCACTATGGCATCCCGCGAATCCTTTATCACTTTTATCTCCTCAGTAAAAGCATTGAACTGAGTCTCCGCATTGGTCTTGAAGGCTGCTCATATAGAAGAGAAGACATAAACAAGTCTGGACATTTAGTCGGGTAGAGTACAAGCACGGATATGCATCTTACTCGTGTACTCGGTGTCGACCTTGGACTTCGCCTTTTCGAGCTCTTTTAGCTCCTTTTTCAGGTGCTCAATTTCCAGGGACTGGTTGCTCAGATTTGTCTCGAGAGCTACAGCCAAGCAAGACTGAAGATTAGAAACACAGAGAGAGTAACTGGAGTCACTCAGGCAGAAAGGAGATTTACCTCTAATGGTCCCAATCTTCTCCCGTAGCTTATTAACCGAGTCCTTCAACCAGTCCTCCCTCTCCTTGCTGATCCGTTCCAGCTCGTCCTTTGTGGCCTGGAGCTGGTTAAGTTGAGTGATCTGAGGAGCGAGTTGGGTAAGAACTTTACTCATCTTCTCAGACCACTCGACAATTTTCTGCACAAACAAGACAATTATCAGACAAAGTGAGTTACAGCCGAACAATCAACAAGATCAGTCAATCAGCTTGGAGTTGAAAATACAGTTGGTCAAGTTGCATACCTGAACCTGCCTCGAAGTTTGAATGGCGGCCTCCATCAACCTGACTCGTTCCCTCTAAGCAGCCTCCTCGTTTAGTTCAAAAGTTTCTTCAGTTCCATCTGGGTTGACCCAATAAAACACCTGAGGAAAATTTGGTGGAGGGGCTTCGAGTCTGGGGAGGTCATTGTCGTCTGAGGACAAGGACAATGGAAAAGAGGGGGTACTGGGTCTAGGGCCTTTAGGAGGAACTGGTTCTTCGGTGGACTCGACAATCGGGGCTTCGGCTGCGCTTATACTATCCCGACTAGGTGAAGTCTGTGGCCGGCCCGAGTGCGCCACCTCGACCTTGGGGGCTGGAGTAGCACTCAGCTCGGGCTGAGGATCTGTTGGCCTGGCCTCAGTCGGGACAGGGATGGCACTGGGGGTCGGTGGCGCTGTCCCTTTTTGATCAACGTCACTTGGCTTCCTGCATGATCACACTACAATCAAGATATTGCAACACATCTCAGGATTTTTTGAAAATTGAGGATTTCATACCTCTTGGAAGTCTTAAATCTCCACCTTGTGAACCAGGGGTGGAGGTAGTTGGTGATGGGCCCGAAGGCCTACTCGGAGGAGAGGTGTTGCTTGCTGTCGGGCCTGGAGGTGCGGCAGCAGGTGGTGCAGAACTCAGGTCAGTCAGCGCTGCACTGGGTGTGGCCGACTAGGCTAAGGGAGAAGTCGGCAGTGGGATTCTGGCGCTGGTTGGTGGTGGGGCTGCGCTGCTGGAGTCCCTTATCATAGGACTGCCTAATGCCTTACTTGGCATATCTTTCTTCTTGGCCTGGTCTATCATGGGTTTCTTCCCATCCCTCTTGGGGCTGGGTAGGACAGCCGACGGGCTAGCTGGCCATTTCCTAGACTCCCTAGCCGACTGGCTGGGAGGGTTTGATGAGAATTCAACAAATTCCTACAAGCATTGTGCATAAAGGTAGACTAAATTGGACTGAGTTCATATCAATCATCACAGACAAATATCAAGACAATCGACGAACAAGACATTACCGTCGGCCGGGGCCTGCTCTGGCAGTAGGGCTTGGGAGCCCTCTCGGTGTCCAGGGTCTCGACTACTCCGTTAACGAAGTAGCCGAGCAGGGTGTCGGTGATGATGTCCTTGTCAACGAAGTCGGTGCATTCCCGGGTGGGATCTTTCTTTCCCTGGTAGTCGTAGCCAAGGTGAATCCTGGCCTTCAGGGGTTGAATGCGTCAATTCTAGAAGGTCCGTGTCACCCACGGCCCTGTCAACCCCTTGTCCTTCAGGGCTTCAATCTTCTCCAGCAGCAACAGCACCTGTTCCATGTCTGCCAGTGAAGGGAGAGCCGTCCAGCTTTCTAGAACTGAGGGAGGATTTCCCGTGAAGGGTGGCAAGGAGGGCTCGAGGTTCGAACAATAGAACCACTCCTGGTGCCATCCCTTCAGCGAGGTCTTCAGGGGGGCATGAAGATAGGCCGCCTTCATCTCGTTGCGGAGTTGAAAGCTTGCTCCCCCAATCACTTGAGGTTTGGATTTTGAGGGCTGGGGTTTGACGTGGAAGAGAAAACGGAAGAGATTGAAATGGGGATCGACCCCGAAAAAGGCTTCACAAAGGATCACAAAAATAGAGATCTAGAGGATGGAGTTGGGGTTGAGGTGGGTGAGCTCAATTTAAGAGTAATCGAGGAGGTCATCGAGAAAATCAGAAGACGGAAGAGCAAATCCCCTATTGAAAAAAGAAGCGAAAACCACGAGTTCGTAGGGTTTGGAGAGGGGATCAACTCACCAACGACGGGGCGCAAGTTGATGAGCTCCTTGGGCTGGAGGCATTTCTTTCTCTCCCGATGAGCCAGCTTCGAAGAATAGGTGGTCGACGTCGGCCATGACCCGGACGGGAGATTAGGGATGTTGAATGAAGCCCTCGGAATCTTCGTAGTGCGGAACAAGGGGGGAAAAGCTTCTGGAAGACGGGAATCGAAGTAGGGATGAAGAACTCTACGGATGTCTAGAAGGGAGCTCGAGCAAGCGAAAACCCTAGGTGGAGTGGAGAGCGTGAAGTTTGGGCGCGTTTTCTAGAAGCCGAAGCGGTTTGGCGATTTGGGGGAGAAAAGGGAATCTTATCTCTCTCCCCGTGATTTATAGGCCTGCGCTGGGTAGCTGGTCTGGGTTGGCATGCTTAGTAATGGGCCGTAAGATATGAGTTCCTAAATAGCATTCTCTATTGGGTCAGCGGCTGTCTGTGTTAAAATCACACTACATGTGCTATTTTACAGGAACTGATTAAAATAATCAGATATGTTTCATGTTAAGCCTAAATTGCTGGATACATGTGTTCCGATATATAGGTATTGAGGATATATCCTTACAAGGATCAACGATTGGTCTTTATTAAAGTTGGAGATGCAGGTATCTCTCAAGTACACCTAACCACATATTGGGTCAAAATCCATAAAGTGATACTCGGTTTACATGCCTAGCCAAATTGCCATTGAGCAAAAATATTTCCAGCTAATATAATGCTGAAGAGTTCAATTTCTGAGAAATATATCACTCGGGAAAGATTTAAAGGTTAAAAATCTTTGACTTTATGTTTAATTTTTTACAATTAAGCACAAAGTCGGGGGCTACACCTAATAGGTTCGCCTACTTAGCGCACACTATTCAACTTTTTCTATGAAGCCCTTCATAGCTTCGTTGCCAGCTAACATGAAGCTACACTTGCAGAAGAGGTACTCGGACAAAGAGTACTTAGGAGCAAAGCACTCAGGAAATCTTCACCATGGAGGATGAGCACTCGGTGTCAGCTGTGACTTAACTATGAAGGTCTCAGGGGCTACAATAGAGGTCATGGGCCCCGGGTACCTCATTGTAGCGCCCCCTCCCGGTACCCCCCCTCCCCGTACGGTGATACTAGAGAGGAAGCGCCCCACAGGAGATTGACGTGAACCAACTCCCATGGAACCGCAATGCCGGTACCAGTCCCAGGAAACCTTGCTAGTACCCGCGATCAACGGAGATGTACACAGCAAATAGCTAAATAAATAAATAAATAAATATATATATATATATATATATTATATATATATATATATATATATATATATATATATATATATATATATATATATCTATATATATATATATATATATATATCTATATTATACCTTTATAAGTTGCAACTTCGGGCAAGCCCTGAGCAGCAACCTGCAAACAGTACAGCAGCAGCAGAACGACAGCGCAGCGAGAACCCAATCCACAAGCAACGGCTTGGGACTAAGAAAGAAACCCTAATCTTCACTTCATCTTCACTCTTCCTGAATGAGGGGAGAAAAGAAATAGATTGAGTACTTACGTACTCAGCAAGCCACGGAATACGTGAGTTATGCAGGCTATCAAAGATAGGCTGGGGTTTATTTTGCAAACCATTTTATTTTAAAAATATTTTCGAAAACCTAAGTGTGAGTTGTCTCAATGTGACCGGAAGGAGGCTCTCGCCTCGATCCTATCCGCGAATTGCTTTTCAATAACTCAAGCGGACGAAGCAAATTTTAATTGATTTCAAATATTCTTATACTGCCTGTTGGATCACGACAGCGGCTTAGTGGATCTGTCCACAAGCAGCTTCCACTGTATTTTCACCTATTACTTTATTTTCAATTTCGTCCACTCAGGACGAAATCTCACTTTTCACTTCAATCCTATCCAGGACATCATTTCATCTCATCTCCTCTTAGTGGCTCCTCGAGCCATTCATAACTTATCTCAGTGGCTCCTCGAGCCACCCTCAATCTCATCTCAGCACATAAACCGCTCCCACTCAAGAAGCTCTATCTATGATGCCATATGACATCTCGGATCATACAGCCCCATTTCAGACCACGTAGGTCATCCATCAGCCACTAATGCCGATTCTGGTAACGGTTCCCATACCACAAATCTCTTTCGCAAATACTTGCAAACAAATCTACGCTAGAGGAATCACCTCACATTGCCAGTAACCATGGGCACGGCTGTTCGAACAGATCATAGACCTTTGCAAAGGTTGCACGCTTTACCCACACGACGCGAGCTTACTCCCACACTGATCAGGTGGGAAGGTTCGCGACAGGGCCTTTCCAAAGTGTCTCCAGGATTGCCTGAAGCCAACTGGACGGGTCCCAGACCAAGTACCGAGCGAGTCCCAGACTCCTCGTACTCAGGATCCCACGGGTGCATCTCATATTGCTACCCCGGCGACTCCAAGTCCAAAGGCGACCAAGCCAATCCTGAGTCTACTAATTACTTGGCCAGGGGTGTCCCATACCACCCATGTGGTCGCACTGTGAGATGCTCGGATAGAATTCCCCAAGGAATCAGTCCTTATATGTGAATACGAAGTGCCACCACACAGGCGATCACTTTGCACCGCGGATTTTCGCAAATAAACTTTATTTCGCAAACTCACCGACATCGTATGTCGGGTTTTTAAATCCTTAGAAACCCTTATTTTTCCTAAATCGACAAACAATTGTGCTGGAGGTGGAACCATCAGAATCCATGCTCAGAGAGCACGATCACCGAGGTACCACAGGGTGAAGCGACAAGGAATAGGGTAACAAAGACCTACAAGGTTTATGCAACTACCAGATAGGTCCGTCGGTTCGACACGCAAACTGAGACCGATCAATTTAACGTGCACACTAACCATGCAATTTTGCAAACAAAACATTTTAAATTTAGAAGCAATATGGTCAAAGAGTGACTTGCCTCAAACTTCGTCTTCAAACTCTGCGAGAATCCGACGTCTGACGAATTTCCGAAGCGTCGACTACGCGCGAAACGAGAGAAAAACACACAAAACCCTAGAAATAATATACTATTATTAATAACTAATAGTGCCATGAGGTAGATCTCAATTTTAAAAAAATTTAGAGACTTGAACGGACTCAATCGGAGTTATGGTTTAGAAGGTATGATTTTTCGAAGTTCTAGGGACTTTTCTGGAATATAGAAATAGATTAATTGGAATGAATTATTTTTGGAACCAGGGACTGACAGGTGGGGCCCTTGGACAGTGGCTGGAGAGGGAGGAATGAGGGATGGCCCACTTGTCATTGACTCAGAGAAAAAGAGTAGGGTCCACATGGAAGGGAGAGGGATGACACATGTCAATTGAATGGGGCCCACATGGCATAGGCTTGGTTTTAAATGGGGCCCATATGTCTGTGACACAGGAGAGAAATGGAGGGGCCCACTTGCAGTGGAGAAAGGGAAGGTACTATGCATTACTGTTTCTGGGCCCACAGGTAAGGCTTTCATCATTTAAATTGATGATTAATTTTATTTTTGGGGTGGGGTCCACGGGTAAGAGATATAGAATTAATTTTGGAGGGGTGGCCCACCGGACAGAGGCACTGAGAGAAAAAGAGAGAGAGAGAGAGGGAGAGATGTCGGACGGGGTACAGGGGCTGGCCGGCAAAGGAATCGACGGCCGACGGCGGCTGTGGTCGCGCCGGCGAACGGCGGCGAGGGAGGACGGGCGGCCAACAGGAATGGAATGAGGTGAAGATGGTGAAGAGGATGACCGGTTCGGATTGGGTGATTGGCGGTCGACAGCGGCGGACGACGACAGACAGGGGGTGGCGGCAAGAGGCGGTCGTCGCCGGCGACCCAGGGAGCGGCGAAGGGGGTTGGGATGGGTGAGCCTGGATGCGGCTCGAGGGGAGGCAGAGAATAGAGGAAGACATTGACCTCTACCTTGCATAACCGCGATATCCCGAAGCAGCGGCAATGGTGCTCGGCGGCGGCGGATTTGGGGATTTCTCGCTCGGCGTCAATTAGGCGCCGGCGAGCGATGGGAGGAGGTCGCTGCACGCCGGGGAACACAACGGCGGCGGTGGCTTGGTCGATTGTGCTCGGGAGCGATGGGATTGAGGCGGGTCAGAGCTGCGTCAATGGTGGCGGAGAGAGAAAAGAGAGAGAGTTCGAGCTTGGGCGATGGCACGACGCGGCGTGGCTGGGATTTTATAGGCGCGGGCGTGGCGCTAAGCGACGACGGACAGAGGCGTGGAGCTCTCGGGATAAGGCTGGTCAGGGCGTGGGGCTCGAGACGGCGGGGTGCGGCGCTGCCGCACCTCTGTGGCCGGCGTCACAGAGCTTTCTCGTGATGCCGCGAGAGAGAGAGGGAGACAGAGAGGATGGGGATGGGACCCGACGGGATGTGCGCCTCGAAGCTTGTCGGGACAGGGAGGTATGGGCGCGGACAGTGTCGGGAAGAGAGAAGAAGGCTCGAGAGAAGAGAGAGAAGAAAGAGAGCGCAGAGAGCCCGAGGAAGAAGGAGACGCCGGGGGAGATGACGGGAGACGTCGACGCCGACTGACAGCGGGGCCTGCGCGTCGGTGTCCGCTCGGCTGGAGAGCTGACCAGCGGGCCCCGGGCCGAGGCGTGTCGCGCGCGTGAGCGGCTGTGCGCGAGGAGGCGAGAAAGTTCGAGAGAGGGGAGAGAGAGCAGAGACAGGGAGCGAGGAAGACGACGACGTCCGTGGGCAGCAGGCGTGCACCATGTGGCTGCTAGGCGGTCCTAGCCGTTAGTGGGCGCGGAGGAGGAGGCTGAGTGGGCGTCTGACCGGTGGGTCCAGGGCCGAGCGCGTGTGCGGGCGGTTCTTGCGCGCGGGCGGGCAGTGTCTCTGGCCGGCGGGGCCCGGACGCCAGCGGGGTGGCTTCGGCTGGGCTGCGCCGGAGGCTGAGTGGGCCGGCTGTGACTATGTCGGGGGAAAAAACGAAAAGGGCAGCCCACAGTGACGCTTGGGATTTTTCTTGGGAGATTTTTGGACGGTTATTGATGATTTCCAAAAAGGGATTTAAATTGGATATTTGTTTTTGTAATATCTTCAGGAATTTAATCAAGGGATTTGAAGAGGGATTGTAATATATATATATATACATGTATATATATATATATATATATATATATATATATATATATATATATATATATATATATATATATATATATATATATATATATACATATATATATGAAAGGAAGGTCTAGAGAGTGTTATTGAAAGGACAATTTGGAGGATTGGATTCTAATTTTGAGATTTGAACTTCTAGGACTTATTGAGAATTTTTGAGAGGGGTTCTGTGGGTTGGATTTGAACAGATATATGTATATATTGATTTTTGGATGATGTTTGGAAAAAGAAAGGAGATTCAAAAGGTGACTTTGAATCAAAACTTTGATGTAAATTGGGACTTAATACTCAGGGATATTTTGGGAATTTTGTAATGGAATAGAATTGGAGTACCTCGAGGCAAGATTAGAATTTGGATTTAATTCTTGGGATTTGAGGGCTTTAGAAATATATATAAATTGGCAAATTTCGAGAAGGGAGTTCTCGATAGAATTCAGAGTTTCTGAGATGAACAAAATAGGGAGGTTTAAATGGAGGGCTTCGAATTGCAAAATTCGAACCCGAGTATTTTTGGGAGGAGTGGAATAAGAGTATTTTAATCAAGGGCTTCAGAAGGGATTCGATGGGAACCTTTGAATTTGAATTTTCCGAGAAAAGAGAGAGAGACGGTCAAATTGCAAAATTCGAGTCTCGGATTTTAGGAGAGAGTTTGGGACCGAGGATTTAGGGTTTCAAAGGGAGGCTTTGATCTGAGATCTACGGCACTTAGTCCTTAAGCACACACACAAAAATCCAAAATTTTTGAAATTAGGGTTTTTACGAAAATAGTTTTTAACAGCCCGGAAACCGGGGCGTTATACTCATGGAAAGCAATATGGCCACTCGGATAGAGGATGGGCTTGATAATGTAATTAGGGATATAATAGGACTCGGCATGTGTTACCTTGCATGATAAGGAAAAGGATATAGTCCTAGCCGGTTATGTTGTGTTCCTAAAAGGAAATCCCTCGGTTGAGTCCGACTGAGATTCCTACCTTATAACCTTGCGTCCTCAGTATATAAGGAGAGGCAAGGAGCCCATTGGGGCAGATCAACAGATCAACATACACACAACCAATCTTACCAGAGAAACTTCAAATGCAATGCACAACAGTTGGAAGTATGGTATTACCTTATCTTGAGGGTCTGAACTAGGATAAATTCGTCTTGTATTCCTTTGCAATCCATCAAGTTTAGGTCTTGTGAATAGCCCCATATAATTATTGATGATACAAAGCATCGACAGTTGGGTAAGTGTAAGGCCCTGTTCATATGAAACAAACATTTGCAATAGCTTAATTACGGATATTGAACAAAACATTAGCGTGTGGATTTGCACCTAGGGTAGGAACTGTAGAAGGAGGTCGTGTATGGTTAGGTCGTGGCTGTGGAGGTCCTCCCTGTGCACCTTGTGCCGACGTGTCGGCCCCTGCAAACATGTTTGCAGCAGATGTGTACATCCCTGATGAAATGATAACTTTATTCAGAATTACGAATATACTAATATGACGTAGTTACGAACGGGGGTATGGTTAGAACCACACTTGTGGAAGATGACGATCTAACTCCAGCCTGTGGTACGACCGACGGCTGCCGAGGTGGCAACGCAGTTGTCGTAGCGCGACAAGGCATTGCCCGCAAGATCGTCTTCACCTTGGTACGAAGCCTTCCAAATGTACTCCTTTGCTCCACCCCGTCTAGGTCAATGCTAGATGGCAAGAGCCTCCAGGCTGCATCGATATCCGTGTCCATATGATGTAGAGGGTCAACTTGTTTGGAAATCATAACACGTGTTGTCAAACATGTATTTGTAAATTGTCATGTGACCTTTTGAATGTACGTAAACAGTACTCATCGAGCGAAACATAGCCTGGTCACAGTGTCTCAGGTACGTGTCTCTAGTGGCCGCAATGTGTGGCTTAGGGTCGCCAGCGCAGTACGTCAAACGTGTGCTGGTGCGTGGTACGAACCACCTCAGATATGCGGCTTGTGCCGCATCTGAGTGTGGCCTGAACTTGGTGATGACGTCCTCTGTTGCTAAAAGCCAGTCATCTACGTAGCTCTGTATGGGAGGGGCCCACAAAGTCCCAAGTGCTTGTCCGCGTGCTCGCGTGCTCGCCCAGACGACTCCCTAGAGAGGGGAAAGTTCTGGCGTAGTTCGAACTGTCGCATCATGCGCTGAGGGCAATGCGGCTCGACGAAGATATCGTAAACCATCACTGTCATCGTCATCCAGTATGCCTGGTCACGTATGCACAAACTGGAGAGCCCATGTGGGGCATGACTTTGGATCTCCGTGGCACTATAAGGCTCCCAGAGCATGTCGTCAGGTAGTAGACGATCGAACTCCATCATGAACTATGGGTAGGCCCTCTGGGTCTGCACGTGTGCCCATGTGCGCTGCGAAAAAAATGTTCACATTTTTGTTAGTGTTAGTTCATTTTTGCCTCAGTTGGATAGCAATGGAAATACAAAATTGAATTACAAAATGCTACGAGTACCTAATGGCGGCACCAAATAGTGCCCATCGTGGGATGGTCCTCCGGCGAAAGCCCGTACAAAATGTGCTCGTAAGGCAAATGATCAACGATAGGCCATGCTATCGCGAAATGCTCAGCTGCCCAAAGCTGTAGAAGTAGGGGGCATCCACCAATGATTGAACCTGGGTCAGGCTTGCTGCATGCAATGCACAGACAATGGTACGTCGCGGGTAGAACTGCAAATCCCCAACTCCACTCTAGGACCGCACCCTCGGCTGTTTCCGCAATCGCACGGGCATAGAAGATCAGGCTCTTGTCCACCGAACTCTTCATGGAGATGATGAACATGACCCATCCAAAGAGCAAGAGCAGGTACGCCTCCAAACTCCTGGAAATGGAGTCTTCATTCGCGTCTGGATGAAGCAACTCAGCCTAAAACAAAAAAAAAGCAAGTGTTATGGACAGTGAGAGTCATTATGTCTTTGACAAACATGTGTTTTTAAAATTCACATGTACATACCCTAAACTGCAGAAGCCATCTCTTTGATGGCCCTACGTAATGTAAGGAGATAGCCCCTGAAGTGTTGACATCACGGACACACGCATCACCCCGGCGAAC
Organism: Oryza meyeriana var. granulata; assembly: GCA_003991445.1. Taxonomy (NCBI): domain Eukaryota; kingdom Viridiplantae; phylum Streptophyta; class Magnoliopsida; order Poales; family Poaceae; genus Oryza; species Oryza meyeriana. Next base: position 225,028 of record RYFJ01001429.1, on the reverse strand, counting down.
CACGCGACGATGTCTGTGGCCCACCCACCTTGCCCCCCGTCAACAGGACCCACAACATCACCGGCCAGGGGAAGGGCAAGGAGGTACGACACGTCCTAAAGTGTCGGTGCTACCTCCCTGCAAGGTAGGTGGAATGTGTGCGTCTCTGGCCTCCACCTATCCACCAACGTTGATAGGAGGGAACGGTCGACGTCCCACTATCTCGCCTGGTCGTGCTCGTTCGCTGCCGCCTGCACTAATCTACACAAGGGTAGAAGGCCTGCGGCGCGCAACCTGCAAAGTGCATGTACACATTAGTAACGGAAGATATTTGCGAAATAAAAATGTTGCTGTTTGGTTACCTCTTAACCCAACAGGGATTGATCTGCAAGAGCTCTCGGGTAGGCCGTGGATGGAACGTGCCTAGCTCCGCACCCTCCACCGCTGCAAGGTACAAGCGGTGTGACTCATCGATCCTACAATCCAACAGCTCCAACGTCTGGTAATCCATACCTACATATAACAGATTGTAAACATGATAAATGACAATAGTTCAAAGAATAAAAACATTAAAGCAATACTACAAATATAAATAAAGCATTATTACATCATTATAATTGACTGATACAACATAGATTATCCAACAACACAAGCTTGGACGACACACACAAAGTACAATAGAAATACGTACAAAGATTCTTAAACCGACAAGGCACAAAATAGACTATGACAACCAATGTTAAATACCATTACATTAGTACACATACACAACAAACCCTATTACAACACTGCCGGGATCGCCTAACACCAGAGTGCCTTCTCATGGTTCCTTCACCATGGGGTCGACTTCCATTAGTGCCCTTGCCTAAAGGACCTTGTTCTGCGGCACTTGGCCCTAGTGCATTTTTTGGACACTTCTTGTAAGTGTGCCCAGTCTGATCGCACTTGCTACAACGCTTTACCTTCCCTCTTTCTTCCGACTCATCCGTGTCATTCCTAATTTGCTTTGTCTTACATCTTCCAGCCTTAACCCTCAATTTAGTTGGATCTAGAACATATAAAGCTTGCTCCAGAGTGGTTGTAAATGACCAATAGGCCAAAGCCATATATTGCATGGCTCCAGGTATGCTTTATAGCTTCCTTGAAGAAATAAGGTGACAAATACTCTTGGTGGTATGTCACACTGATCGGCAGCCGCAATTACGTGCGAGCACATTTTGTGCAGCAGCCTTGGCTTCTGACATGAGCATGAACATTTGCCGTCATCCTTCAAAACACACTCCTAGACAACTCTCTTACGGTACATAATACGCCTACTCCCTTTGTCCATGCACAAAACCTCAAACATGTGCTCCTGTGTACCCTATGCGACTACTCGATGGTTCTGAGCCTTCTTTGATTTATCTTCTATGTACATAGTGAGTAATTTACCGGACACAAGGCTGTTATCGGCCATTGATGGACCTACTGTCCTGAACCGATCTCTGAAGTACTTACAAGTGCCATACAAAATGAATTCAACAATGCCAACGAGTGGGAGTCCTCGTACACCTCTCGTAACCCAGTTGTAAATCTCAGCCAGGTTAGTCATCATTATACCATACCGAGACCCATCCGTGTCGTACAACAATGCCCACAGTTCTTTCAGTTCATTCTCAATTCATTGTGAAAATGTCCTGATTAATGAACCTGCCCTCCATCTCATACGTGGGTGAACATTGGGAAGTGGTCCAAGAGACTCTGGTGCGCCACCTACTTCCGTCGGTTGTCTCCTTACACACTCTTCCATTTGTTTTCTTGTTATCTCATCCAGTCTTGCCCATAGCTCGTTGAATTTTTTCTACTGATTTTGGGCACATAGCCTCTTGAAAAGATCCATTAGATGCTTGTTCTTGAATTTCCTATAGAAGTTTGCACCTAGGTGCCTCATACACCACCTACTACAAACATCTGTCCATCTTGGTGGTAATCCTTTCTCTGCACACCCATTTTTCATCTCATTGATTGGATGCAACAAGCCTGCATGGCAATCATGTATAAGGCACACATCTGGCCTCATTCTGACAACAGTGTGCTTCACTTGCTCAAGGAACCAATACCAGTTCTCAGTGTTCTCGCTCTCTAGAGAAGCGAAAGTGACTGGTAAAATTTGGTTGTTCCCATCAACTCTGATTGCAGTCAATATTTGGCCTCTATATTTCCTAGTGAGGAATGTTCGGTCTATACAAAGGATAGGACAACAATGCATGAATGCTTCAATACATGTGGCTATAGAGACGAATGATTGCTGCAAGACATTAACATTAGCATGCTCATTCGATGGATAACACTTCAGGTCAAAGTAGCTTTCGGAATTCCTCCGCCCAATGCTGGCTAGCAAACGAGACAAATTGTCATATGATGCCTTAAATGTGCCCCACCTCATCTCTAAAGCCTTCTGCTTCGCCCTCCATGCCTTGGCGTAGCTCACGGTGTACTTGTATTTATCCTTAATGTATGTAATTATTGCTTTTGGTTCAAAATCTAGATTATTGACAAGAAGTCCATATTTCTCATTTGCAACGAATGCATATGTTATGTTACAGTGGTATTTCTCAACCCCTTCTAAGTAACATTCATGTTCAGTTACAATAGATACTGTCCAATAGTCCTTCTATCTTCCCTTAAATGCATGCACTCGCTAAGAACAGCCGTACCTTACCTCACACGCTGCACTTCATAAACCATCTTGCATGACTTCACAACCCTGAACTCCCTCTGTGGAGACACCACCCATTTCTTCATTGCCTCCGTTAGCTCCTCTATGTCAGCATACTTCACACCTTGCACTATCTCATTCTTCTTGTCGCATGGCACATGATGCCCCTCGGAGATAACAAGACCGGAAAAATCTTGGCCCGTACATTCCTAGGGCATTTCATTCCCCTCTTCCTCGTATGATGATTCATCTTTATCAGCTTCCTCATTTTCCGAATATTCCCTCTCCATATACTTGATAATACCACTGATTCTCTCACCCTCGTTGGCTACTCCGCTTGGTTCAATATCACCTTCTGCATGGTCACTCTCATGTTCCTTCATAGTTCTCTCATAGTGTTCCACAGAACTTGGACCCTCCTCATATTGCGTAGCCATATCTACGTTACTCTTTTTTTCATACACTTGCACAAGCACAGAAAATAGACAGCCACACTCGAATGCCATCTCCACATACTTTCTCCATGTTTTGGTGCAATCTACCGGCATCGGTTCCCAAAAAACCCTTCGGCTACACGGTTGACTATAACATGCACTGTAATCCCACAATTTTGTGGATCTATTCAAAACCCTCGCATCAACCAGTTGCACACAACCCTATAACTTCTTTCTACTGCTCTATCAATCCCTCTTGTCACTGTCTTGAAATCTGATAGATCTACACCATCTGGCCCGTATTTAGCATTCTCTTTATAGTAAACTAACTAAAAAATCACCTTACTTGCCATATCTGCCCACGCAACAAATATAGGTCAGGTTAAATAAGTTAAGACCTACAATACTAGCCTACTTCAAGTATTGCTAAAGGGTGGAGGTACAAAACCATCGCCTTCAATCTACGCACTAACACTATATGAAACGAACATAGTCCATCCATACTATTAATTGAACAAAATAATTTACTAACAACGTACTTTGCTTATGACTACTACATCTCGTACACTGCTCCTAACCGGTATTTTCATTTACTAAATCTCGTACAATATTCATAGTAAATTTACCTCAAAAAAAATCACAATGTTTAAAGGAAATTACTTGTAGGTGAGTGCACAAACAGGCAGGGCTTCGCCGCTTTCCCCTTCTCCTCTCCCCTCAGTCCTCTTTTCTTTTTTCCTAGATTAATGGATTTAATGAGATTTTAGGGGAAGAGGAGGGTATTTGTAGGGGATGGAAATAAACCGCCCTAGCAGAGGGCGGGCGGTTTTTGTTTTTTGCTGGCGGCACCCTCCCGTCAGCCAGGAGAGCTCAATTTTTAGACGGCCCCCTAGAGGAGGATAAACCACCCTCCAGGAGGATGAGAAAGGGCCGCCTGCAAAAATAAAGGCGTCCCGCCGCGCCCAGCCCAGTGGTGCTATGTCATCATAGCCGCCCTATGAGAGGATGGGTTTTAAAAGAAAAGCAAATTTGTCAAAAATATATAGTTTTATAGATTAAAAAAATAAATACAAAAATAAGAAATTTCCCATTGCCGCTGCTGCTAGCTCGCTCGCCTGCGCTAGCCACCGCCACTGCCGCTGCCGCTGCCGCAACTGTTGACCACGCCGTGCGCTCGTGAAGGAGGCTGTCGACGCCCGGGCCACGTCACCGCTGTTGGCTATCTGCATGACGCCCACGCCGACTAAACTCGCGCGAAGAAACCAGCTCGAGCTCGTGGCCGTCTCCCTGCTCCGAGCTCAAAGCCAGCACCGATCTCGCTCTACCGTCGACCTTCCTGATCGGTCCACTATTTAAGTCAACCTGCTCCGATCCCTTACATCCTTTTCCCCTCCTCCTCCTTCCCAGGAAGGAATCAAGCTCCCGAGCTCTACTCTCTCCAATTTCTTCAAGCCGTTGCCGTGGTTGTCAGCCAATCCGCCGCTGCCGGCCACTTCCCGCCATCTCCTCGTGGCAACAATACCTCCTGGCAGTAGTGAAGATTCCCCTAAGGTTTCCCCTGTTAGTGATATGCCCTAGAGGCAACATGGAGATGTTATATATATCACATGCTATGTTTATAATGTATTGATTTGTTCCTTGAAATAGACATTATCATTGTTGATCAATGAGTATGTGACTTATTCATGAGACTCTTAATGTCAAATATTGCTATTTCTAAATGATCCCTGATCATATATCATATGAGGAACAAATATGATTGTAATATCAGCATATGTATTGATTGATGATCATGTCTCATGGATCATGGTATGGAGATACCAAATCGATAATATGAACATATGTTAGTGAACATATGTTGGATAGACCCGCCATGAGATACTGCAGAGATTTCATGTGTCATCAGTTAGTCTCAAGTAGTGTTTATGTAGAGTCCTTACACTTGAGATCATCATGGTTCCCAACATACGTAGTAGCTTATTTTGGGACTACTAAACACTACTCCGTAACTGGGTAGTCATAAAAGTGGTCTTCGGGTTTGCTATGAAACATGTAGTGGGATATGACTGATCAAGATAGAATTTGCCCCTCCTTATGGGAGAGATATCTCTGGGCCCCTCGAAGTAATGGATTATGGAAGTGCATGGCCATGCTACGGTGATTGAGGTGTCAATCACAAGTTTGTAATCCATCACAGGATCGAGAGAGTGATTGAGCTATTAAGAGGATGACACAAGTCTCGCCTTGAGCTCAATCGATATCGTGAGGCAAAGGGATTTGTACATAAGGACATTACAGGTTCAGCCGATATGATCTTTACGTATATCTTGGGGCTAATATGCCTTGCTAGAGGCCGCTATTAACAGGGTGACCAGAAAGGCGTTTCTGGGTCGTGACAAAATATACATGAACCTACAGGGTCACACACTTAATGGGTTGGAACACTTATTCGAATGTGATTCGAATATGGGCTCGATTCGGATAGAGATCCGAGTAGACTCTTACTGGGCCTCAGTCCACGAGGCCCGAGTAAGGTGGTCTATATATAGGGAGGCGAGGGGCTGAGGAGTTTAACGTGTGTTTTCTGTTAGCCTCGAGCAAAACCCTAGCCGCCACCTTTCGAACCAAACCCTAGCCGCTCACGAGTGCTAGTACACTCGAGATCGGTGTTTCAGCCCCGGACGTGTGGATACCCGTAGAGGCGCTGCTCGTTGCGGCGTTGATCGGCCGGAGATCGACTACTTCCACTACTACCTCGACGCGCGCGTGGTTGGACCGGCTTCTCCAACTCTTCCTCCGCTGCACTGCGCGTCTAGTGGTAACGATCCATGATCCCTTCTTTCACATGATGTCCTGGTGTGCATGGTAGAAATTTTTATTTTTGCTATCGTAGCCTACGCGTACTCCTTCGTCCCCTCTTTCCCTTGCCTGTATCAAGCTCCTACCGAGCTCCAAAGTGCTGCCATGGCCATTACTGTGGCCATCATAGCCTGCATCTCTTCCCTCTCCAAAAACCACAAAAATGGAACCTCCTCGTCCGGGAACACATAATGCTTCTTCGTTCCCATCCGTTCCATAACCGGAGCTGCCACTTTCATGCCCGAGTTAGCCATGGCCCCAGATCTGGAACCGGCGTTCCGGCCATTCCGGGCATTTCCTTTGAAGACTGACCACTTCATCGAGTTTATGTCACCCGGGAACGCAAGTACCTCAAGACGTTCTTGCTGTTCCACCACTCTAGCCAGCCTCCAACTTTCCCATCTTTTCTCTGTGTTTCTGTTCGTGCTTCACAGGAGAAGAAGATGAACAGTATTGCGTGGTATTGTGCAATCTGGTTGAGCCTACCCACATGCCTGAACCAGACCTGGACCAGTTCGGTTCAATCGGTTCTTGCTCTATTAACTGGTTCAGTGCAATTTCTTTTGCTTCGCTTCTGGTTCAAGCTCTAAAGAGCCCAATTACTTCGGTTTTCTCCTGTGTCACACAATATAGCAATCCTAGACACCATATGCCTTTGCATACACAAATGATCACAACCCTAAAATCAATCTAGACTCGTTCAAATCCATTCTACCTTTGATCCATAAGTTTTATCCATTCCAGTTCTAATTTCTACTGTTCATTTTAGCATTTATTTATAGTATTTTATTTGTAGGCTTAATTGTAATCGTTCTTCCGTGTGTGTGCTAGATCGTGGGAAGAACCCCGCAGGAGCTGACATGGACCCAGGAAGGCTACGCTGAAGCTTCGGAAGGCCACATTTCGCAAAGCAAGCTAGGAATCCACCTTTTGATCAACTTGAGAACCTAAGTAGAGAATCACTTAGTTATTTCATGCATTCAATATTTACAAAGTTATTTGGTGTATGATTTAATTTCTGATAATCTTGTTAAATTAGTTATTATCCATTTATTTATATTGTTACTACTGCCAATATCCCTGAATTGCTATACCTTGTTCTTTGATGACCTAGGCATAGATTTAATTACATCACATTGCTACTATAGTGGATACTACCACCAATCTTTACAATCATACACTTGTTTTGCCCGTCATCATGTGATGACGTTATCGGCCAACATGAAACGTGGTTTATTGTAAGTCACTTCTATGGAGTGGCATAGCAGTTAATTCCAGGTGAAGATGGATGTTCTGGTTTGTGAGGCCGTGCATGTTGTTATGTTTATTTTATGGGAAGTGTATCATTATGTTTGATTTATGCACAGGCATGTGTTTGCTTTTGTGGCTTCCCTGGATATAAGGACAAACTCCTTATGCCATGGAAAGTGATGTAATTTGTGCCTATCCACAGGATCGAGTAATCGGACTTAGCCTAGTACATTGTCCCACTATATGAAAGACTGTGGGGTGGCTCTATGAGCGGGTTTAGGGGTGGACATGTGGAAGGGGCTTCGGCCAAGTTGACATGATCCATAACAATGGAACCTGTGAAAGCAGTGATAGTTCTATGCCTTGCTTAGGCCAAGTAAGTGCCCGACTGCTAGGACGGATCTATATCCCACTGGGCAGTAACTAGTAGTAAGTAGGACTCTTGAACGGCTCTGTCATCCTTGGCTCCTACAAGTTGAGGGTATCTTGTGGGTAAAGTTGGGCAGTCTCTGCAGAGATGAGTCTTTAAATCATTCGAATGTGCCGTGCTTCTGGTTATGAAGCTATGTCATGAGGTGATTCCTATTTCTCATGGTATGAGTAGATTTTATAATTAAAATGTAGACATGATTAAGTTGAGGATGATGGTGAATTAATATTGCTACTGTTTTAAAACTCTCAATCTATAAATGTTTGCAAATAAAATGATTATCAAAATAGGGCAAACTATATCAATAGGCTTGTTATGAAACTCTCCTTGATAAACCCTCTGACCTTGTACACCTTGCATGTATTCTATTTGAATTGTTGTGGCTCATGGTTTGTTGGGTACCTCGGTACTCACCTCTTGCATAAAATGTGGTTTAGAGGACTAGTTCTTTGTCGAGGAAGCGCATGAAGGAGAAGATTTCTTCGTTGGCGAGGAGTTTTAGGTCTAGTTCTAGGTCGGCCTGCTCTCAGGCATGCCTGTGGCTCTTTGTTGGCTTTTGCGTATGGATCTTTTGCTTGTAGGTTAGATGTGTGTTGTAAATTTGGCCTGTCAGCCCCTAAAACATGTCGTATTATGCTTTTATGTAATATATTTTATGTAAAACCTAGTGTTATGTAAGAGCATCTCTAGCAGAGACCCTAAACCTAGCCCCCAAACATTTTTTAGGAGTTGAGGCAAAAAAAAAAGGTCCAGCAGGGACCCTACTAGGACCCCCAAAATGAAGAGGCTCCCAAATCTTTCCCCCAAGCCCCCAGTCTTGGGACCTCTAGACCACAGCCCCTATCGTTCTTTTTTTTTTGGTGTGTCGGCGAAACGGGAATGGGGGTCCCACATTCCCCGGTACTCTCCTCTGGTCCGGAGCCTGCACCCTCGACGCCCAGGCGCACGGCTGACCCGAGCTGGTCAGCCGCCAACCACCGCGTTAATGGTGGGCTGACCCGAGCTGGCCACTGCCAACCACCGCATTGATGGCGAGCCGACGGCAAGGTGACAGGGCGTGTTGCCCCCGACGCCTGCTCCATTCCCTGTACAGGCAGAGCGCTTTTGACTAAGAGGGCTCCAGAAGTCCACGCCCTGGCAGTGGAGGCAGGTGCCGTCCCATCTCCATGCTCCATCCGCTCACGGTGACGTGCTGACCAAGTACGACTGGACGAGCAGTACCAACTCCGGCGCAGGCGTTGCAGGCGGAGGGGAGGACCGGAGAACTCACCAGAAACTCTCTCTCTCGGTGTGCTGGCACTGTGGACTCCCCTGCTCTATAAAGGAGGATCCCAGCCGACGAGAGAGGAGGGAGAGCAAGCTTTAGCATTAGCAACCGCTCTCTGCCTAGGACCGGCCTTCGATCACACACAGTCGCCACTGTTCTTCTTCCCCAGCTCCGTCAAGCGGGTTGAGCTCACCTTGTAACACCGCGACCATATTCACCTCCACATAGCATACACACAGGAGTAGGGTATTACGCTTCCAAGCGGCCCGAACCTGTCTAAACGCCTCCCGTCTCCTCTGCCCCCCACGGTTCTCCGCCTTCCAGACGATTGACTTCTCTCCCGCCAGTTATCACGGTTCGGACGGTCCGGACCCGGATCGGACGGTCCGAACCCTTCGACTCTCAGCTTGGGCCCGTGCACAGATACTCACACCGGACGCCGTGTCCGCCTGGGGAATAGCCCCCCTGGCCGAATCTCAAAGGGGGGTCTCCTGACTTCCCGCGGTTGGAGTTTCATCCTCCGACAGCTGGCGCGCCAGGTAGGGGGGTTTTTTCTTCCTCAGGTGACGTGCAGGCATCCCCAACACCGACACTCTTCATGGCTGGAGGCCATCGTCCGCGGGACTCGGACGAGGAGTCAGGCGGTTTCACCCCGCCGGACAATGTTAGCCCTGTGACGAGTCCGCCGCATCCTCCTTCATCTTCCCGAGGGCACGCGGCCCGTACCCGACGGACCAAGCGTGCCCCGCAGCGGCCAGGTCCCGCAGCCTCGGCCCCTTCCCTCGCAGAGGGGGCCGGCAGGTGCCCCGCCGGGTCTGCCGCGGCTTCGTCCATGAGGCGCGAACAGGCGCGCCACACCACGGAGCGCCGCACCACGGCGCGCCGTGAACTCGACTTCCAGACGGCGACACCGCAAGGAGCCCTCCTCGCAGCAGGAGCCCTCCTGCCCCACCCCCCGGTTTTTACCGGGGGCGGAGGCCGGGAGCGGCAGTGGCTGGATGAGGTCGCCAACCTGATAAGCGCGGCCCATCGCGGGGTCGCCACAGACAGCCAGGCAGGGGCCGGGAGCACCGGCTGCACGGCTTCTAGTGCGAGCCGGCCTACTGCCCCGAACCGGAACCAAGCCCGGGGCACTCCACCTCGCTTCGCGCCCGGGGCCAACAAGGGAACCCAGGGCCCGAGGAACTCCAAAATTGGGGGGCATGTGTTAACGCCAAAATTTGGTAAGGCCTTGTATCAGATTCGGTCAAGGGAATGATTGCAGTCGGTTAACAGAAATTGGTTCAAGGAGCAGGCCGAGTCCGAGAAAGAGCCGTGAAGATCGCGCGTGGCAGTTAATTACTATATTTATTAGGAAAAGATTTATCTTTTTTAGGAAACCTGACCTCGTGTCCGGTCAGGCTTTGTTAGCGTTTTTCTTGTTATAATTAGGAAATCATATACCGTGTCTTATAAGGACTCATGTAACTCGGGGTATATATACGTACGCCCGGGCACCTTGTAAATCATCAACCACAGATCAATACAAATTCGGCGCATCGCCACCCTTTCGATGGGATCCTGCCTCTCGAGCCGGGCTGCATCGGTTAGGTCCGAACTCCTGCGAGAGGGTAAGTCTCGTCACCCCGGCTACCAATCGGCTAGGACTTCCTCGGTTAGGTCCGATATTCTAGTCGGTTTATGGTAGTCGGCTTACCACGATATATTTAGTTTATCTTTGGCTGCATCAATTCAGTTTGACCTCATAGATTGATTAGGTATATCACATCACGCGTGCATAGATCGTATCGGCTTACTGGGAGCGGTTTATCATCAGTTTGTGCTGCATCGGTTAGGTTCGACCTACTAAACTGCTAGCGATAAACCGATCCTGTTAAGCCGATGCTTTATGCGCAGACGTCTTATCGGGGTGTATAGCCGGTAAGTTATCTTCATCACGATCGCATTATATTTATCGGCCCGTTGAGGTATCGTTATCATTGTCGGTCTGTGCTGCAACGGTTGGGTCCGATCTACTAGACTGACATATAGCTTTACTCTTGATGAGCCGATGGTGTCGTGCGATGGTGTTATCGGAGTGCTTAGCCGATAAGTTATCTGTTAAAGCCGACTACATTTATTCATTGTCTTATTTTATACTCGTCCTGCTCGGTAGTCGGCCGATCCATCAATTGTCTATTATTTATGTTATTACACGTCTTATCACATATTCTTGCCTGTATTATTGTTACGGTCGGATGAGGACTGGCCGATCGGTTTATATTGCCGATCCAAGTACAAGTACAAGCAGGTTCCCGGGCACGAGCTTAGGTAAGGACCCGGGTACGGGCCCGGATAGCGGACAAAGACTCCGGGAGCCGACAGGAGCAAAGGGCCCGGGCACGGGCACATTTTCACGACAATATCAGTAACACTAAACTACGACCGGCTAGGATTTATCTGGTTTATTTATCTACACATCCTGCATGTTTACTTTACCAAGTTTATAGCCGATTTTCGAGTACCCCTTCTGTGATCGGCTAGTATGATACTTTATTATTACGCTATTATTCCTGCCGTCATCGGCTTAAAGCCGATGTATAAGTGCTACAGTGTGTATCGGCCATCGGCCGATGAGTTCAGTCCAAGCCGGCTTCCAGCCGATTGGCTCACGAATTTAACATTCCTTTCTCCTTGTCAATTACAGGGTCAAATTGACTGGCACGCCTACGAACCTCGAACTTTAGGACCTGCACTGGAGTGAAGCAAATCTCCCAGGCCTTCGCGTGTCACCCAGACGCCGGAGGCCCCCGGCGGGTTTTCGGCGTCAACACCGCGTCACGCCGGGACAGGAGGAAGCGCCAGAAGGAGGCAGACGGGAACTTCGCCTTGGCGGCGATGGCGATGGCCGGCCCCCAGCGTGACATGACCCGCGGGGACGACAATGGCGGCAAGCGGCCAAAGGCCGCGCAAGCGCCGCCCCCACCGGCGGCGGCCCGGAAGTGGTGCTCCGTCCATGAGACGGACCATCACGACCTCACAGAGTGCCACGCCATCCAGAACCTGGCGGAGCGCACCAAGAAAATCCAGCAGGAGCGGCGGTAGGCCAAGCCCGCTCCCGATGCGGAACAGCCTCTCGAGTTCCAAGAACCCGAGCATATCGTCGCCACCCTGGACGGCGGGGCGCACGCTCACTCCTCGCGCCGTGGATTCAAGGCCATGAGGCGCGAGCTGTTGGCCGCCACCCCGGGCCCAGCGACGTCCCGCAAGCTGAAGTGGTCGGGCACCCCGATCACCTTCGGCCCTGCCGACCATCCGGCCCGGGTACCCGGGGAAGGGCAGCTCGCCCTGACTGTCTCCCCCACCATATGTAACGTTAAGGTGGGTCGCGTCCTCGTCGACGGGGGTGCCGCCCTCAACATCCTTTCCCCCGGAGTCTTCGAGAAGCTCAAGGCCCCGGGGACGAAGCTCGTGCCCTCGTTGCCCATTATTGGGATTACGAAGGGCCTGACTTGGCCTCTTGGCCAGGTCTCGTTGCCCGTCACCTTCGGTGACCGCGACAACTTCCGCACCGAGCGCGTCGTCTTCGACGTCGCCGAGTGCAATCTCCCATACAACGCAGTGCTTGGGCGCCCCGCGTTGGTAAAGTTCATGGCGGTTACGCACTACGCGTACCTAGCGATGAAGCTCCCGGGCCCCTCGGGCCCGATAACTGTCCTCGGGGACGTGAAGGCCGCCCTCTCATGCGCCGAGCAGCGCGCGGCCGACATCACCCCTACAGCTCCCGACGCGGCGGGCGGCGTGGGACCATCGCTATCCCGTGCCCCCAAGGCGCGCACCGTCGCCAGCGACGTGGAGCTGATCAAGGAAGTCGCCCTCGGCGACGACCCGTCCAGGACCGTCAGGATTGGCGGATCGCTGGACGAGAAATAGGAAAGTGCGCTCGTCGCCTTCCTTCGGGCAAATTCCGATGTCTTCGCCTGGCAACCGTCGGACATGCCCGGGGTCCCCAGGGAGGTGATAGAGCACCGCTTGGCCGTCCGCGCGGACTCACGCCCGGTGCGGCAGAAGGCACGACGACAGGCCCCCGAGCGCCAAGCCTTCATCCGCGAGGAGATCGATAAGCTTCTTGCGGCCGGCTTCGTCCGCGAGGTCATCCACCCGGAGTGGCTGGCTAACCCAGTCGTCGTCCCCAAGTCTAATGGGAAGCTGCGCATGTGCGTAGACTACACCGACCTCAACAAGGCTTGCCCAAAGGATCCATTCCCTCTGCCACGCATAGATCAGATAGTCGACTCCACCACGGGGTGCGACCTTTTGTGTTTCCTTGATGCTTATGCAGGATATCATCAAATCCGCATGGCAGAGGAGGATGAGGTAAAAACTTCTTTCATTACCCCCCAAGGGGCTTATTGTTATGTGCGCATGCCTTTTGGGTTGAAGAATGCTTGTTCTACTTTCCAACGCGCCGTCCGGGTAACCTTTGAACCACAGCTAGGCCGCAACATGGAGGCCTACGTCGACGATTTGGTGCTGAAGTCGCGTGACCGCGCCACTCTGCTCCACGACCTGGCCGAGACGTTCAGCAACCTCTCGATGCACGAGGATGAAGCTGAACCCGGACAAGGCGTCTTCGGGGTCCCGGCCGGCAAGCTCCTCAGGTTCCTTGTGTCCAGCCGCGGCATTGAAGCGAACCCGGAGAAGATAGCGGCCATCGACCGTATGCGTCTCCCGACCAAGCTCCGGGAGGCCCAAAGGTTGACCGGGTGCGTGGCCGCACTCGGTCGCTTCATATCCAGGTTAGGGGAGCGCGCCCTCCCTCTATTCAAGCTTCTCAAGAGCACCGGGCGGTTCGCGTGGACGGAGGAGGCCAATCAAGCCCTCGACGAGCTCAAGAGGTATTTAACTACGCCCCCTGTCCTTGTGGCGCCGGTGCCAGACGAGCCCTTGTTGCTCTACATCGCGGCAACCCCGCAAGTGGTGAGCGCGGCGCTCGTCGTCGAGCGCCCATTACCTACAAAGGCGCGCCCGGGGCATCCGGGTCCCGGGCCCACGTGTGCTCCTGGTGGTAAGAATTTGCTCCCTCTCGAAGGAGCCGAGCCCGAGCTCCCCGTCCCTGCCAGGCCGGGATCCGGGAGCACGCAGCAGAGGCCGGTGTACTTCGTCAGCGAAGTACTCCGCGATGCCAAATCATGCTATCCTCAGGTGCAAAAAATGCTCTACGCCGTTCTCGTCGCGTCCAGGAAGCTCCGCTTAACTACTTCCAGGCGCACAAGGTATCGGTCGTCACCTCCTTCCCCCTCGGGCAAATATTGCATAACCGGGAGGGGACAGGCCGCGTGGCCAAGTGGGCGGTCGAGCTCGCTGAGTTCGACCTCCACTTCCAGGGGCGCCAGCCATCAAGAGCCAAAGTCATGGCGGACTTCCTCGCGGAATGGACGCCGGGGCCCGAGCCGGATCCCATCTTCGACGACGCATCCCCGGTCCCCGAGCCGGCCCCCGAGCTGCACCTCTGCTGGACAATGAACTTTGACGGCTCCTGCGCCCGGCAGGCCTCCCGCCCCAGCGCCGGGCCGGAGTCGTCCTTGTATCGCCCGCCGGGGATGAGTTCCGCTTGTCGTTCCACACCTCAATTTCGGAGCCACCAACAACATGGCCGAGTACGAGGCCTTCTCGCCGGCCTCCAGGCCGCGCGATCGCCCTCGGGCGCGCCGGTTGTGCGCGCAAGGCGACTCCGAGCGTCGTAACCAGGTGTCCGGGAGTACCAGACATTGGATCCCAATTGGCCGCGTATGTGGAGAAGTGCGGGAAGCTCGAGCGCACATTTCGACGGACCTCAGGCTCCGCCACGTCCCCCGTGTCGCAACCTCGCGCCGCGACGGAGCTCTCAAGACTGCTCTCCTCGCGGACGCCGTCCCCTCGGGTCTCCCAGGAAGCCCTCGAGGCTCCCTCGGCGCGCTCACCTGGGATCTCGCGGGGCCGCCCCCGGCCGGAGCCGAACCAGACACGCGCTCCCGGTCCAGGATTTGATCCTCGCGGCCATACCCTGCGCGCTTCCTGGATGGATGAAATCCGGGCATATCTCCTCCGAGCGCATCTCCCCGAAGACGACGCGGAAGCAGAAAGGATCGCCCGCTTGTCTAAACGCTACGCCATGGTAGAAGGGACCTCTACCGACGCGGCGCCAACGGCGTCCTGCTCAAGTGCATTCCGCGTGAAACAGGCGCCAAGATCCTCGCCGACATCCAAGAAGGAGAATGTGGCAATCACGCCGCATTTCGATCCCTGGTCGTAAGGCTTTCCGGCAAGGATTTATTGGCCCACGGCTTTGCAGGACGCCTTCGACCTTGTCCGGCGCTGCCGCCTGCAAATTCATGCTAAACAGAGTCACCAGCCGGCACAAGCCCTCCAGGTGATCCCCGTCCTGGCCTTCGCGATCTGGGGACTCGATATCCTCGCCCTTTCCCCGTGCAGCCGGGGGTTATCAACATCTATATGTCGCCATCGACAAGTTCACCAAGTGGCCGGAGGCATTCCCCGTGATCAATATCGACAAGCATTCGGCGCTCAAGTTCATCTGGGGGATCACCAGCCGCTTCGGAATCCCTAACCGCATCATCACCGACAACGGCACGCAGTTCACGAGCGAGCTCTTCGGCGAGTACTGCTCCGACATCGGCATCAAGCTCTGCTTCGCCTCCCCTGCCCATCCGGCTAGCAATGGGCAGGCCGAGCGGGCAAATGCCGAGATCCTCGGGGCCTCAAGACTAGATCCTACAACGAGCTCAAAAAGCATGGCGTCAAGTGGATTGACGATCTTTCGGCCGCGCTCTGGGCGAACCGTACCACGCCAAGCCGGGCCACTGGGGAGACCCCTTTCTTCCTGGTGTACGGGGCCGAAGCTGTGCTGCCGTCGGAGCTGACCTTCGGCTCTCCCCGGGTAGAGCGCTACAGCGACGACCCTGGCCACAACAGCATGTACCTCGACAACCTCGACTTCCTCGAGGAGCGAAGGCGGCGCGCCTTGCTTCGTGTCGCTCGTTACCAGCAGTGCCTTAAACGCTATCACCAGCGTAAGGTCCGGGCCGGTCGCTCCAGGTCGGGGACCTAGCCTCCGCCGTGTTCTCACGCGTGCCGGAAGGAAAAACTTTCCCCCTTGTGGGAAGGCCCTTCCTGGTGATCGTGGTGTTCCCGGCCGGGCTCGGTAAGACTGGCCCAGGAGGATGGGACCCCGCTTCCCAACCCCTGGAACATCGAGCATCTTCGCAAGTTTTATCCATAGGCGCATTCTGTAAGTTACGGGGTGCTCGAGCCAGCGCCGGACTCTTCCTAGTCTCAGCGCTGGCCGGGGGCCGCCACCATGGTGCCACCATGAATATTTCAAGCATAATTTTCGACTCCAAAATCCTTCACCGAGCATCTAGGGAAGTTCTGTCCGGAGCGGTAGCAGACTGAGCCCGATTGGTGCGGGTCGGACGGTCCGACCCCTAAGAGGACGGTCCGGTCGTCGGGGTTAGGACGGTCCGATTCCGGAACGGACGTCCAAACTCGACACCCACTCCGGGGCAATCTCCCGAGACCAACTCTGGGGGGCCTGAACCAAAGCAGTGTTCAGGCAACATCGCCGGGGCAGCTGCGTGCCTGGGGGCGCGACACCCAGTGCATTCCAAGCCCGGGACCCCGGGTCCCGGTTACATATCCGAGCCCGGGACCCCGGATCCCGGCACATATCACACCATATTCTAGTCAGGCCCCCGGGTCCCTGGGCCCCTTGCACCATAAGCGCGTGGCTCAGGATCCGCCTACGGGGCCCGACACCGTGGGGCCCGAACCAGGGCAGCCTCGCCAAGGCGAGTGCGAGCCTAGGAACGTGGCGTCCGGGACAACCTCAACAGGGCGCGATAACCCGGACAGCCTCGCCTAGGCGAGAGCAAGTCCGGGGAAGTCGTCCCCATACATTCCAAGCCCGGGACTCCGGATCCCGGTACCATATTCCAGTCAGGCCCCCGGGTCCCCGGGGCCCCTCGCACCATAAGCGCGTGGCCCGGGATCCGCCTCGGGGGCCCGACACCGTGGAGCCCGAACCAGGGCGGCCTCGCCAAGGTGAGTGCGGGCCTAGGAACGTGGTGCCCGGGACAACCTCAACGGGGAGCGATAACCCGGACACCCACACCCAGGCGAGGGCAACTCCCGGGATATCGTCCCCCGTACATTCCAAGCCCGGAACCCCGGATTCCGGTACCATATGTAAGCCCGGGCTCTGGACCCCGCGTATACCAAACCACGTCGTACATCAAGTCGCTCCCAGTCGGGCCTCCGGGCCAATCTATCGGTAGTCACATCCGGTAAGTTGCATGCCTCCCGGGCCGGGAGCCCGCCCGACTAGCGCAGCCCCTGTCTCTGGGGCTTGGTGGCCGGGCCGTGAACTGTGCCCCGGGCGCCGTCGGTCCTCCGGGGTCTCGGGCCTAGCCCCCTGTCGGGCTGGTCTAGATCCTCGGGACAAGCTGCGGTGCCCGGTCTGGCCAGTTCATTCCCAACCACCAGCCCGAGGCGCCGGGTGCTATGCTGGCCGGGGCCCCCCATGTACATTCGTTTCCATAATCAACACTTTCATTATCAATTCCGGGCTTGTCCCCTTTTCCTTTCTGTGTGTTGCGTTCGTGACAGTCCCGCCCCCTGGGGGGACGCCTTCGGGAGGCGGTCGACGTCACGCTTCGTAGCATGGAAAGGACAACGGAATGGACCGGGTACTCTCACAGTTCATCGTGTGCAGACCAGATCTCCCCCGGCAGGCCTGAGTAGGGTGCCCGGCGCAGCACCCCGAGAAGGTCCCCAGGCCCGGGGGCCCTAGGTGGGAAGGCTTTTTCATCTCCGGCGGTAACCTCGACCTCGAGGTCGTGCCCGCGCAGCTGGTCCCCAGGACCGGGGCCCAAGGTGAGTGTGCCCAGGAAGGCGTTTGCATCTTCGGGCGGTCCTCGGGCCCAGCCTAGAGCTGGCAGTGCTCCCAGCCCCGAGGGTGCTCCCACGGAACTGCACCATCGTTGTCAACATCCAGATACGCATCTTTTTCAACTTTACGCTAGCTCGGCTATCTATCTTTTCTCCGTTTGTACGGCTACGCGTTTCGCTCTCCTTGGCCCCGGGGGCAAGTGGGATTTGCCAAAGCCGCGCACATAGGCTGCCGGGTCAGTGCCGCCCCGGTTGCCGTGGCCTGGTGACCGGGTCGTGGACCGCGCCCCAGACACCGTCGATGCCCCGGGGTCTCGGGCAGCGCCCCCCGTCGGGCCAGCTTAGATTCCCGGGGCGGGCAGCGGTGCCGGCCGGCCAGCTCCCCCCCGGCCACCGCCAAGGTGCCGGGTGCTTCGATACCTGGCGACCCCGTGCACGGTCGAGGTTGGTCCCCGAGAGGCTCCCGGCGAGCCGAAGGGCACGAGCTTAACACTTGGGCCGTACCTAACCTACGCAGCGCCCATGGGGCCAACCCCGGGCCGTCCCCCGCGTGGTGGGAGCGAGGCCTGGACCGGTGACCGGTCTAGCTGTTGCTCCAAGTCGTCCCGACCGGATGCCTAAGATCGGACCGTCCCCTCAAGGATCGGACCTTCCGAATCAACTGGCTAGAAGTCCGGAGCAGGCAACGCAATAATCCAAGGTGCGAAAATTTAAACACCATTACATACATACACAAGTGTTTTTCCCTTGTACAAGATAGGCAATTTGAAGCGGAGGTCGGGAGATGTCGCCGCCCGGGGGAGGGGGGACTCACTCGTCTTCCTCGTCAGCCATCGACTCCTCGAGGCGCTTGCCGCGGTCGAAGAACCCCGCTACTGTTGCAGCGGCCGCGCTCACGGCCCTTCGCGCTTCCTCCTCCCCCTTGGCCGGGAATCCCTCGAGCGCCGGGGCTAGGGAGAAGTCCGCGTTCCGAGCCCGGTAGCACCCGAGGACGTACTCCGCCACTTGCCTGGCGAGCTCTGCTCCCTCCTTCTCCAGGACTTGATGAATGCGCTGGGGGAGCGAGTCCAGCACGTCCACCAGGTCCCCGAACTCCACCAACGCCCGACCGACCCCGGCGGGTATGTCGGTCTTCTGCGGGGGCGCCCGGACGCCGATGCGCTTGAGGCACCTCCGGACGCTGGAATCATACTTGCCCAGGCAGGCCGTGATCTCGTCGTGAAGTTCCTTCCGGAGGGAGAGGCTACTGCGCGCCCACCTCAGTCGCTCCTCCGCTCTGGCCAGCCTCTCGGTCGAGCTCACCCCGCTTGTCGATAGCGGGGAGCCGCTTGACGCGATCTGCCCAGCGGCCTCGGGTTCAACCGTGCGTTTCCCGGAGGCCTCAGTCTCCATTTGCCGGTACTCGGCAGCCGCGACCGCCGCCTCCCGCCGAGCCAGGGAGTTTTCCTTCCCCTCCAAGATCGCCTCCCGCGTCCCAAGGGCCTCGGCTTGAGCATCTAGCTCGGCGGCTAGCATCTCCATCTGCTCGGCCTCGCGTTGGTGGTCAGCCTCCCATCCGGCGAGGTCTTCTTCCCAGGTCGCCAGCCTCTTCTCCTGGTCCTGGAGGCACCTCGCGCTGTCCTGGGCCATGGCGCTGGAAAGCTTGGCGGCCTCCTCGTTGACAGACGCGGCTACCTCCCGCGCACTGACCCCGCGCTCCCGGGCCGCGAGGTCGGCCTCCTTGCCCCGGAGGCGGTCCTCCTGGGAAGTTATCTCCTTCTCCCGCGCCTCCACCTCGGACCGGGCGCGGGAGGCCTCATCGGCGGCGACCTTGGCGGCGGTTTCCAATTGGGCGATGCGCCCCTCCGCCGTCTCGATCTCCTGTCGGCGGGTCGCCACGAGGATTTCGGTGGCAATTGTACGGATGATGAGTCCCTCCGTTGCCACCGTAATCGCTGTCCGCCCCCTCTCAAGCTCCGCCCGGAGCCGAGCGGACTCGCGCTACTCGCGACGGGCCGCCACTTGTACTTCGGCTGTGGCGACCACTAGTTGCCCCAACGTGGCCTGCAGCGTCTCGGGCCTGCGTGCAGCGCCGGGTCGCTGTGCAGCGAAAAGGACCAGGGCCCGCTCCCCCCTCGCGGGACACGGCGGGGCCCTGGCGTCTTCTTCTCCCCCCTCAGCGGGGACCGCAGTCGGTCCCACGGAGGCCCACTCCGGCGTGGCCACCGCGACCTCCATATCCACCACCGCGCCCGGCGATGCCCGGGGCGTGGCGGGACGCGACAGCGACATCGGTGCGTCCCCAGCACAGCCCCCGGCCGGGGCCGGCGGCGTCATCGTCGGCCCCTGGCTCTCCCTGTAAGCGCCGGAATCGAACAGATAAGAATTAGGTCGAGAGACGAACTAAGCAAGAAGAACCGAATAAGGGTTGAAGCACTTACTCGGCCCGGGGCCCCTTGAAGCTCCACGCCGTGGGTCTCAGAAGTGACCGGTCGCCACCGCGGGGCCCCGCCTTCCCTAGCGACGCTCCCGACGCCTGCTCGACGCCGCCCACTGCGCCTGAGATCGCCTCTGGCATGGTCCCGGGGGCCCGGGCAGCCTGCCCCGGCACTGAGGGCTGCACCCGGGCGGCGCTTAGTGGTGCCTCACCAGCCGCTGCCGCCACAACGGCCCCGGTTTGCCCGGATTCCGTGCGGCCCGGAGAGGCAGCGGCCGGAACAACGGCCTCTGGAGCGTCGGTCTTCGCTCTTTTTGACGCCGCGAGTCCTACATCGGGACCCGCGGACCGCTTCCCCTCCTTCTTCGACAGCGCCGGCTCTTCGGCCGGTACACCTTCTCCCCCCGAGACGTCGAGTATCTCGACGATCTTGGGGGTGACCTGCGAAATGACGATGCCCGTGGCGTCGAACCGCGGGAGGGCCTTCTGGATCCTTGTCCGCCCGCGGTTAGTGCAGAGCGGCGTCACGCCACCCGGAAGCGCCCGGACCGCCGTGCCCCCTCCTTCCAGCGCCGACGCCATCAGCAGACCCATCGCCTCCTCGCTGAGGTTGTCGGGGTGGGTCCTTGTGATGTCCTTTGGCCCGGTATATAACCAGCATGGCCGGGACCTTCGGCTGAGCGGCGCCAGTCGCCGGCCGAAGAAATCGCCAACGACCATATACGCATTCAGCCCACCGGCCACCAGGTCGGCGATGCGCGCCAACACTGGCGCAAGCCGCGCGTCTTCCGGCGGTGACTCGGTCCAACTCCTCGCCTTCTGGGCCGCCGCGGCCGGAAGCCGAAGCCGGTCGTTCGCATCGACGCCGATGTAGACCCAATTTTGGTGCCACAACTCCCATTTGTTCTTCAGCGCCATGGGGATGAACTCGACGCCGGGGCGGCCGTGGAAATATACGCAGCCAACCCGCTCAGGCAAGTCGGTGGCCTTGTTCTTCGACGCGCTCTTCATGGTGAAGAAGCGCCGGAAAAGGTCCACCGAGGGCATCACGCCCACAAACATCTCGCACAAATGCGCGAAAACCCCCAGCACCATCACGACGTTGGGGGGTCAAGTGCAACATCTGCACCTCATACGTCTCCAGCACCTGGAAGAAAAAATCAGAGAACGGCGGAACTAACCCGCCGACCGCATAATCAACGAAGTACACTACTTCGTTGGGTTCCCTCGGCGCCGGCCTCGACTCACCAGCGCGTACCTCGGGCGCCGCCCCCCACCGTGTGGCGGCCGGCATCACCCTCTTCACGCGCGCCACCCCAGCGTCGTCGTCCAGGTGCGACGGCGGAATCGCCTCGCCACCTAGCGGCCTCACCCGCGGCTGGCGCGCGGCATGATGGATGTAGCGGCAAGAATAGTTGATGGAAGAACGAAAGCAAGGAGGAGCGCGCGCGAACGGGAGACCTAAGCTCTGGGCGCAAGCAGCAAACGAAGCGACGGCGATTAGAACTCGGCTATGGGGGAAGCCGGCTGCTGCTGCTGCTGTTTATAGCCTCAAGAACCCGTGAAGCGCCCCTTCGGCTCCGCCATTATGGCCCTCGATTGGCGGACCGGAAGTGGCAACCTCGCCTCGTTCCCTGCTAAACCGGGTGGGCCCCGCGTCCTTTCGTTTCCCCGAGATATGGCTCTATTCCTGCCCGGTTAAAACCCCGGCCGAGCAACAGACCCAGGGGCCACTGTCGGCGAAACGGGAATGGGAGTCCCACATTCCCCGGTACTCTCCTCGGGTCCGGAGCCTGCACCCTCGACGCCCAGGCGCACGGCTGACCCGAGCTGGTCAGCCGCCAACCACCGCGTTAATGGCGGGCTGACCCGAGCTGGCCACTGCCAACCACCGCATTGATGGCGAGCCGACGGCGAGGTGACAGGGCGTGTTGCCCCCGACGCCTGCTCCATTCCCTGTACAGGCAGAGCGCTTTTGACTAAGAGGGCTCCGGAAGTCCACGCCCTGGCAGCGGAGGCAGGTGCCGTCCCATCTCCATGCTCCATCCGCTCACGGCGACGTGCTGACCAAGTACGACTAGACGAGCAGTACCAACTCCGGCGCAGGCGTTGCAGGCGGAGGGGAGGACCGGAGAACTCACCAGAAACTCTCTCTCTCGGTGTGCTGGCACTATGGACTCCCCTGCTCTATAAAGGAGGATCCCAGCCGACGAGAGAGGAGGGAGAGCAAGCTTTAGCATTAGCAACCGCTCTCTGCCTAGGACCGGCCTTCGATCACACACAGTCGCCACTGTTCTTCTTCCCCAGCTCCGTCAAGCGGGTTGAGCTCACCTTGTAACACCGCAACCATATTCACCTCCACATAGCATACACACAGGAGTAGGGTATTACGCTTCCAAGCGGCCCAAACCTGTCTAAACGCCTCCCATCTCCTCTGCCCCCCACGGTTCTCCGCCTTCCAGACGATTGACTTCTCTCCCGCCAGTTATCACGGTTTGGACGGTCCGGACCCGGATCGGACGGTCCGAACCCTTCGTCTCTCAGCTCGGGCCCGTGCACAGATACTCACACCGGACGCCGCGTCCGCCTGGGGAACAGCCCCCCTGGCCGAATCTCAAAGGGGGGGTCTCCTGACTTCCCGCGGTTGGAGTTTCATCCTCCGACAGGTGCGAACGACAATTCCTCCTCTCCTTCCCATGCGCACGGATCTCCTCCAGCCACCACCGACATCTCCAGCACTGAGAAGATTGAAAAAGAGAGGTGAGAACCCTACCTGATCCAAATCGTCTAGTCTGCCGCCGGCCACCGGCCACCCGCGCTTGCCCAGTGGCCGCCCGCGCGCCGCTTGGCCAGCCACCCGCCCACCCGCACTTGCCCGGCCGCCCACCCACATCGCCCGCTTAGCCGCCGGCGGCGCTCGCCCGGTCGCCCGTGGCACTTGCTCTGTCGGACTAGCTAGGGTAGCAGCAGTAATACTGGTAGGCAAATAGTTAAATATCCCGATGTACTAATTACTAGTACTACTACTGCTACTAATTTCGTTTTTAACTCCAATTAATATAGTAAAAACTAGGCCTACAGAGCTACTTTGGTGGTTTTGTTTTAATATATCTTTATAATGTAATATAATAGTGGCAAATAGTTAAATATCCTCATGCTTTGGACTGGCCGGGATATGTCATTTCCATGTTTCCAAATTTTAAATAAAAATTTGAATTGTGGTGTTTTAAATTATTAATTTGTATATGGATGAATTCTATGTATTATAAATATTTATGTTTCTATTATTATAGTGTCAAACTAGGCATATACATAGAGTTTATAGTGAAATACAATAAAAAAGAAATAGGGGCCATTACTAGAGTTCGAGGCATTTTTAGGGTTCAAAGAAAATGGGGACAGCCCCCATTTAACCTTTGGGGGCTCTAAAATGGGGGCTATTGCTGGAGATACTCTAATCGAAGCATTTTTGTGTATCAATCTGTGTGCGATCAATATCCTAGATGATCGCTGGTGGTTTTGGGATATCGTACTCAAACTAGGTATCCCACAGGAAATAAAATTTTCCTTAATAAATCATGGTTGGATTTATTTTTGATAAATTCTCCAGGATTAATATATTCTCTGGAATTTTCTAAGAATTTTCAGAGCAAAACAACTAATTTTAAAGTCACAAAGAGCATTTCAGTAATTATTTAAATTGGAAAAGTAATTAAAATCTTCTTTTTTCCTTTGGGCTAAATCCTGGCCCAACTCCTTCCTTTCCTCTCCTTTTTCCCGACTTTTTATTGTTAACAATTTAATTTTTTTTAATTTACAAAAATAATTTTTAATTTTTTTGTAGAAATAGCCTCTTGCCGCCGTGGGCCAGGGCGGCATTTAAAAACCACCGTGGCCAAGGGCGGCAATTGGCCTGGGCCCACAGCGGCGTCACCAGGCCGTGACGGCGGCCCATGGCGTCACCGAGCCGGGGGCCACATGGCATTGCCGCCTTGGGCCACCGCGGCGAATGGCTCCAGGGGGCCAAACGCAAAAATGCATTCGCCGCCCTGGGGGAAGGCGGCAAATGCATTTTTGCATTCAGCCCCTGGAGCCATTTGCAAATTACCAAATTTGCAAATTTGTGAGTGAATTGCGAGTGCTAATTTTCCTTCCTTATTTTCTTGCTAATTTTTAACCCCAAAAATTTTGAAAATTTATTTCTCAAAATTAGATTCTTAAATTTTATTTATTGTGCCATTGCATTTATTGGGTCGATATTCAAAAAAAACCAAATATCATAGATTGTTCACGTCGTGAAGAAAATTTGTCAAACTGAGGGTATTTCCGGATTGCCACTCGCATTTCACTCCTCATATGTCCGGATCGGCACTCGCAATCCACTCCTCCCTGTCTTTCGCCTACACGCTTCACAAAATTTAGTTTTAATCGTGGTTTAGGGTATGTTTTTTGAAGTTTTTTTTATAATCCGACGATGGTGGGCGTTGGTTTGTAAAATCGTACTGATCATTTTTTAAGTTTATTTTCGGTAATACTTAATTAATGACATGGTAATAGGCCGGTCCGTTTTACGTGAGGGGCTTAGGACCCCCAGGCGAACAGAATGTTAGGGCATATGAATTTTTTCCCAAATTTTTGCGCAATGTACGTGCTGAATGATTTTTAATTCGACATTGGGAGACGATATATTGTATTATTCGTGATCCACTCGGTCGATACTTAACGCAGTGCACGTACAATAGCATAGTGATATTAGCTAGATGCGAGCCGTTCGCATTGCGACATGATGAATGCGACACCCATAGTACGAAATACAACAACGGATACAACTTGTGAGCAGTACAATATATCCGCTCGTTCTAGTTACCGGTTTCTAGAAAAGCGGGCAATTCGTTCATGGTACGATCTAGACAGGCTGTAGTCGGCTAGTGATTCTGGTTGCATGTTCTAGTGCCATGATAGATCTGACGGCATGAAATTGTCAATCCATTGTCTGAATTGACACCTCCTTGGAGGATCCTGTGGGACGAGTTTGATTAGTAAATTCGTCACGTTTGGTGAAGGTAAACTATCTCCAGGAAGTAAGGTGCGGCTTGAACTTACATCAATATCATCGTCAAGAATGTTCGGACAAACAAAGCTTCTGCGTCGCAGAGTTCCTGGCCTTCTCGACCTGACGACCTGGCAACGATCACCACAAGCGCACGTTGGACGGTCCTCCCATCGCGGTAGTCCGAGAGGTCGATTTCTCCAGTCTGCCCCTTCTACCTCTAGACGTTGTTCGTGCTCTGCCCTCCTGGCCATGTATTGCGCCATGCTTTCGTCTAACGGGAGGTAGTCATATTCCGGGTTGTCGTTGTCAATCCACTCGATGAAGTCGCAATATCTTCCATTGGTCTGTTAAGGTAAATATCCTGGTGTAAGAGTCGTGGGCGTAAAAACGAAAATGACAAAGACTTGCCGAAACACGTACCTGGGGACTCTGGTGCACGCACTCAAAGTATCTCCAGCCGTAAGTCTCCTCTTAATGAGATACGCGTAGCCGGCAACGGTCACCACAAAGGCATATCGAGCGTTCAGCCCAAGGTGGCAGTACCAAAGCGAAACCTAAATATCGCCAGTTGCAATCTTCCACGAAAAGAGGTGTAGGAGGCATTGTTCGATGCTGCTACAAGAAGAAAAGGAAATTAGTGAGGCAGGTAGTGGCCGTAGTTCATAAACGGTGTGAAGTTTGCCCGAGGGGCTAGGTGAAAGCCCTCTGCTACTATGATGCTGCTTTTATATAGGTTGTCATGTGTCTATTTCCCTATGAGACGTACAGGTCAAAATATAAGGGACATGCATATGCAAAAAGTGGTTGAAGTGGCCGACCATGTATTCAGAATGCCCGTGACGACGCATGACTAAAGCGACGCGCCGAAAGCTTGCTTGTCGCAATGTGGTGCATGCGGGGCCTATATTATACAAGTAAAGGTGGTCCGTACTCGCGCATAGTATGCGCCGAAAGTGGTTTGTCCTTTTAAAATGGTACAAATAGGACGGAATACCGTTATAAATATTTGTGAAAGGTCAGATCTGAAGGGTGGGATCGAGCCTAGAGGGGGTGAATATGGACATGAAAAATTTGAACAAGTTATGCGAGACCTATAAATAAATAAATACAACAATAGCCCCTAGTCCATATGCCTCCTCATCCTCCTAGGCTACGCTCGCACGTGCCCGCGCGAGTACGTCAGGCGGTCCGCCGGTATGCCACGGGTGGCTCGGACCGCTTGAGTACTAGGGAAAGCACCGGCGTCGTGCGGCTGTGTGTGCGGTGCACCTCCGAGCTGTGACGACCCGATCACGTCCTGCTCCGGAACGAGGTCATCCTCGGTAGAGATCCAAGCAGAGGTGCTCCGGGCAGATCCTCGCCCAGTGTCCCCCAGGTGGTGGTGAGATCCACCGCGTGGGGTTGGTAAAGAAAAGTTTGCGTCAGCCGAATAAAAAGTGCAGTTAATTATGGAGAATATGTTCGAACCTGATGTACCTGACAAACCTTGCCCGATCGTGGAGCCTGCCGTCCTCGATCCTCCGGCGATACCGGAAGGACCTGCTCCCCACGACGTACTGGCCCCTGCAGAACCCGCCACTCCTGCCGATGTCCCTTCACCATGGGGACCTCGCATATGTATCTGCATCAGCGGGGCTGCATTGGAACGGCGACAAGTCAGAGCACGGACGACCGAGCGCATCGTGTTGCACATCCGGCCGAACGTGATCGTCTGCTCCTGCTGTGTGAGAGGGATGCCAGCCTCGAGGCGCTGCCGCAGTAGGCCGAGCTCCGTGTGGACCTGCCTAGCATCGTCCGCCTGTTCAGCAGGACATGTGTGGTTAGTTGCGCGTGGTAAATACCGTTGAAAATAGTATGAAAACCATTGACTCACCGCGCGGAAGTAGTCCTGGTCGCGGTGTGTCAGGTATGCGTCTCGCACCCCCGCGACGTGCGCCTGTGGAGCCCCGGGAGTGAACGTCACCCGTAGTCTGGTACGGGGCTGGTACCAGGAAAGGTACTGCTCGTACCTATCGGCTGTGTGGGGGTGGACCACCGTGACAACGTCCTCCGTGGCTATGAGCCAGTCATTGATGTACTCGATGACGGTAGGTCTCTACAACCTACCGGCGGCCTGGCCACGCCGATTTAACCTGCAGAGCACAACCGGTGACACAATGCATAACAATATAGAATATTCATTTCCACACATACCTGTGAACGTGTTGCGGTACGGCCTGGAGGTGTGGATGGCCGAAGGTTTGGCGCATACCGAACTGCCGCATCACACGCTGCGGGCAGTACGGCTCGACAGAAATGTCGAACAACATCGGCGTCATCGTCAGCCAGTACGCCTGGTCCCTGGTGCAGAGGGACGACAGCCCAAGCGGCGCACGCGCCATCACCGCCTCGGCGCTGTACGGCTCCCAAACAACGTCGTCGTCTGTGATCCTGTCGAACTCCATGACGAAGTCTAGGTACGACTTCTGCACCTGCACGTGAGCGTACCGACGCTACAAACAGGTAAAGAGTTCTCGTTAGTCCAAGTAATATAAAAAACCGAGACGGTTCTAACACCGAACATACCTCATGATGACACCACACCGTCCCCATCATCGGATAGTCCTCCGGTGGGACATTCATGTACAGAATCGGCTCGTACAGACTGTGGTCCACCACGGGGCGGCCGATCGCGAACTGCTCTGCCGCCCAGAGCTGTAGAAGGAGTGGACAACCCGTGAAGACCGCTTCTGGCTCGGTCTTCCTGTAGCCGTCGCATAGACCCCTGTACGTGGCGGCAAGGACTGCCGATCCCCAACTGTATTGGGGAACAGCACCGTCCTCGGCGTCGGCTATCTCCCTCGCGTAAGGGATCAAGCCCTTGTCGACTGCGTGGCCGTGCGAGTTGGTGAACATCACCCACCCGAACAGCCACAACAGGTATGCCTCCAGGCTCTTCTGCATTGAGTACGCGTCGGCCTCCGGGTCTAGCTGATCAGACTGCAGTAACATATAAGGAAGTTGACACTGTAATTCTAGTACGGGCTGAAGGACGAACATAAAACAACAAGAAAGAATTCTTATCGTATAGCTTAGTACCCAAGCCTGAGGGGGGCCCACATGCGTGTACGGGGAGATCTCGCCGACGAGGGGAAGCCCCGGAGCACGGTGAACCGGGGCGAACCGCTGCAGGATGTCGTCTCGCCACGCCTGAAGCCCGTCAACTGGGCCCACCGCCTCGCCGGCTAGAGACAGCCCAAGGAGGAGGCTGACGTCTTGCAACGTGGGGGCCATCTCACCGCATGGGAGGTGGAAGGTGTGCGTCTCCGGTCTCCACCGGTCCACAAGAGCTGTGATCAGCGACCGATCGATACCCCACTTCTTCGCCAGGTCATTCGGGTCCGCTGCAGCTGCTACCAGCCTACATAGCGGCAGAAGGCCTGCCTCCGCAACCTAACAATCAAAACAAAGCAAGTTAGTAAGTTCACATATACAGCTTCATAGTACAACGTTCGTACGTACATAGTCGTGAACCGAGAGTCCACGGGAAGGAGTCGTCTAGAAGGTCAAGGACGTAAGATACCGAGCTCGAGGTTCTGCACCGCCGAGAGAAACGACCGATGGGACTACGCGTCTAGTACTATATCGGGTATTAAACTACGCGTCTAGTACTAATTAACACTTGTCTAAAAAATTGACTACATGACGAAGGGAGAGCAAAAAATACTTAGGTTCGGCTCAAAAATCCGCGAGGGCTTCGCCGCCGTACTGCTCCTCCTTTGCCTCAGCTCTATCGGACGAACGCTGGAGGTGGAAGGCGGAAATGACGCGTCGGCGAGTGTGCGAAGGGCTTTTACAGGGGAGGGCTAAAAACCGCCCTCCCCCAGGGCGGCGAATGTAAATTTGCATTCTGCCCCCTGCCGGCCATTCGCCGTCGTGGCCCACGGCGGCAAGCCCACGTGGCCCCCCGGCTAACGGCGGCCCACGCTGTCACGACCCACTGACGGCTAGGCCATTTGCCGCCCTAGGCTACGGCGGTTTTTAAATGCCGCCCTGACCCACGGCGGCAAGAGGCTATTTTAAAAAAAAAATTAAAAATTAGTTTTATAATTTAAAAAAATAATTAAATTATTAACAGTAAAAATTTCCTTTTTCCCCTTTTCCCGTCCTACTCAGTCCGGCCCATTTCTTTTCTCTCTTCTTTCTTTTACTTCTAGGCCGACCACTACCACGCCTCTGGGCCCGCCGGCCCAAGCCTACGGAAACAGCCACCGCACCCTCTTTTCCTTCCTATCTATCACTGATGCACCAGGCCCATGCGCCAGGCCCACGCGTCAGCTCCTTCTTCCTCCTCTGGCGGGAGTCCCGCAGCTGCACGAGGCCGTCTCCGTCTCCAAATCCGGCCTCCCCGATCGTCCTTCTTCCAAATTGGTTGAGGGGATTTTATCCCCTTATCCTGCTCTTCCTTTCCCCCAGGAAATCCGTGGAAATTCCATTTGGAAACATCTCCTAATCAAGCTCGTAGACGTCTAGGGAACCCCAATCACTTCCGCTGCATAGATGTCGTCTCCGAGCCGGACTCCTCTTTTATCTTTAAGTAGATGGCATTGGAGGTCCCTGAACGAAATCCATCGTCTCCCAAAGCCGCCGCTTTCTCTAGCCGCTCTTGCCGCTTTGATCTCTCTCTCCTCCGCCCCTGTCGACTTCTAGTCACCGTTTCTCGTCGCTGCGTTCGCCGCTGAGCTTCACCGTCGCTGCTGTCAGGATCACCTCGTCGAGACAAAGACCGGCCGCCACCCTACCAAAGCCGAGGGCTGCTGGAACGACACTGTCGCCATCTTCCCAAAGCCCTCCGCAGCAGAAACTCGCCGCCGGCCGTTCCCTTCGCTGACCGTCGTTGCACATGTGCTGGTAAGATCGCCACGTCCTGCTCTATGTCTTGGTACCGTCGCCGTCCGCCACCATGGCTCCTACCCCCGACGACCATCGGGCTTGGTGCCGCCACCCCTCTCCCACGAGGTCGTCCGACGTGGCAACATTGTGTTATCGTCCCTATCATTGCCACCTCAGCCCTCCCATCCGACGTGTGCTCCATGTGGCTGCCTGGGTGTCATCCCGTGTGGCCCTCGGGTCCAACAAAATCTCGACTATCCAATTCAATCAGATCAAATCTCGGCCGTAGATCTTGATCCCTCTAATATGAGCTATCCATCTTGATCTAGATTGAATCCTAACCATCCGATCCCCTCTGATTTAATCCAAGCCATTGATCTCAAGTCAGATCTGATCTGGACCGTTTGATCACCGTAGACCATCTCTGTGGACTTGGTCTATGGTAGAACGGCTTCCCTATCTCCATGACATGTGGGTCCCACTTGTCAGTAGCCTTAGCCATCCTCTCTCCCTAGCTGACGTCATAATCTCGCTTTTCCAATACTAGAATAATTAATTATGATACAATAATTATATTTAATCCTTTTAAATAGGCTTTTAATTGGAATAAATCTTCTAAAATTCATAACTAATTTGTATGAACTTGGAATGAAGTCATTGAAGTCTCAAAATTCATTTAACATCAAGATATACATGTTTGTTTACTTTTTATGTACTGTTTACTTGGTTTTTGTCAGTGTTTTTTTCTCGTTTTGCTTGTAAGGTGTAGTTTTTTGTCGTTTCAGAGGATCGTGAGTTTGGGAAAGCATTTTGGAAGATTATTCGAAGAAGCAAGGCAAGTCACACAACAATCCCCTTGAGCATATTGATCCCAATTGCAGAAGCTATTTTGTTTTAACATTATTGTATGCATTTTTGAATGTCACTTTTTATGGGTTATTATTATACTCCTATATCCTTCGATTATGGCCATATATTGATATTGTTTCCCTATACCTTGTCACCTTGGGATATAATTTAACTAGCCATGATCTTATATAATAGTTTGACTAGATTAATTAGTTTTACTTAGCTATACTTAGAAACACTAGTATCATTTTATGTGGGATGATATATACTTCACTCATGATTCATTAAATTTTCATTAATTGTAGCTCATGATAGTTGGTCAATCAATATTCCAAATAAAACTTCATTAATGGTGGGTTGTGAGCACATGATTTTGATGGTTGTGCTCATGATAATAAAGGACCGGTTTGTGAGCTACTACCGTATTAACCACAAGCCAAAATGGACAATGGCTTGACTTATTGTATAGCATGATCTAATGTGGAACACCAAACTGTGATGTGGCGGTGATAAGTCCACGGGAGCACTGAGTGAGTCTATACCGAGTATGGGAAGAGTGAGATCTCGACAGGTGCGACCATGTTAGGTGATGTTATGCTTTGGGTCATGTCATGATTTCTCCCTTTGCAATACCATGGTGGTATTTCGGCGTATGGGAACATGCGCGAAATCGTGTCTTGTGGGTAAACTTATACACCTCTGATTATAGTAAAACTATTCGAATAGCCGCACCCGCGGTTATCGGTGAGCCTAGCAATATTTTTTGTGATTAGTCTCACACTGCTCATTAATGGTAATAATTTGGTAATTGATGGAAACATGATGATTCTAGGTATGGAGTGTGGTCAATTGGATATCTCATGGTATGGAGGGTGTCGGTGAAATGGGAACCAGGGTCCCCATAACTGGCGGCATGGGGTAGCCTAAAGCCACATCATCATGTTGGCGTGGGCTGCCCTCGATCGTCACGAGGTCGCGCATGGGGGACTCCCCCAGCATGGAGCCGAGCTCACGCCCCCACGGGGTAAGCTCGGGGCACCTCTCTGTCCCCGGGCTTCATCAAGCTCGGGGCGCCACCTCACTCTGCCCCTGAGCTCAGCTCCTCCCAGATGGCTTGAGGAGCACGTGGGGGTAGAGGGATTAATGACAATGCTATGGAGCCCATCTCCTCGCTTCGATCTCCTTGCGCCTCACCCATTAAGGGAGACAGGACGTATATCTATCCAACGTGAGGCGTGGGAGACAGGACTGCTCTGTATCCCACGCCCCAGGCCATCATTGCCCCTTTTCTGACAACCGCGCCGCCTACTCCGTCTCGCTCAGGTCCTATTCCTTTGGTGAGAGGCAAGCGGGTGGTCCCACGGTATGTAGGATGAGCTCAGCCTTCCTTCGCGAGCTTTGGACGGCAACGCCGGACGCGTGGCCAACCACCATTGTTCCACTTCTCACCAGCTTGAGGAGGGCCCCAGAAGGAAGAGCGGCCAGGACTACTAGCCGGACCAAGACAAGACATAGTATACCTAATTCTCTAATTCCTACTATGCAGCCACTGTGGTATTCCCCCGAAGATATAAGGGGAGAGCCAGCGCCACAGAGGAGGGGAACTGAAAAAACATTCACAGCCTAAGTCTGGTATTACACCTTCGGGTGGCTTGAATATGTATAATCGCTTGTGTCTCATGTACTGTAGCAACAACCTTCGACCAATCAAAACACATTCATTCCGCCGGCCAAACTCACAAAGGGGGTCTCTCCAGATCCCCGCTATAAGTGTTTCCACATTGACAGCTGGCGCACCAGGTAGGGGGTTTGTTGTGTTTTGGTTGATTTTTTTATTACTTTTCCCGCTTCGGAGTAGGATGGCTGGCGAGCATCGCCAGCGTCAATCTGACTTTGAAGGCAAAAGTGAAGAGCCAACGGCTACTTAGCAGCACCTAGCTCCACTTCTGTAGTGCCGCCAAGGCGGCAGGACCGTCCCCGCCTGGCATCGCACCATCGCCCTTACGCAAGGCGGACAAACTCAGCGCCCTCAGGCGCCGACGATGAGTTGCACTGCGTGCCACCAGATACCAGCAAAGCCCGAGGCACTATCATCAGTGTAACGTCTGGGCTTGGTCACTCGAGGTCGGGGACTCGGTTCTCCGCCATGCCCCATCACGCGTCGGAAAGAAAAAAATCTCCCCTATGTCGGAAGCCCCTTTTCCTTGTGACCGATAAGCCTTGGCCAGGCTCAGTAAGACTGGACACGGAGAGTGGCACCCCGCTCCTAAAACTGTGGAATATCGGGCACATACACAAGCTCTACCCATGACAAGCTGTGTAAGTAAAGGTCAAACTCGGTGCAGCCTGGGTAGACCCCTATCTTTCCCTGGTTGGCCGAGCAGCTACGATTCCATACATCTTTTCAATATATTACTCTTTCTCGCTAGCTACAGTGCCTGGCTACTTTTTTTTCAAGCTTTTCCGGGGTCTCTTCCCCTCACTTGTCTGCCCGCGGGAGGTCCTATCACGTGAGGCCTCTCTCACTCGCTTCCCAAGTGCAAACGGGCGGCGGCTGGTGCACGTGTTTGGGTAACCATGTTTGGCTCATCCCTTAGTGTTGGACATGGTGCTCGGCCCGGTGGACAACACCCCAAGCATTGTCGATGTCCTGATGGTTCTGACTTTGGTGACAGGCAGCAATGTTCAGCCTGGCCAGCCCCACCCTGAATGCACAGTCCTCGGCTCGGTGGATAGTGCCCCAAGCATTGCCGATGTCCTGATGGTTCCAACTTCGGCGACGGGCAGCAATGTTCAGCCTGGCCCGCCCCACCCCGAGCACCGTGAAGACCTAGGCGCTACGAGCCACCCGGTCACGCCCCCATGTTGCTAAGCTCTGCAGCCCAAGAGGCGGTTGATAAAGCGCTGAGCGCGTGCTAGTAGCGTGCTAATGGACAATCCTCACAGCCGAACAGCTATTCTTGTTCGCATGCAGGACTATGCAGGGACAATTCTGAAGCAGCATGCAACCGCAGCTAGCTCTGGGCCTTGGGCACGTCGCATTACGTGCTCAAAGGACGCTCCCCCAGGTGGAATTGATACCGCCCCAAGGGGTCAAAGGAACGACCATGGCGTTGGCGATGGATCGTCCACAGGCTGGCTCGGGGGCTAGACTGCTCCGTTACCCGCTAGCCGGGCAAACGAACATCACAAAGGTCCGCACATTCCCTTGTTATTTCTGGTTAAGGTTACCAGTTCTTGGGAGTTTTTTCCCTTCACCCGCTTGCTGGAACGTCTTACCACGCAAGGTTGTTCTCATTCGCTTCCCAAATGCCAATGGGAGACGGTCCATGTAAACCGTTCGGGTGACCGGGGAAGTTTAACCCTCAGTGCTGGGCATAGTGTTCGTCTCGGTGGACAGCGCCCCATGCATCGCCGATGTCCTGAAAGTTCTAATCTCGGCGACAAGCAGCGATGTTCAGCTTGGCCCGATCCACCCGAGTACCACGAAGGCCTAGGGGTAGTATGCTACCTAGTCACCCCCTCGTGTTGCTAAGATCTGTAACCCAAGGGGCAGCGGGTAAAGCGATGAGTGCCTACCGGTAGCGTGCTTATGGACAACCCGTGCGAGCGGATGTCTACATTGGTGTTGTGCAGGATCACGCTATCGTGCACCAAGTCCGGTGGCCCTCAAGACATTATGTCCTCGTGCGAGATGGGGAAACATCAGGGCGGGGGGGACACCTGCAATTGCGTCAAGGCCTTGGGTCTCAGGGAGCTATGCACTCGAGGACATACTACCCAAACGAGCGCTGCCCCGACCCAGGGGCGCTAGGAGTCTGCCTAGGCATGGGCGGGCTTGCAGGCACCCACCGCCGCTTCGAGCTCGCCTGAGCATGGGCGGGCCTGGAGGTATCTATGACGACTTTGGAGACCTCGTGCTCGAAGTACCTTGTGCTCGGGGGCTACTCCCTATGCCTCCTTGAGTAAAACGCGGTACTCACCCAGGAGCTCGAGAGAGAAGATAAAGCTAAGTCGACAGAGCCTGTCCGGGCACGGCCTCTGGGCCCCCGAACTGGCACGGTCCTGCCAAAGGGACTAGAAGAGCGACTATAGCAACAAACCTTGCTCTGCCATGAGCAAGTACGGGAGCTATGTTATTTCGGTTCGCATCAAACAAATATAGCGAGCTTGCTAGTACAAGTCAAGCTTCTCCAGGAAGTCTCTAGTACGGAGAAGGCATGGAGGCATGCAGTTGCTTCTGTGCATGACGAGCTTGGTGTCACAGCCCCAGCTACAGGCTGAGGCGCGACACCCCTATGCCATCGCATGGGCCATGGCCAGGCTCACTTCTCCCAATGACCGCGTCGTCTTCGTCCCACGTGCGCCGTTCACCGGTGGGAAGGTGGTGGAACGGGAACGAGGTGTGCCCCGTGCCAATTTCCCCTGCCCCACGACGCGTCACTCCTTGGTAGTTGCTCCATCCAACGGGGCCCCCCACTAGAGAAAAATATCCTCACCAAGTTGTGGGTTGATGCCTCGGGGTGCAGCGATGGCGGGGCTGCTGCGTGCAGCACTATAGGCTGCAAGCTCATGCAGACGCTGGCCAGGGAGCTGCAGCATATCTGCGGTAGAGCAGGGATGCGGGTTCATACCAAGACGTGAGGTTGGAGTCCCCGCTGTCCCTAGTGGCGCCATGGGAGTTGCCGCTGGCGCGCGACGTGGTGGGTCAAGCCTGCGAAGGGCCACCCAGGGGAAGATGCCGGAGCTGAGAAGGTGCAAGAGCAGCCGCAGGCTGATGCATCAATACATCCCTGTTGCTCACTGCTGTGCCAGCTCTGGCATGAAGTTGGAATCCCCGATGCCGCCGGTATCCCCATGAGAAGCACCTTTGTCTCACATACCAGCAGGCTGTGCTCTAGTGCTTCTTGCCTAGACTCATGCTGCTCAAAGTGTGATGAGGGGCAGGGGGCTCAAGCTGCAGAAGAAGAAGAAGAAACTGGCGAATGAAGCATCTAAGGAGTGAAGAAAACAAGTTGGGTGTGGGAAGCATGCCGCTTCCCCCACACTATTTATAGGTAGCGCTGCCCAAAGGCTTGGTCCTTTTAAGCGTTCAAGTCAAGAGAGACTCCGCTTGGATTGGGCGAAGCACTGATCCTATCATTCCCAAAGCAGTTTCCATGCCTAGTCTCGTCAACCGGGGTGGCGTGTTCGTCCTCCCCACCCTCAAGGTGCATGCAGCACCAAGTCTCGTTGCTCTAAGCGGGGAATTGATTTCCCTGCTATCTGGGCGACTGCCGCGCTAAGTCTCGACGGCCTGATGGGGGTATTGATTCCTCTACCCCTGAGTCGACTGCTGCGCCAAGTCTCGTCGGTCTGGGGGGGTATTGATTCTCCAGCCCTCGAGACTAGTGCGTACTAAAGCAGGAAGCGAATTGCGGCATGCCGCTTCCGCTTCCCACGGGCCAAGGAGTCAATCACCATTTTGGCTCCCCTAAAGGCCAAGCCCTACCGCTAAGCGTGGTTAGGCGAATGGGTCGCAAGCCCAAAATCAAGAAAGGCCATCAAGTGTCATTCCAACGACATTTGAGCAAAAGTGAGTTGTTTATTTAAAACGGCCCGACACGGCCTAAGAGTTTTTCCTAGCTCAAAGTCAAGGATTACATGCCTTGTGAAATAAAAAATAGAAAGAAGCACATGCCTCGAGCTTAAGCGTAAGGGCTAGGCCGGTCCCGGTTCTCGCCGTTGGGGCGTGCCTCCTCAGACTCGGTGTCCAAGCTCTAGGGCTCGTCAGACGGGCGCTCCTCCTCCACCTTGGGCATTGGGTCCCACCGCTCGAAGAACCCTGCCACCTTAGTGGCGACCACTCGGATGGCCTCACGAGCCGCGGTCTCGTGATCCGCTAGGATGCCTTCGCGTGGTAGCTCCAGCGAAAAGTTGGGGCCGCGAGCATGGAACGTGGCGAGGATATATTCTGCCACAGACTGGGCCAGCTCGCACCACTCTTTAATGGCCACCTCGCAGACACAAGCCGGGAGTTCTTTGAGGTGGTCTGCCATCTTGGAGAACTCCATGACATAATGTCCCAAAGTGCTAGTGTGCTTGTCCAACGTCCCCAGTTGAGCCCAGCGGCTCGCATTAAGCACCGCAATCTAGCCATCATGTCAGCCATCATCTGGTGGGTAGCGGTGTGCTCAGTCCTCATGTCCTCATTGCGCCGCTCCACCCCCGTGGCCCGATCAGTCAGCTGCCGGATCTTAGCAGCCATGGCCTCGACCTGCAAGGCCGCCGTCATTTGCTCGGAGTCAAGAGCCAGTTCTAGGGCTTGCGTGCAGTCAGCGGAATCCGCTCCTCGGTCAATCATTTGCACCTCAGCCCTAACAACGGCCTCATCCCACGTGGCTAGGACGGCTTCAGCCCTCTTAACCACCACGGCGCGGAAGTCTAGTGCGGCGGTGGAGTCGCGTAGCTCCACGCCCCAGAGCACTTGCACACGTCTACATAGGACTGGCACACCCTAGCCTCGGCCATGCGGAAGACGCCCTCACACTGTGTGGCGGCCTCCTCCCACTCAGTCACCGCCGCCTCACGGCGTACGAGCTCCAGCTCGCACTCCTATGCCTGCACCTTGAGGATGGTGAGGGCCTCCAGTTGGTCCTCGAGTTCCCTCAGGGCTTTCGTGGCCTCCTCCCTTGCGGCGACGGCCTTGACACGTTCCGCATCCAGGGTGGAACGTTCCCGCTCCACCTCGGCCACGTCACGTTCTTAAACCGCCATGGCTGCGTGAACGAGTGACTCTAGCTGTTGGTGACCCTCCTGGAGGTGGATCTCTACGGCCAGGGCGGAACGCAGCTCATCGAGCTCCGCCCACCCATCAAGGGTGGCCTCTCGGAGCTCCTCCACCAGGTCCTGGGCGCGACCCAGTGACACCGAGAAGGACGCCATGGGGCCACGCATGCTCACGTCATAGGAATGGCTAGGTTGAGGACGTGTCGACTCGGCGACTCGAGCTACGATCTCGCCTCTCGGTTTGACCACCCCCCCTTGGTTGTGGCGGGGACCCGGGGGCTGCCCCCTCCTGGGAGGGTAGGTTGGCCTCTGGCGACGCCGCTACTGCCTCAGCCTCTCCGACCTAGAGGGAACTAGCGCCCCTGGGCCCAAGGCAGGGCCCACTTCCTTGGATTGCTTGCGGCATGCGGAGTTAAATGAGGAGGAGGAAAGAAAGAACCAATAAGAATCCAAAGAGGAGGAGACAAGCATGGAACCATGCAAATCGAGAGGGTTGTGAGGGTTTTTACCTGGGCTTGGGACCGGTAAAGCCCTACGGTGAGCCCGCAAATGGGCGCCTCTTGGGTGTCAGGATTGTCTTCTTCTACTTCCTTGTCGGGGGGCTGCGGGCGTCCTCCTCCCCTGGCACAGGCCATGCCTCGGGGCCAGTCTCTCCTGCTCCTCCGGGCCTCCGGAGGCCTCCTTATCGCCTGGCTGACTCGACCCACTGGCCTTATCGTTGTGCGCCACGTGTTGCAGTGCGGCGAGCCGGGGCGGCGATGGAGGTGACCACTGGCGGCGCGACTTCGGGGGACTCGGGCTCCGAGGGCGCTTGCCTGCTCATCTTGAGTCCCGCGGATTGGTAGCACCCCCTGCAGCACCGGCACCTAGGGCCCAAGCAGCACTGCCATCTTGGCGGACCTAATCACCGTCGACTCTCAGGATTCGCACCGGCCCGGGGCCCTTCCGGACGCACGCTCTAGGATGCCCTTGGCGTCGCACTTGGGGAGGATCACTTGTAGCGCCACCCTCCCTGGATCATCACAGAGTGCCAGGTCCTCCTTGGGCATCTCGCTGGTAGAGACATCGCCAGAGGCGATAACCACCCTCAACATGTACGCCAGCTGTGCTCGCCCCTAGTTGTGGCTTGTGCCCGCATGCGTCATGGTCGCGTCGCGATCACCGGTGTAGAGCCACGCCAGATGGGAGTGTCTCTGCAACGGCGCCAGCCATCACCACAGAAAGTCGCCTATCACCATTGTGGAGGTCAACCCCTCCTCTCGCAACTGGGCGATCCGGCGCATCACCGAGTCAAAGCGGGGGTCCTCCTCGGGGGCGTCCACCCAGGTGGTGCGTGATGTGCTAGCTCCGTGGGGAACAGCAGGCGTCCATGAGTTTCCACCCTGAGGTACACCCAGTCTTCGCGCGATTCATCCCACTTTGGGCGTAGAGTCGACTTGATGTATGTGGGCTTGGTGCCGTCCCGAGGACGAAAGACGCAGCAACCCACGGTCTCCTCATCATCGAAGTCCTTCTTCTTCCCGGCTGATCGAAGCTGGAAGAAGCACCGGAATAGCACCACCGACAACGCCACCCCCACGAACATTTTGCATAGTTGCACGAAAACAGCAAGGGTGACCACTATGTTGGGCACCAGATGCGCCAACCGAATGGTACGTCTCTAGCACTTGCAAGAAGAATGCCGAGAACGGCAGTACGAGCCCAGCCGACGCATATGATAGGAAGAAGATTATTTCCCTCGGCTCGTTCGGAGCGGGCTAGGAGTCACCAACCCTCACCGTCGTTGCTCGTCTAGCGGTGGGATCCGGTAGCAGCTAGTGGACCCTTGTCACCCCCGCCTCATCGCAGAGGCAGGAGGGCGACAGAGCACCACTGCTTGTAGCACGGCGAGTGCAGTTCGCCCTTAGCATGCCTGGGAGCTGGATGGCAAGAGCTTCAAAAGGCGAGGGGAAGAGGAAGGCGGAAGGAGATCAACAGCCAAGGAAGTAGACACGGAAGGGCGGTGCAACCGTGGCCCTTCCCCCTTTTATAGACTGCCTCATCTACTTCACCCATTCGCCCACTCACGCACTAATCGAGGGGACGCCTCCACGACTCGCGCGAGCAATCATTCCGTATCCCTAAAAATACGCACGACAGGGTAGGGAAACGAAGCTGCAGCCGTCGTTTTGTTTCCCGCGCAACTTGCATGCGTGCGCACAATGCCGGTCTACCCCAGTTCCGGCAGGCCAATCGCGGAGTTGCCCAAGGAGGCCCCCTTAAGTGGCTCGGTGCTGCAACATGCCCGTGCCACTGCGAAGGTAGGCCTCATCTCCGGCCTTCGTCTGGCCATCGCCCGTCATTGAGGCTAGGGGCTACTGTCGGTGAAATGGGAACCAAGGTCCCATCACTAGCGGCATGGGGTGGCCTAAAACCACGTCATCATGTTGGAGTGGGCCGCCCTAGATCGTCACGAGGTCGCTCAGGCGGGCTCCCCTAGCATGGACCTGAGCTCGCGCCCCCTTGGGGTAAGCTCGGGGCACCACCTTACTCTGCCCTCGAGCTCGGCTCCTCCCAGACGGTTTAAGGAGCGCATAGGGGCAGGGGGATTAATGACAATGCGATGGAACCCGTCTCCTCG
Organism: Oryza meyeriana var. granulata; assembly: GCA_003991445.1. Lineage (NCBI taxonomy): Eukaryota > Viridiplantae > Streptophyta > Magnoliopsida > Poales > Poaceae > Oryza > Oryza meyeriana. Next base: position 184,604 of record RYFJ01001429.1, on the reverse strand, counting down.
CTTCGATCTCCCCGCGCCTTGCCCATTAAGGGCGACGAGACGTATATCTACCTGGTGTGAGGCATGGGAGACAGGACGGCTATGTATCCGACTCCCTAGGCCATCATTGCCCCTTTTTCTGACAAGGGGCGTGGGATGGCAGGCGGCGTGGACAACCGTGCTGCCTACTCCATCTCGCCCAGCCCTTATTCCTTCGATGAGAGGCAAGCGGGCGGTCCCACGGTCTGTAGGACGAGCTCAACCTTCCTTCGCAAGCTTTGGACGACCACGCCGGATGCGTGGCCAACCACCATTGTTCCACTTCTCACCAGCTTGAGGGCCTCGAAAGGTGATGAGGACATCACTAGCTCGGATATGAGATCGGGCACCCAGTCGCATCAGAAGGAAGAGTGGCCAGGCCTACCGGCCTAGCCAAGACAAGATATAGCATACCTAATTCTCTAATTCGTACTGTGTAGCCACTGTGGTATTCCCCCGGAGATATAAGGGGAGAGCCAAGGCCATGGGGGAGGGGGGCTAAAAAAACATTCACAACCTAAGTCTTGTAAAACCTTCTTGAGACGGAGAAGATCTCCAAGAACCAAGGACATAACAGGAGTAGAGTATTCCACCTTCGGGTGGCCTGAATCTGTATAATCGCTTGTCTCATTTACACCAGCAACAACCTTCGACCGATTAAAGCACATTCATTCCCCCGGCCGAGCTCACGAGGAGGTCGCTCCAGATCCCTGCTATAGGTGTTTCCACATCGACAGAGGGGTTTGGGCCTGAAACGCATTGGTGTGTTGTTTAGTAATTGGTTTTAACATTGATAATAATTATACTGTTTTCATACTGCCTTTAAATGTAAACATTTTAAATGCCATTTATGCAAAACAGCCCTATTATGCCTCCTTTCAAATCCCTATTGCATTATATTGCATTCCGTGTATGGCTTGTTAAGTACGGGTGGGTGATACTCAGTTTTGCTTAATTATCATCATCAGAAAAAGTTTTGCGATGGAGAAGATGGACTTGAAGATCTGGCTTATACCCCAGTTGAGTTGTTTGTGGGAGTGGTGCTGAAGCTTCGTTAGATTTGTCTTTCCGCTGCAGATTTTTTCTTGTCAAGACTAAGAGCCTCTTTTGTAAATATTTAATATTTATATTATGTTGGATTTGTATACTAAAATGTCAGTTTGTGTACCCCGATTGATTCCTGGATGGGGATTGAATGCACAAATTAGTTTGAAAATTGTGGTGAATTTTTGGACGCGACACACACGGATGGTTCTTTCAATTCAAGAATGATGTGGCATTATTCCAATTCCCAATTTTGCTGATCATATCGGTCCTTCACAAGGATATCATCTTCAAATAATTTTGTCTAGCCAACCATAACAGCCTGCAATTAAAGGAGAGAACCAAGCAACCAATTTTTGCAAAGATCATGAAGGATAACAGCAGGACACTGCTACCTTTTCAAGCTCAGAGAAATTAACATGAAACTCGCAGAAGAACAATTGAACTTTAAAATAGAAAGTCACACTGTGGCTTTACTGTAAGGAACACCTTCTATGCCTTTCTCATGGTTTTTGACAGCTTTGGCCAGTGCAGGATCCATTGAATTTTCCCATTTCTCCCTCCTAGTATCTTCTTGAATATGCCACATCTCAACGCTGAGAGAGTAATGCTGCAGACAACTGGAATATATCTTTAGGGAATAATACACTGCACTAACAAACGATGTCTATGATTGGGTAGATAAACCGTATCATAATTCAGAGGAGAACCAGCTTACAGAGGCTAGATATGTCGTGTTTAAATATATATGTCAGGACCAAATCTAGCAATAGTATTGCTCGGCTTCCTTTCCATTTCACAATCTTTGCCATGTGCTTCCTGAAAAATTCAATAGTTAATTACATTTGGGTCCAATTTATCTGTTTTGATTTTTTCTTTAAAAAATAGAGGGTTATCTATTAGTCAATCACGAAGCTTAGGATAATACAGTAAACTATTTTGCATTTTTACCACGCATCAGACACATTGGTACGATACAGTTCCAAAATTCAGTGGGAAAAAATAATTATAATTATGACATGGTCTGTGTTGATCATCAGGTCATAGCATGTGAATTTGTTATTTACTATTCTTTGCCTAGTGACGAACTATGTTTTTTCACCATTTTACACTACCCAAAAAAAAAATTGAACAGGTGAAGTATTTAGGTGGGAGTTCAAACCGATCCGAGCCGTTGTTCGAATAGGCGATAAGAACACTCACACCCTGAAAAAACACAAGAACATTGTCAACCAACCACATGGAAAATCCTAAAAACTAAATTGACAAAAAAAAGGAATTACCTGGGCCACGAAGGCGATGGTCAGAGCAGACCCTAACAACAAACAAGGCTACAGGAAGCAGAGCAGTAGCAAGAAATGACTATCAGTGGAACAAACCCTGAGCCGCTGATCAATACCGATGAACATGACGCTGAGGATGTGCTCGTCGTGGTGGAGCAGATCGAGGCTCTCCGTGGTTGTGGTCGCCGGCAGAAACCAACATGCAGAGCTGTATTCAGAGTAAGTAATGCACTATGCTGCAAGCACAACTCGAATAGGACTTAATTTTTAAGGATCACTTCCTACATAGAATATACCTAATTATCCATTTAGCGCAGGATCACGTGCAGCCCCATCTCTGTCTTAAGTCACTACTAATCTGTAAGAGACATGCTATTCCACAGGACAAGTCTATGACAAAAATCTTAGAACAACAAACATGTAGAGATTTCCATTTATCATGGCATATAGAATGAAGAATTTAATAGCAAAACTTGTTATCCAATACAAAACTTATTTGTGGTTACTATTGGATTTGCATTGTCATCCAATACAAAACTTGTACGCAAGTTAGCTAAACTGGTCGTTTTAACCTAGAAAGTATAGAAACAAATCCTGTAGGTGCGAAAACAAGATGAAATATCTACTATTGTAAATAATCTATACTATAATGTAATCATCTATTAATTTCCAAATGATTCAAGTGCCGGTGTCGATAACGATTGACATAGTTGAATTTCACCAGCATCCATAAATCTTTTACTTGACATTGTATTCCTGCCTATCTTTCACAAAACTCAATGACAAGATTATAACACATAGACCAATGAGCAATGAGAACAAATTAGTCTGAGATGCAGTCAATAAGATTAAAAAAAGGAAAATAATCGGAGCTGTCTGCAGCTTCACCTCGCCCGCGGCGTTGCCGGGCTGCAGCAGGTTGGCCTCCTCGAGCCTACCTGCTGCAGCAGGACGGCGTCCAATCCGTCACAGCTCACCGTCGACGCCAACGCGCAGGGCCTCGCGCGGTACGCCATCATCTGCAGGAGAACGGGCTGGTGCCCATCGTCGAGCCGGAGATCCTTGTTTGACAATCGCAGCATGGCGGCTAGCTTCTCACTGGCATCCATCCTGGGAGGGGAACGCGGCGGGGGACCAGAGAGACAGCGACGGCTGCAGACCCGAGATGTAGGAGGGGATCGAGCCGCTGGGAGGGAGCTGATAGGAGCGACGCGCACATCGCCTCTGAAGTTCCGCGTAGAGCCGAACGGAGCTCTCTGTTGGATGCGCAGGGGGTCCACGCGTCGTCCATCCGGCACGGGGCTGCAAAGGATGTGGGATGCACATCGGATGCACCAAATTCTTTTCCTCCTCCCTTGCCAACCTCATCTATCGACCATTCTCTTCCTTTCACCAAACTCTCCTAAGCGGAGATCAAAAAAAAAAAACTCTCCTAAGCGGTCATGGTGGCACGCGACGTCCCACCGCGCGACCCCACCACACGCGACATCGTATCATCTAAATCGTTTGGCCTGGTATATAAGTAATTAAAAAAATAATTTATAGGTAAAATTTTAATCTATTTTTTCGGTTTAAAAATAAATGTTAAAAAATAAATTATCATAAAACCTCAAAAATGAAATCTAAAATTGAGTTTTAAAATTTAAAATTCTTATAATAATTTATACGCTGAAAGTCAAACAATGAACCTGCTCCGGATAGTTACACCCCGCAGCCCTGGCTGTGATCAACAATAGCACCATAGCACCGCGTGTCCAATTTTTCTCGCTACGGCGATCGGCAAGGGGGTGATCGCACTGGCATGCCCAACGCCAGTGTGACTTAGCCCGAGTCACAAGGTGCGCCGACAGAAAATAATTAATCGCCGCCGTTTACAGGGTGGGCCACTTCGGTTCAAACGGCAAGCCAGTTCCGCGGTCGTGGTCATGAGGATCCTGCGCTGTAGTAGACTAGTAGCGCATGACTATCTCGTATTAGAATAAGTTTGCATGACTGCATCGACTCAAAGAAGCGATCTCGAACTGAAATTTTAAAGTACGGAAAAAAAATCCCAACAATACAAAGAACGCCCAGGAAGAACTTGCATCGAGTAACAATCTGAAACAATGAACAGTACTAAGTAATACTCGTTAAAGAAAGGGAGAAGCAACAAATCAGAAACAAAGTAATATTATCAGCAAAGTTGAGATCTTAAGTTGATTTCAAGACAAACTCATAATGATCATGTACAGGAGCAGGGCTAGCGTGTGTGGGGGTTGGCTAATCCGCACGCGCCGTACGGGCAGGGCTTCTATCATTAAGCCTAATCACCTCCCTAATCACTATCATTAGTACTTAATAATTTTTAATTATAAAATAATACATAAATAAGTAAAGTAAAAATTTTTAGATTTCAGTTGAAAGTTTTAAAAATCTAATTAAAAGTTTCAAATTTTGGGTTGAAAATTTCAAAATTTGAATAGATTTTTTAAAAAATTCTTAGTTGATAGTTTTTAAATTTGATTTGAAAGTTTCGAAAATTGAATTAAAAGTTTCAAAATTAGAGATAAAAGTTTCAAATTATTAATATAAAGTTTACTCGATTTTTTAATATTTTATTATTTATTTATTTATTTTTACTATGCATGTGCATGTGTGGGTATGGTGGCAGCGATACGCACGCTACCAGCGCGTGCAGCAGCTTTCTCGTACGTACAAAGGTAAGCATCTGAGCAAAATTAGCTCATAGAGTATGTTCTTACAGTGAGAACATAGGGTTATTGTTTCGGCTTTTCTATAAAGCTGGGTCGGTCGACACTTGTCTTTATTAAAAAAGAGTGAGACCATGAGATTCACGTATGTCATCAGCCTCTCCCTCCCATCTCTCCCGACAGTCCTGCACTCATCGATCCTTCGATGGGCAGCGTCCATTGCGCGAGCTTGCTAGCGTAGACACAACCGTAGGTCCACCCATGTGTCTTTACCAAGGCCATCCTCGTCGCGTCCAGCGTCGGGGTGAAGCACCTCACTATCTGGGACGGCCGCGTTGCCAGCATTACGGCCAAGACTATGACGACTAGATACATGATCACGATGGTTGAGCGGGTTATAAGGAGACTGTAAAGGAGGCGCTTAGGTAAGAATACCTCCGAGCACTCCGAGGCACTACTTCTTTTTTCCCAACTCTGATGAGGACATCAACACCATCGATACATCCTCACCTACATCTACACCTACTACATCTACACCACACAAGGTCCTATGGCTCGCGCCCGTGCACGTCAATTAAATCATCAAGTAAGTTCACTCTTAAGTTTATGTTCGGTTTCTTTAGACCATGGAATCCCGTGTACTCTTGTGTTGCTTAGAAACCAAGGAGAACAAGGAAAATACCATCCAGGAGAGGGAGTCGCGCCGGTTGGATTCGGACTGTAGGACAACACCAACTTCTAACGGCCGCCACGACTTCATACGGACTCCGTTTTGGACGTTCAAGTACTTCATGAAAAGCTTATAAAGTCTACTTTCCAATGGATCTGGCCTCACGTCCATATCTTATCAGAATCGTCTAGAAACGTCAAAATACTACTGAGACCTTTTCTGTCTACGGTGCTGCGCCACCTTATTTTGGCCCATGGGCTGTGTATCAAGTTGAGCCCATTAGGGACGCATCCTAGGGTTGGAAAACGACCCCAACACCCTCAAGGTCGTCCTTCCATCTATTTATATGTCTCTAGAGCCGCCATGAACAGTTGGGTTTTGATAGATTGAAGTTTTAGCCACTGCTACTTCGCTTGAAGCGCGTGTGTCGACTAGATCGCCCGTGTTCTTGTTATTGGAACCCCACCTCTTGTATTTTCAGATTAAAACTTCATATTTGATTTAGCAATTCAGTGCTTGTTCAACTCGCTCTTGCTTGTTGTACGATTGCTTGCAGGACGAGAGCCCTCGTGGCCGGTTGATCGCGCTCCACAAGATCGCGTTCACCTTCTGGAATCGGTGTATCGGTCGCTAAGGCGCAACATCGTGGATAGTTGTAGTCGGGCCGTGAACGTCGGTTTCTCCCACCAATCATGATTACCTTCTCCATCGAAAGATCGGGACCGAACCTCGCATCAAGTGGTATCAGAGCTCAAGGTTGTTCGGTGAGAGATTTCAGATCCCATCTGTTATTTACCTACAGTCCAGAAAAAGCCAAAAAAAATAGTAGATTAGTTTTCATAGTCCTATAACCCTTTTGTGGCCTGTTTACTACTACTGCTTAGTTAGGGTTTGTTGAGTCTTCGGATACATCGCCGTGTCGAGTTGCTGGTCTTAGTGTTTAATTTCCTTAGAGTTTCGAGTTCTAGTCACGTTTCTGTCACCGAAGTATCACTTGTCCGACTAGTTTTGTTTTCCGAGTCCTAATACTTGTAACCGAGTCACGTTTTTGTCGAAGAGTGTTGGATCCGAGTCCTAATCCTTGTGACACAGTAACAGCAGCGACTCGGATAGTACTCCTCTGGTCTGTTAATAAGCTACACACGCGAACAACTCCATTGTTTAGAGGTTTGCCTTACTTCAGAGAGAGAGAGAGAGTATCTTTTAATTACCATTATACCCCTGGTCAAAAAAAACTGTGTAGGGTGAAGTGTTTGGATTGCTGTCCTCTGAGTAAAGTTAAAGTTTTGAGGGTCTCTCTGCAAAAAAAAAAAGAGCAAAAAAAAAAGAGGAGAGTTTCTTGTTCTTCTTGACGGTGTCCTTATTCGTGACATTCATTTGTGTCCAGGTTCGCGTCTCTAGCACGGTTGTTAGCCTAGGACCAGCACGGTACCGGTTTTGAATGATTACTCAGCTTACTTATAACTAACATGGTACTAGTATTTTTCCTTGTGCAACACTTTCAGCCATCCTACAGCTCTACATACCCGTCTACAGCTTGACAGGTGTTGTTGCTACAGCACCGATACACTTTTTCCAGGGTCGCCGACTTGTTGGTAGCCGTCACCCTCCTGTTGAGCAAGGTAAGAATTGGTAAGAGTTTGTGTGAACAGGCTGAGAGTGAGAGCCTTGCAGTAGCCACATCTTATTAGTGTTAGGGAGTCTATTTTTCTTCACTTGTTTTTTTTCTTTTCTTGTTGTGTCTCTAACCATGTCAGGTTCCAGCGATGACGAGGCCATTCAGTCCCCTCGCACTAGGGGTATCATACAACATTTTGAACGAAAGGTGAGGCTCTATACTGAAGGAATTGATGCAGATTTGCAGGTGACTAATGAGAAGCTAGGAGCATTGGAGGCCACACAGATTCACACCAACAATAATCTTGCTACATTGGAGACGTCGGTCGCCACACTAAATGCCAATCTTGCTGCCATAATGAGGCGTTTGGATGACCAACAATTGAACCGCAACCACGATGATGACAATTTTGATGATTATTCTGCGGATACAGAACACGATGACCAAGAGGCTCGTCTTCATCGACGGTTGCGTCGCAACCGCCAAGGTATGGCTGAACGTAATAATAATGATGCTTTTAGTAAGATTAAATTTAAGATACCTCCGTTTGATGGTGCTTATAACCCTGATGCCTATATTACTTGGGAAATAGCTGTTAATCAAAAGTTTGTTTGTCATGAGTTTCCTGAGGATAAAAGAGTTAGGGCTGCTACTAGTGAGTTCACTGATTTTGCTTCTGTCTGGTGGATAGAATTTAGTAAGAAAAATCCTGATAACATACCACAAACTTGGAATGTTTTGAAACGGGTCATGTGGGCTAGATTTGTTCCTTCTTACTATGCACGAGATCTGTTAATTAAGTTGCAACAATTGAGACAGGGAGCTAAAAATGTAGAAGAATATTATCAGGAGTTGCAAATGGGTATGTTGCATTGTGAGATAGAGGAGGATGAGGAGGTAGCGATGGCTAGGTTTTTAGGGGGGTTAAATCGGGAAATTCGGGATATTCTTGAATATAAAGAGTACAATAACATAACCCGTTTGTTTCATCTTGTTTGTAAAGCTGAACGTGAAGTGCAGGGACGACGTGCGAATTCCAGGACTAATGTTTCTGCAGGGAAAGCTAATTCATGGCAGCCATCCACGACCCCTACCTCGAATCGGCGTCCTCCACCACCGTCTTCCTCCTCGAGCCGTCCCGCGCCATCGGTATCCAACTCCAACACCAAGCCACGCACTACTCCAACTAATTCTGTGAGTCGCACACCCACGTCATCAAAGGTTGGTTCAGCCCCTGCCGAGAGTACCGCGTCTGTTGCCTCTACAGGGAGAACTAGGAATATTCAGTGTCATCGATGTAAAGGGTATGGACATGTACAGCGTGACTGTCCAAGCAAGCGTGCTTTGGTAATTAAAGAGGATGGTGAGTATTCTTCCGCTAGTGATATCGATGAAGATACAAATGTTGTGCTTGCAGCTGACTATGCAGGTAATGAAGGTCCTTCTGAAGTGCATATTGGTGCTGATGAGGCGGATCACTATGCAAGCCTCATTGTGCAGCGTGTGCTTAGTGCACAGATGGAGAAAGTGGAGCAAAACCAGCGGCACATATTGTTTCAAACCAAGTGTGTCATCAAGGATCATTCATGCCGCATGATTATTGATGGAGGCAGCTGCAACAACTTAGCCAGTATCGATATGGTGGAGAAGCTGGCTCTTAGCACCAAACCACACCCTCACACGTACCACATACAATGGCTCAACAATAGCGGTAAGACAAAGGTAACCAGGTTGGTGCGCATTAATTTTGCTATTGGATCATATCATGATGTTGTTGAGTGTGATGTTGTGCCTATGCAAGCTTGTCATATTCTGTTAGGTAGACCATGGCAATTTGATAGAGATTCTATGCATCATGGTAGGTCAAATCAATATTTATTTTTACACCATGATAAGAAAATTGTGTTGCACCCTATGTCTCCTGAAGCAATTGTGTGTGATGATGTAGCTAAAGTAGCCAAAAATAAAAGTGAGAATCATGAAAATACCAAACCCGTTGCTAAAACCAATGAAATACGTTTGAAAGGAAAATGTTTGCTTGCTACTAAAGCTGATATTAATGAATTAATTGCTTCTACTTCTGATGTCTATGCATTGGTATGTAAAGATGCTTTGAGTTCACTTTCCGATATGCAGCATTCTTTGTCCTCTACTGTTGCTAACCTTTTGTAGGAGTATTCGGATGCTTTTCCAAGTGAGATTCCTCCAGGGCTGCCACCTGTTCGAGGGATTGAGCATCAGATTGATCTCATTCCTGGTGCTTCCTTGCCCAATCGTGCGCCATACAGAACTAATCCGGAGGAAACTAAGGAGATTCAACGCCAAGTGCAGGAGTTACTTGACAAAGGTTATGTGCATGAGTCTCTTAGTCCTTGTGCTGTGCCAGTTATCTTAGTGCCTAAGAAAAATGGAACCTGGCGCATGTGTGTTGATTGTAGAGCTATTAACAACATCACCATTCAATATCGTCACCCTATTCTACGATTAGATGATATGCTTGATGAATTGAGTGGTGCTGTACTGTTTTCAAAAGTTGATTTGCGTAGTGGTTACCACCAGATTCGCATGAAATTGGGAGATGAATGAAAAACTGCTTTCAAAACTAAGTTTGGTTTATATGAGTGGTTAGTCATGCCTTTTGGTTTAACTAATGCACCTAGCACTTTTATGCGGTAAATGAATGAGGTTTTGCGTTCTTTTATTGGAAAATTTGTGGTGGTATATTTTGATGATATATTGATTTACAGCAAGTCTATGAATGATCATCTTAATCATTTACGTGCTGTTTTTAATGCTCTTCGTGATGCACGTTTATTTGGTAACCTTGAGAAGTGCACCTTTTGCACTGATCGAGTTTCTTTTCTTGGTTATGTTGTCACACCGCAGGGAATTGAAGTTGATCAATCCAAGATTGAAGTAATAAAAGGATGGCCTATTCCAAAGTCTGTTACGCAGGTGCAGAGTTTCTTAGGGCTTGCTGGATTTTATCGTCGCTTTGTGAAGGATTTCAGCGCCGTTGCTGCGCCATTAAATGAGCTTACAAAGAAGGGAGTACCTTTTACTTGGGCGGAGACACAGAAGAACGCCTTTAATATGCTGAAAAGTAAGTTGACAAATGCACCCCTACTTCAGCTTCCTGATTTTAATAAGACTTTTAAGCTTGAATGTGATGCTAGTGGAATTGGTTTGGGTGGTGTTTTGCTACAAGAAGAAAAACCTGTTGCATATTTTAGTGAGAAATTGAGTGGGCCTTTGCTGAATTATTCTACTTATGATAAGGAATTGTATGCTCTTGTGCGTAGCTTAGAAACATGCCAGCATTACTTGTGGCCCAAAGAATTTGTTATACACTCTGATCATGAATCTTTGAAACATATTCGTAGTCAAGCCAAATTGAATCGTAGGCATGCCAAGTGGGTTGAATTTATTGAATCTTTTCCTTATGTTATCAAACACAAAAAGGGAAAAGCGAATATCATTGCTAATGCTTTGTCTAGACGATATGCTTTGTTGACACAACTTGATTATAAAATTTTTGGATTAGAAACAATTAAAGATAAATATGTGCATGATGCTGATTTCAAAGACGTGTTGCAATATTGTAAAGATGGAAAGTCATGGAACAAATTCGTCCTCAGTGATGGATTTATATTTAGAGCTAACAAGCTATGCATTCCAGCTAGCTCTGTTCATCTGTTGCTGTTACAGGAAGCACATGGAGGAGGGCTGATGGGGCATTTTGGAGTAAAGAAGACGGAGGATATTCTTGCAGCTCATTTCTTTTGGCCAAAGATGAGATAAGATGTGGAGAGGTTTGTTTCTCGCTGCACTACATGTCAAAAGGCTAAGTCACGATTAAATCTACATGGTTTGTATATGCCTTTACCTGTTCCTAGTGTTCCTTGGGAAGATATTTCTATGGATTTTGTGTTGGGTTTGCCTAGGACTAGGAGGGGGCATGATAGCATTTTTGTTGTTGTGGATAGATTTTCCAAAATGGCATATTTTATTCCATGTCACAAATCTGATGATGCTACGCATATTGCTGATTTGTTCTTTAGAGAGATTGTTCGTTTGCATGGTGTGCCTAATACCATTGTTTCTGATCGTGATACTAAATTTCTTAGTCATTTTTGGAGAACGTTATGGCATAAGTTGGGGACTATGTTTTTATTTTCTACTACTTGTCATCCCCAAACTGACGGTCAAACTGATGTTGTGAATCGAACTTTATCCACTATGTTAAGGGCTGTTTTGAAACAGAATATTAAAATGTGGGAAGAATGTTTACCTCATATTGAGTTTGCTTATAATCATTCTTTGCATTCTACCACAAAGATGTGTCCTTTTGAGATTGTTTATGGTTTCATCCCACGTGCTCCTATTGATTTAATGCATTTGCCAACTTCTGAAAAGATGAATTTTGATGCTAAGCAACGTGCTGATTTGATGCTAAAACTGCATGAAACAACTAAAGAAAACATAGAGCGCATAGATGCTAAATATAAGATTGCTGGTGACAAAGGTAGAAAACAATTATCTTTTAAACCTGGAGATTTCGTTTAGTTATATTTAAGAAATGATAAATTTCAAGAGCTAAGAAAGTCTAAATTGATGCCTAGAGCTGATGGACCTTTTAAAGTGTTGTCAAAGATAAATGAGAATGCATATAAGCTTGATCTGCCTGCAGATTTTGGGGTTAGTCCCACATTTAATGTTGCAGATTTGACGCCATATTTGGGAGAAGAAGATGAACTAGAGTTGAGGACGACTCAAATGCAAGAAGGGGGGATGATGAGGACATCAACACCATCGATACATCCTCACCTACATCTACACCCACTACATCTACACCTACACAAGGTCCTATGACTCGCGCCCGTGCACGTCAATTAAATCATCAAGTAAGTTCACTCTTAAGTTTATGTTCGGTTTCTTTAGACCATGGAATCCCGTATACTCTTGTGTTGCTTAGAAACCAAGGAGAACAAGGAGAATACCATCCAGGAGAGGGAGTCACGCCGGTTGGATTCGGACTGCAGGACAGCATCAACTTCTAACGGCCGCCACGACTTCATACGTACTCCGTTTTGGACGTTCAAATACTTCATGGAAAGCTTATAAAGTCTACTTTCCAATGGATCTGGCCTCACATCCATATCTTATCAGAATCATTCAGAAACGTCAAAATACTACCGAGACCTTTTCTGTCTACGGTGCTGCGCCACCTTATTTTGGCCCGTAGGCTGTGTATCAAGTTGAGCCCATTAGGGGCGCATCCTAGGGTTGGAGAACGACCCCAACACCCTCGAGGTCGTCCTTCCATCTATTTATATGTCTCTAGAGCCGCCATGAACAGTTGGGTTTTGATAGATTGAAGTTTTAGCCACTGCTACTTCGCTTGAAGCGCGCGTGTCGACTAGATCGCCCGTCTTCTTGTTATTGGAACCCCACCTCTTGTATTTTCAGATTGAAACTTCATATTTGATTTAGCAATTCAGTGCTTGTTCAACTCGCTCTTGCTTGTTCTACGATTGCTTGCAGGACGAGAGCCCTCGTGGCCGGTTGATCGCGCTCCACAAGATCGCTTTCACCTTCTGAAATCGGTGTATCGGTCGCTAAGGCGCAACATCGTGGATAGTTGTAATCGGGCCGTGAACATCGGTTTCTCCCACCAATCGTGATTACCTTCTCCATCGAAAGATCGGGACCGAACCTCGTATGAAACTCCGTCCGTCGGTCAGGGACGGAGCTAGAGCATAAAAGAAGTGGTGCCCCCACTTTATTGTATATATATAATAAATGAGATTTCTTTGTTAATATTAAACTAGATACTGATTTGAGTAAATTATATTTTTAGCTAGTTATTTTAATATGTTTTATTTTGCACCACCGGTAAGTAATTTTTTACTTTGTACGACAAGTGCACTTTGGACTATAGGCAGTCCGCATGTAAGTCTAAAGTACAAGACTTATTCACAATACAGTCTCAAGTAAAAAAATTATATATGGTCCAAAGGGAAACTTACATAAAAAATGCATGGCCCAAAGAGCAACTTACTCTTCAACTTATTTTTAGCAAATTTCAATAACAATTTGATTGGAACTTTTAACGCTAGTAATTTAACATAATTGACAAAGGTATAAAGAAGTGGCAATAACAAGTGCTTATCCCAGCAAAATCTCATCTAAAAAATGGTTTACCATAATACAAAACCCACTACTATGAGGGTAAGAAAACCAGTACTATAATATTGGTTGGTGTAGTGATGCAAGCAGCACCAAAATAACAAAGAAGATGGTTTGCTAAAATAATTAACCAACTTAATGATCTTAGCTCTTTATTCCTCGATGGTAAGAAAAAGTAAAAAAAAATCTTAACTTTGAAACACAAATTATTGAATGATCTAAATAAAATTAGTTATCATTTATATTGTTGTACAAATAATCCATGTAGTCAAGTTGAAAAATAGCAGGGCAATAACTAACGAACTTTGCAATCACTAGACGGGTTCGCGCAGCGTCACGTCGTGAGATTATATGTGTGAAAAATAATTATACTGGTCGTTGTTGTTTGCTTGTAGTCCTAGTGGTGTGCACGTAATTACTGTAATTTGTATATGTGGGATCGAAAATGAAATCATGTGCTATTTGTTTCAGTATTGTGGTTTCGTTTGTAAGGAAAAGTTGCTTAGAGTGCGTGTGTGGCAGATTGGATGAGTACGTGGCTTGCATTGTAAGATTGGGTGCTTTGCGTATGTGGCAGATTGGATGAATATTGGCTTGCATCGCAAGAGCGTCCTTTGACATAGTCCATACTGTGCTCTTATATCTATATATACGTGAACTCTTATACGATTTTATAGAGATGTTGATTTGGGAGGTGCATGATCTAGCTCATCAGGTGACCGCCTGTTTCTGGCTTGTGAAAAATCAATGTGCCTACAAGTGAAGGATATGGCTGCTCAAAGTACCTGGCTCTTGCTACTATATAGTGTTACAACACTTTGTGCAGTAAATTATATGTAGAATAGAAAATAAACCTAGATCATGAGCAGGAGGAACCAAACGAACATGATGCCGTATTGCAAGGTGGCGCGACCTAGCGGTCGGCGATGAAGGCATAGCGGGTTAAGCTACATAGCAACAAATCATGCAGGAAAGAAAGCATGCACCGTGAGAGAATTCTAGATAGCACGGCCACGGATTGACGACGACTAATCAAAAATTGCAAAACACATAAAGGGAAAAGTAACGAAACAATGAAGGCAAACTAAATGCAGAAGAAAAAACTTAGTAAATTGTAGAGTAAGGGGCATCATGAGGAGTACCACGAAATAGAACCTATTAAAGGGACCAATATAAACATAGGAGGGCACATGAGACGAAAGCAAGTTCAAAGGGATTAAAAATGCATAACAAATGTCCACCTATACCAAACAGAGAAAAGTAAGACTGTAGAGAATAGCCAAAAATCACAAACAACATAATGAAACAGAAAACACCAACCAAACAAGAACTATCACGGCGGAAGAAGACACCATAGGAGTAAGGCACGGCGACATAGAAAAGAGCATGAACAACTAGCTAATTACATATTACAAACTAAAGAAGGAAAGCAGCGAGAGGATAAGCTTAACACGCTCTTCGCAACTCCATCTGGACAACAGCTTATTTTTTTGGATTCTGTGCGCATGCTTTCCAAAATACTAAACAGTGAGTTTTTTTAAAAATTTTCTATATGAAAATATCTCTAAAAAATCAAATAGATCTATTTTTAAGTTTTTAATAGTAAATACTTAATTAATTATATGCTAATGATATTTTTTTGTTTTAGGTACGGCTTATAAGCCAGGATAAATAAGCACCGAAGAACACCATGTAAATAGCAAAAGAAAGAGGCAATAAAACGTGGAGAATACTTGCAGCAACGCATGGGCATACAGCGAGACACGTGGAAAAGAAAAGAATGCATGGGGAAACACGGGGACACACATGGAAACACGCACAATACACATAGATGCACCTGGCAAGCAGAAAGCAGAGCACGCAGAATACGTATGCATGCACGAGGCAAGTAGAAGCTACGCATGCACACACCAGGCAAGCAGAAGCAGCTAGTTGCGCAACGTCGGAGCTCGCCGTAGGCAGGAAGAAAACTCACAAAACAAAACAATATGCGATTATGCGAACTGCATGCATGTGCCGGTCATTTCTGTTTGCCATTCGACGTAATAGTCTATTATCAGCCCGGGCCCATCGCTACGTGACAATTTGAGGTTGGTTGTGCGTGCTGCTTCTTCCTCCTTGCTCTGATAACCCCGCCCCATCTATGCATAACTGCTCTGATAACCTGTCCCCATCTATACGTAATACAAACACCCCAAATCAATAAGTGACACGTATAGATGGAACCCGCTGAGCAAAAGAAAATGCAAAATTAAACGAGAAAAGTCACCGACACGTATATGGGCACCCTACGAAGAAAGTGGACCAGCAAGCACATACATGGGCTACGTCACCTTAATAAGTATCTAACCGGTTACCCAACAAGAAGTAAATCACGAAAGAAATCAGTAGGTCACATGGCAAGACACGGAATGGACCAGAAAATTCCGAACAATTCGTCATGTGGGAGCCGCATCCGCCACCTTGGCCAGAGCCGAGCCATGCAGCGTCTCAGCCTGAGAGCTAAACCAAACTCAAAAACCTGCCGTTAGATCATTTGTTCGTCCACGCGTAGTCCATATCAGAAGCGAGAATGCACAAGAGATAGAATGCACCCCCTCACACCGCATTCTCCCCCCCCCCCCCCCCAAAAAAAAAGGCAAAATCGGCTAATGAAATCAAAAAAGAAAATGGAAAAGATGACTGACACTGTCGGAGGAGTTAACCTCGACGGCGGGAAGTCCGGAGACCCCCCTTCGAGATTCGGCCAGGGGAGTAGTTCCCAGGTGAATGCGGCGTCCGGTGGAAGAAGGGTTGAACGATGGAAGAAGGGATGGCACACAAGGGACAGGAGGATTTAGACAGGTTCAGGCCGCTCGGAAGCGTAATACCCTACTCCTGTGTGTATGTCTATGTGGAGATGAAATGGTTTTGAGTCGCCGCTACAGTGTGTTCTTCCCAGGCAGCTCGGGCCTTGGAAGCTCTTTCTGGGAGCTATCTGAGTTGTGTTCGTTGCCTAGCTCCAAGTCTAACGCCCAGACTCCCTCCCCTGAGAATGGGACACGGATCCTCCTTTTATAAGTAAAGGGGAGTCCACAGTGCCAGTACACAGAGAGAGATATTCTGATGAGTTCTCCTGTTGCCACGTCCGCCTGCGACGCCCACGCCGGAGTTGCCGGAGTTGGAGGAACGTCCAGTCACTCACGCCCGCCTGCTGTGCCCATGCCGGAGTAGGTCTGCTGCAGTCGGCCGAGTCATCGAGACGTGAGGATATGACAGGATGTGATGGAGCATGCTGCCGAAGTCAAGAGTCTCTGACTGCTTGGACTTCGGCGCACGCCCTCGCCACAGAAGTCAACAGGCTTCTGACAGCACAGTCGGGTGTCCATAGGGGGCCATGACGAGGCGCCCACGCGTGGCAGAGCAGGCGATAGAGGCGACAGGCCTGTCGCCTCGTCATTAATGTAGGTAGTTGGGGAGCTGGTGCGCTCAAGTCAACCTCGTGCCCGGCGCGGAGTGCTCTCTGAGTCCTCCGCGCGCGCAAGGTGCTGCGCCGGTCGGCGCCCAGGGGCCGAGGCAGTCGGCACCCGGGACCGAGACTGAGGAAGTCGGCGTTGGCGCCCGGGACCGAGACAGTCGGCTCCCGGGACCGGGGCCATGGCGGTCGGCACCCGGGGGCCGAGGCGGTCGGCACCCGGGGCCAGGACCGAGGAAGCCGGCGTCGGCACCCGGGACCGAGACAGTCGGCTCCCGGGACCGAGGCAGCGGCGGTCGGCACCCGGGGGCCAAGGCGGTCGACACCGGGGGCCGAGGCCGAGGACCCGGGACCGGGGAACTTGGCTCCCGGGGCCCGGGGCCGAGGTTGCCGTGCCCGGGTCCCGGGCAATGTCCCCGGACCACGGGCCAGAGGAAGGCGCACCGGGGGAGCGCTCCCGGACCCAGGGAAGGCGCCCCCGGGCACGGGGTAGCGCACCCGGGCCCGGGCAGCGCTCGTGCCCGGGCACTTAGCAGGAGAGCCGGTCGCCAGTTGTACAGAATGTGGGCCTGGAATAGCTGGCGTGGCAGAAGACCCATGCGACCCCGGGGCATGTGGGACCCCCTATCCCGTTTCGCCGACAGTGGCCCCTGGCCCTGTTGCTCGGCCGTGGTACGCCGCGGGCAGGAACAGGGCCATCGTCTTGAAGAAACGGCGGCGCGCTCCGGCAAGGCCGCCGTGGAACTGACTGGTGTTTCGAGAGCGGATGGGCAGCGATCGCGATGGTGATGCAGCAGCTCACCGCCTGTACGGTCGCCACTGGGACCTTCGTGGCGACCCGGCGACCGGACCGTCCTCCCACGGATTGGACCGTCCGAATCCAGACGATCCGTAGAAGGCCGGCTGGAGATTAAGGCGGCAGAGGGGCGCGGTGTCCAACTGAAGGGCGCCGCCAACGATGCCTCCCGCGCTCGGTCCAAGACGGAGGCGCGGGAGAAGAAATCATCCTCCCGGAAAGATCGTGTCCGGGCCCGCGAGGCCGGGCTCACGGTCCGGAAGCGCGAGATCATTGCATGCGAGTCGGCGGTGAAGGCCGCCGAGTCCTGGTTGGTGGAGATGGAGCGGGAGGCCGAGGCCCCCCGGAAGCGCGCGGCCAACTTCTAGGCCGTGGCCGACGCCGCAGCCGCGGTGGCGGAGTTCTTTGGGCGGGGGGAGCGCTTTGAGGATCCCCTTCCATCTAAAACCTGCCGGGAATTGGTCTAATCTGCACATGATGAACTGTGAGAGCGTCCGGTTCGTTCCCTTGTCCACCCCATGCTACGAGCCGTGGCGTCAATCACCTCCCGAAGGCGTTCTCGTGGTCGCGCCCGTATGGCGGCTGGGTTTTGCGCATAATCCAGCCGTCATACCGGCACGGCCCGATGGTATCCCCAGGGGGTGAGACCGCCGCGATGCAACACACGGAAAAAGAAGAGAGGAACGAGACCGGGAAGGATATTAAAAACGCTGCTTATGTAAAATGTATATACATGGGGCCCCGGCTAGCGCTGAGATTTTAGAGAAATCCGGTGCTGGCCCGGGCTCACCGCAGCTTACAGGATGTTTATATAGATAGATTTGTGAAGGTGCTTGATGTGCCTAGGGATGGAGCTCGGACTCGCTTCCCTCGCGAGACCGAGTCCGGCATGCGCTCGGGACCCGGGGGCCCCGGCTGCCATGCGAAGGATATGTGTCCGGGACCCGGGGGCCCCGGACTGGGATATGGTTTTGATATAAGCCGGGTTCCGGGGGCCCGGGCTTGAATATGGGATGTGAGACGACCCTCCGGAAGCATTCTCGCCGGGGCGGTGCTGTCCGGGCTATCGCGCCCTATTCCGGGTGTCGCGTTCCTAGGCTTGCACTCACCTTGGCGAGGCCGCCCTGGTTCGGCACTTCGATGTCGGACCCGGGGCACGGATTCGGGAATCCGTGCCTCGGCTCGAATATGTGCCCGGGACGCAAGGCCCCGGACTGAAATGTGGTTTGGTTTTGACTAGTTGACATGTGCCCGGGCACGGGGCCCGGATAAGGACATGGACCATATTGGGACAACTTCCCTGGACCCACCTTTGCCAAGGCGATGCGGTCCGGGTACTCGTGCCCTGTTGAAGCTGTTCCGGCTCGGGAGCGGGCATCGGACCGTCCGCCTAAGGGTCGGACCGTCCGAGGCGCGATGACCGGACCGTCCGCCGACGGTTCGGACCGTCCGAACCGCTTCGAGCGCGCTTGGCCCGCTACTGGTTCTGCCGGGACTCGGGCTCAGCTCCCTCGGACTCAGGCCCTTGAGAGGGAGCGAGCTCGGGCCCGCTACTGCTCCTGCCGGGGCTTCTTGACGCGCTCGGCCAGCTTTTGGACGGCGCGGCATTCAGAGAGATCGTGCAAGTCCGTCTCATGGACGGTGCACCACTTCTGGGCTAAGGCCGGCTCGAGACGCTCGGCGAAGCTCTGGACGGCGCGGCACTCCGTGATGTCGTGCCGGTCCGTGTCGTGGAAGGCACACCACCCCCGGGTTGTGGCCGGCTTGAGGCGCTCGGCCATGCCCTGGACGGCGCGGCACTCCGTGATGTCGTGCCGGTCCGTGTTGTGATAGGCGCACCTCCCCCGAACTATGGCCGGCTCGGCACGCTCGGGAGAGCGCTGGATGGCGCGGCACTCCGTGAAGTCGTGCCAGTCCGTCTGGTGGAGAGGGCACCACTTCTGGGCCGTTGCCGGCGGTGGCGGCGCGCGTGCGGCCTTTTGCCGCTTGCTGCGACCATCGCCTCCGCGGGCATCATAGCTCCGGGGGCTGCCCGTAGCCGCCAAGGCGTAGCTCTCGGCTGCCGCCTTGGCCTTCTGGCGCTTCCTCCTGTTCCGCCGTTGCACGGAACATGAGAGCTTGCCGTCCTCTCCAGGGCCCCTGTCGGGGGCCACATTGCCCGGTGGGGTATAGCCGCCGGACCCCTCGCCGTAGTCTTGACGATGATGGTGGCCTCCCGCCATGGAGTGCATCGGTGTTGGAGACGCCGGCATACCACCTGAAAAGGAAACTCCCCCTACCTGGCGCGCCAGCTGTCGGAGGAGTTAACCTCGACGGCGGGAAGTCCGGAGACCCCCCTTCGAGATTCGGCCAGGGGAGTAGTTCTCAGGTGAATGCGGCGTCCGGTGGAAGAAGGGTTGAACGATGGAAGAAAGGATGGCACACAAGGGACAGGAGGATTTAGACAGGTTCAGGCCGCTCGGAAGCGTAATACCCTACTCCTGTGTGTATGTCTATGTGGAGATGAAATGGTTTTGAGTCGCCGCTACAGTGTGTTCTTCCTAGGCAGCTCGGGCCCTGGAAGCTCTTTCTGGGAGCTATCTGAGTTGTGTTCGTTGCCTAGCTCCAAGTCTAACGCCCAGACTCCCCCTCCCTGAGAATGGGGCACGGATCCTCCTTTTATAAGTAAAGGGGAGTCCACAGTGCCAGTACACAGAGAGAGAGATATTCTGATGAGTTCTCCTGTTGCCACGTCCGCCTGCGACGCCCACGCCGGAGTTGCCGGAGTTGGAGGAACGTCCAGTCACTCACGCCCGCCTGCTGTGCCCATGCCGGAGTAGGTCTGCTGCAGTCGGCCGAGTCATCGAGACGTGAGGATATGACAGGATGTGATGGAGCATGCTGCCGAAGTCAAGAGTCTCTGACTGCTTGGACTTTGGCGCACGCCCTCGCCACAGAAGTCAACAGGCTTCTTACAGCACAGTCGGGTGTCCACAGGGGGCCATGACGAGACGCCCACGCGTGGCAGAGCAGGCGACAGAGGCGACAGGCCTGTCACCTCGTCATTAATGTAGGTAGTTGGGGAGCTGGTGCGCTCAAGTCAACCTCGTGCCCGGCGCGGAGTGCTCTCTGAGTCCTCCGCGCACGCAAGGTGCCGCGCCGGCCGGCGCCCGGGGGCCGAGGCAGTCGGCACCCGGGATCGAGACTGAGGAAGTCGGCGTTGGCGCCCGGGACCGAGACAGTCGGCTCCCGGGACCGGGGCCATGGCGGTTGGCACCCGGGGCCGGGACCGAGGAAGCCGGCGTCGGCACCCGGGACCGAGACAGTCGGCTCCCGGGACCGAGGCAGCGGCGGTCGGCACCCGGGGGCCAAGGCGGTCGACACCCGGGGCCGAGGCTGAGGACCCGGGACCGGGGAACTTGGCGCCCGGGGCCCGGGGCCGAGGCTGCCGTGCCCGGGTCCCGGGCAATGTCCCCGGACCGCGGGCCAGAGGAAGGCGCACCGGGGGAGCGCTCCCGGACCCAGGGAAGGCGCCCCTGGGCACGGGGTAGCGCACCCGGGCCCGGGCAGCGCTCGTGCCCGGGCACATAGCAGGAGAGCCGGTCGCCAGTTGTACAGAATGTGGGCCTGGAATAGCTGGCGTGGCAGAAGACCCACGCGACCCCGGGGTATGTGGGACCCCCTATCCCGTTTCACCGACAGACACGTATGCTGTTGGTGAAATAGGAACTAGGGTCCCCATCACCAGTGGGTTGGGGTGGCCTCAAGCCACGTCGCCACGTTGGTAGAGGGCCACCCTCAATCGTCACGAAGTCGGACTGGGAATCCAACCAGCATGACCCCGAGCTCGTGCCCCCGTGGGGTAAGCTCAGGGCGTCCCCCCCTCCCTCGGCTCAGGGCTTTAGCAAGCCGTGCTCGGGGCGTCACCTCACCCTGTCCTCGAGCTAAGCTCCTCCCAAATGGCTCGAGGAGCACGTGGAGGCAGAGGCATTAATAACGACGTGATGGAGTCCGTCTCCTCGCTTCGGTCTCCCTGCGCCTCACCCATTAAGGGCGACAGGACGTATAACTACCCGGCGTGAGGCATGGGGGACAAAATGGCTCTGCATCCCACACTGCAGGCCATCATTGCCCTTAATCTGACAAGGGGCATGGGATGGCAGGTAGCGTGGTGAACTGCCGCGCCCCTATGTCTTCGACGTGAGGCAAGCGGGCATGTCCCATTGTTAGCAGGACAAGCTTAGTCTTTCCTTGCAAGCCTTCGACAGCCACGCCCAGATGCATAGCCAATCGCCATTGTTCCTCTCCTTACCTGCTCTGGGGGGGAGGGGGGGGTGCCAGGAGGACAAGCGGCCGGGCCTACCGGTCTGCACAAGATGGGACTTAGCATACCTAATTCTCTAACTCTCACTGTACAACCACTGTGGTATTCCCCCAAAGATTATATGGGGAGAGCCAAGGTTACACGGAGGAGGAGGCCAGAGAGCAAAAAACAGACTCCAACTCTAGATTTCAGTCGAACTAGAGAGAAGCTCCCAGAGCAAAGCTTCACTTGGAAGCAGTCCCCGAGGGAAGTAAGAACACAACAAGAGTAGGGTATTACACCTCCGGGTGGCATGAACCTGTGTAATTCCTTTTGTCTCATTTTGTCGGCCCTCGGTTTTAGAAACCGAAAACCTCACGTGTTTTCCTGTACCAATACTTGGATCAGTAGTTAGTACATACATACATAGCCAGTACAAAACATGTATCAAAATGAAATGAGGCTAAAGGGTTAATTACCTTTGTTATGGTCGATATAACCATGACTTATCAGATAAACAACAGCGGAAAACCAGATTAGTAGTAAGCCCAACAACATGCCTACAAGCAGTTGGCTGGGGTCGCGACCTGCTATCAACCGACACTCCATTCATCCTGCTGAGCATGCGGACACGCTAGCGAGGTCTTCTCTTCTGACCTGATCTTCTGCTTAAAATGTAAATTAAGCAACAATGAGTACAAACATACTTAGCAAGCCACCACTACAAGATGCATTAGTGCAATATCGGATTCAAGGGTGGCAAGGCTCATTTGCTGAAAGCAACTTTCACAAATCAATTCACAAACCCTAGACCTAGCAGTTTAGTGAAAAAAAAAGTTATGTTTAAGTGGTTAACCAACAGTGAGAATTTTCATTTCCTCCCCAAGCTTCCCTTGGTTCGGCTTACCCTCACATCCAATTTTAACCTATTTCCCGAGTCTCGACCTTCCCACATCCCGGAAGAGTCCACATGCCATCATCCCAACCTAGTCTAAGTAAGATTAAAACTTCTGAGGCTATTCAAGTGTATAACAAGTCCCGGTGCTCCTTTAACCACGAGCACGGCTATTCAAATAGATTGTTTTTACTCACACTGCAGTGGATGTACGCTTTACCCACAATCCATGACGCACCCAGCACATGAGACTTGTCACACCTCGGCCTTTTGGTTTCCCTCGCATTGTGATGGCAACGGGGTGTCCGATCTTCCGTTAGGTAAGGATAACTCTCGATTTGGTGGAGAATTGACACTCACAATCCGGCTTCTGATCACCAAGACCCGAACCCTGCAATCGCAACACCACGTCTTCTCTTGTTATCAACTGTGCGCTGCTCGGTTGATCTCGCCACGAAGGCTAATCCCTGCATACGAATCAAAGAACACAAGCAAGAACAAAGAAGATTGCAACTCAACTTGCAGATGAATGATTATACTCTCGAAGTTGGGGTCTCACAAACCGATAAACGGTGAAACTGTTCAAAGACAGATTAATCTAAGCAAAACCCAACTTAAACGGCAGCGGCTACTGAATATATATGAGTTAGGACGTCCTAGGGTGAGGGTTTGCCCTGTGAGGGGCACACTCCTCATGGGTTTAGCCCACGACACAATACAAAGCCCAAAGGCCCAAACTGACTCAGATAGGAAAAATGACGTAACTTGTTTCAACTATTTTGGACAGCTTAGGAGGAATTTTGGCATGACACTAAAACCATCTGAAAGTAGACTTCATAAGCTTTCCAACAAGTACTTGTAGGCCCTGTAACTCATTCTGGATCAAAAGTTATGGCCGTTTGAAGTTGACGCTGTCTCCCAGCCCGAAACTGAATCGGTCTCGGGAATAGGAGTTTACTTGCACTTGTTGTCTCCACTTTAATATTTGGTTTCTTGAGCTATTATGCATGGTCTTCTCCCAGGTTCCTAATAACAATAAAATCATCATAATAATTAAATAGTATGCCATTCGTAGAAATATTTCCATGTAATCTTAGGAACGCATTGACCTAGCGATTAAGTTGACGGGCACATGTGGCAGTAATTGGTCCTTGGATCTGTGGTGCATCTTGTTCAACATGAGGAGGTTGTAAGTGTGTATCTAAAGAAATAATATCCTCATCATCCTCCCCCTCTTGATTTGGAGTCGTCCTTGACTCAAGGTCATCTTCTTCACTTACGTAAGGCTTCAAATCAGCAACATTGAAAACATTACTCACACCATAATCTACAAGCAAATCAATCTTGTATGCATTATCATTTATCTTTGCAAGAACTTTAAAAGGACCAGCAGCTCGAGACATTAATTTTGACTTGCGCAAAGTAGGAAACCTATCCTTTCTTAAGTGTAACCAAACAAGATCATCGGGTTCAAAAATAAGCTCCTTTCTACCTTGACTACCAGTAAGTTTATACTTTGCATTCATACGCTCAATATTATTCTTAGTGGTCTTATGTAACTTAAGCACAAATTCAGCCTGTGTCTTAGCATCAAAATTCACTTTTTCTGAAAATGGTAAAGGCAATAAATCAATTGGAGCGTGAGAGTTAAAGCCATATACCACCTAGAATGGACTCATCTTTGTGGTGGAGTGCAACAAACGGTTATAGGCAAACTCCACATGGGGAAGACATTCTTCCTACACTTTCAAATTATTCTTCAGAACAGCCCGCAACATCGTTGACAAAGTACGATTTACCACCTCTGTTTGTCCATCGGTTTGGGGGTGGCAAGTTGTAGAAAATAGTAACTTCATCCTCAATTTTCTCCACAATGTCATCCAAAAATGACTTAAGAACTTGGTATCTCGATCTGAAACAATTGTATTGGGCACACCATGTAGACGAACGACATCCCTGAAAAACAAATCAGCAACTTTGGTAGCATCGTCGCTCTTATGACAAGGAATAAAATGTGCCATTTTGAAAAATCTATCAACAACAACAAATACACTATCCCTCCCCCTCTTTGTCCTAGGCAATCCTAAAATAAAATCCATAGAAATGTCTTCCCAAGGAGCACTAGGGACGGGGAGAGGCATATAAAGACCATGTGGATTAAGACGGGACTTAGCTTTATTACAAGTGCTGCATTGTGCAACGTATTGTTCAACATCACGCTGCATTTTCGGCCAAAAGAAGTGAGTGGCCAGCACATCCTCCGTCTTCTTCACTCCAAAATGTCCCATCAATCCACCTCCATGCGCTTCCTATAAAAACAAAAGACGAACAAAGCTTGCAGGAACACATAATTTGTTAGCTCGATACAACAATCCTTCATTCAACACATATTTATTCCAAGTTCTCCCCTCTCGACAGTGATCATAAGCTTCTTTAAAGTCCAAATCAGTAGCATATAATTCTTTTATTGTCTCCAATCCAAAAATTTTATGATCAAGTTAAGATAACATAGTATAGCGCCTAGATAAAACATCAGCAATCACATTGTCTTTGCCTTTCTTATGCTTAATGATATATGGAAACGACTCAATAAATTCTACACATTTAGCATGTCATTTATTTAATTTAGCTTGACTTCGAATATGTTTCAAAGACTTATGATCAGAATGTATGATAAATTTCTTTAGCCATAGATAATGTTGCCAAGTCTCTAATGTTGCCCATACCTGTTGAGTACCCTAACCCCCTCCACGTTGAGTTCCCGAACTGCCGTCGCGCTCCGCCGACTCTAGTCACATGTCACCGTCGCTGCAGCCGTCGCCGACTACCACGCTCGTGCTCGCTAGCTTCACCGCACCCGGCTGCGTCTTGTCTGGCAGTCAGCCGCCGCGGAATTCCGCCGAAACTCCATCCTCTCTGTCATCCCCTTTCGGTAAGCCTCTCCGCCGGCATTCAGCCACGGATTTTCGTTGACCCACTCGGTCTTTTTCGATCCTAACATGTTCAACACCTTCCCCAGGACCCCTCAAACGTCGTCCGTCCCTCCGCCACCGGTGATCCTCGCCGGAACGCTCCCTTCGCTGTCATCCCGAAATTCGGCTGCCGCCAATCTTCTCCGTTCATCGCCTATCCGACGAGGATCAGCATGAGGACTAGGCTGGCTCCGCTGTCAAGACGCCTATGGAATGGAAGCCTTCACTTGGCTAGCTGTATATAGGTTTTATTTATCTTTACCGCTGCATTTATTTAAGACAATTTTTATTCTGTTTGTAAGACGCACTCTGTGTGGCAACTTGGTATTGTGTACCCTAGCTTTTCTGGACAGAGATTTAATACATAGAAAATTTTGAAATTCTGGTTACGAATTTCTAGGCGTTACAAGTTGGTATCAGAGCCGAACTTGACCGTGGGACCAGCCAAATGGAAACCCTAAGAGCCCTCTGAATTTTTTATTTGCATATGCTTTTTGCACTTGGAGTTATTTCGGGGAAATTAGGAATTTGTTCTTGGATTGGGATAAAATCTTGGGCCTTATTCGACTGAAATTTTTGAGTCGGGTCAAAGCTAGGGTAAAAATTTTATTCAAGGGTTATGGCATATGGGTCCAAATTTTGGGAAAAACATTGGTTACCGGGGTTAGGTATGATTTTAAGCATGCATAAAATGTTTTTACTTGCTTTGCCATTATTATTTAAAATTAATTTGCTATGGTTCTGTTATACTAATACACCGCATTCTCAATAAAGTTTATATGTAAAATTATAAAGGGACAACCGCCACCCGGTGGGGCCAGGATCCGTCTGACCTTGAGGAAGAGGACCCTTCCTCCAGTGCGCATTCAGTTGGCCCCCCGGAACGGGCCACATGCACCGCCACCAGCACCAGCACCAGCTCCAACTCCAGCACCCGTGCCATCACCAACCAGTGGCAGGATCGGCACGTCGTCAAGCGACGGTAGCTCTCAGGGAGGTACCAGCATCCACGGGGGCTTCACCTCCACTGACGATAGCAGCTCCCTCAGCGGATCCCACACCTGCAGCGAGGCTAGTTCGTCGGCTCACAGTAGTGAGGATTATGTAAGCGGATCCAGGAGCCACATCGACGACGAGGTGGGCGACGAGCAGGAGCCGGAGTATAATTCAGACGACCGCAAGAGCCGTTTGGAGCACTAGGCGCGCCGTCCTTAGCTTTACCCCTTTTTTTAGTTTGATTTCATGTTTAGTTGTATTGTCAGGATGTTTGCTTTGGGGTAGTTGGTGGTTCATACCGTCTGTTGTGGTATGGCCGCCTCAGTTAGGGGTTGAATTGCTTTTGTTATGTTTCCAAACAATGCACTTCAGTTAATTTAATTCAGTCACTTAATTATCACTCCTGTTTCTGAGCCACCTATTTTCCTCCTTTCCTCCCATTTTCATCTTTCCCTTCAGATGGTGAACACTAGGAATGGTAACCACGCTGCTAGTGATGCCAGCGTGACAAATCAGCAGGATGGAGCGCCACAGTACAACGGGGCTCCCCAACAAATGCCACCTCCTCTACCTGAGAACCCCACCCTCGCCCAGGTACTGGCCAACCAGAACCATATGATGGCGATCATGATGCAGCAGAACAACTTACAACAGTAGCGCCAGCAACCTCACATCCCGGCCTTCGCCCCTCAGGCTAAACTACCTGAGTTCTTGAGGGTCAGGCCGCCTACTTTCTCCAGCACCACCAACCCCATGGACGCCAACGACTGGCTGTTGGCGATTGAGAAGAAGCTCAACCTCCTCCAATGCAACGACCAGGAAAAGGTCACCTTCGCCACGCACCAGCTCCAGGGTCCCGCCTCAGCTTGGTGGGACAACTTCCTCGTGATCTGCACCGCCACAACGGAGGTCACTTGGGCTGAATTCGGTCACAACTTCCGGAAGTCTTAGATTCCGGCCGGCATTGTGGCACAAAACAAGAGAGAGTTCAGGGACCTGGTACAGGGAAACAAGACAGTCATGGAGTACCTCCATGACTTCAACCACTTGGCACGCTACACTCCAGAGGATGTCCACACTGATGCGGAGAGACAGGAGAAGTTCCTGGAGGGTCTTGACGACGAGCTAACCAACCAGCTTCTCTCCAGCGACTACCCCGACTTTGAGAAGTTGGTGGACAAGGCGATCTACCAGGAAAATCAGCGCAACAAGATGGACCACAAGCGGAAGGCGTCCCAATTCCGAGCCCACCAGGGGCAGCACTAGAAGCCAAGAATGATGCTGGGGCATTAGGGTGGACCTTCCACCATGATCGTCCGCCAGCAACGCCCATTCCAACCAGGGCACTTTGGAGGCAGCAGCAACAACAGCGGGCAGCACAACTGTCACCCCGCTCTGCACCCATCAATGGCACCAGCACCGCAAGGCCAGCCACGGAAGGACAGTGGGGGCAAGACCCTCATCTGCTTCAACTGCAATGAGCCGGGTCACTTCGCCGACAAGTGTCCGAAACCAAGGCGCATGGGACCTAGGCCTATAGCTCCCCAGAACCCCAACGCCAATCAGCAGGTGATAAAGGGGTGTGTTAACCACATCTCCGCAGAAGAGGCACAGGTTGCACCGAAAGTGGTACTGGGTACGTTCCTCATAAACTCAATACCTACAATAGTACTTTTTGATTCTGGTGCTACACATTCATTCATAAACAAGAAATTTGTGGGGACACATGGGATAAAAGTAGTGGAACTTAAGATCCCCATGTGGGTTCACACCCTAGGGAACCACATGACCACAGCTCACTATAGCCCTTCAGTGAGCCTAGAAATCCAAGGATCACCCTTTTTAGCCAACCTCATCCTCCTAGAATCCAAAGACCTAGATATCATCCTAGGGATGGATTGGTTGACCCGACACAAAGGAGTGATCGGCTGCGCCGACTGCACCATTATAGTGACCAGTTCGGAAGGAAAGGCAGTTACCTTCAAGTCACCGGTGCCACAGAGACAGGAAGCAAGCTTAAATTAGGTCACAGCAGAGCAACAGTCGGAAAGTGGGAAGAAGCCCGATCGGAAATAGAGGAAATCCCAATAGTGAGGGAGTACCCGGATGTGTTCCTGGAAGATCTACCAGGGATGCCACCAGAAAGGGAGATTGAGTTTAGAATTGATTTGGCACCAGGAACAGCGCCTGTTTACAAGAAGCCATACAGAATGGCACCAAACGAGATGGCAGAAGTCAAGAAGCAAGTCGATGGCCTGCTACAGAAGGGTTACATCTAACCAAGCACATCGCTTTGGGGTGCACCGGTCATCTTCGTGGAGAAGAAAGACAAAACGAAACGGATGTGCATGGATTACCGTGCATTAAATGACGTCACAATCGAAAACAAGTATCCCTTGCCAAGGATTGACGATCTCTTCGATCAATTGGAGGGAGCCACCGTCTTCTCCAAGATAAACCTGAGATCAGGCTATCATCAACTGAGGATCCAAGAAGAGGATATTCTGAAGACAACTTTCACCACTCGGTATGGGCTGTACGAGTGCACCGTTATGTCCTTCGGACTGACAAATGCACTGGCCTTCTTCATGAATCTGATGAACAAGGTGTTCATGGAGTTTCTGGACAAATTCATGGTGGTCATCATCGACGACATTCTTATCTACTCGAAATCAGCAAAAGAACATGAGCAACATCTCCGGTTGGTTCTCGAGAAGCTGAGAGAGCACCGGTTGTATGCCAAGTATAGCAAGTGCGACCTCTGGCTGAAAGAAGTGCAGTTCCTCGGACACGTCATCACCACCCAGGGAGTTGCCGTGGACCCAACGAATGTGGAGTCCGTTACCAATTGGAAGCCGCCCAAGACAGTGACACAAGTGCTGAGTTTTCTCAGACTTGCAGGTTATTACCGCCGGTTCATCGAGAACTTCTCAAAGATCGCGAGACCTCTGACTCAATTATTAAAGAAAGACATAAAGTTTGGTTGGACAGCCGAATGTAATCCCAGCTTTGAGGAACTCAAAAGGAAGTTAGTCTCGGCACCAGTCCTAACCTTGCCAGATCCTAAAAAAGATTTTTAGGTATACTGCGACGCTTCTTGCCAAGGGCTAGGATGCGTGCTGATGCAAGAAGGTAGAGTAGTAGCCTATGCATCACGACAGTTGTGCCCCCATGAGGGCAACTACCCGACACACGACCTGGAATTGGCTACAGTGGTTCATGCTTTGAAGATTTGGCGGCATTACCTCATCGATAACCGCAGCGAGAGCTATACGGACCACAAGAGTCTAAAATACATATTTACCCAGCCTGACTTGAACCTCCGTCAAAGAAGGTGGCTAGAGTTGATTAAAGATTATGATGTGGGAATACACTACCACCTGGGAAAAGCCAACATCATGGCAGACGCTTTGAGCAAGAAAAGTTACTATAACACCGCTTGAGCAGAAACGTTGTGTAAGGAAGTGCAGCAGGAGTTCGAACGTCTGAATTTGAGCATCATTGACCCTGGATTCATGGCAGTCCTAGAGGCCCAGCCTACACTCCTCGATCAAGTTCGCAAGGCACAAGCGAATGATCCAGAGATCAAAGAACTCAAGAAGAACATGAGAGTTGGAAGAGCCCAAGGATTCACGGAAGACGAAAACGGGACAGTTTGGATGGGAGAACGATTGTGTGTCCCAGAAAACAAGGAACTCAAGGATTTAATACTCCAGGAAGCTCATGAGATGCAGTACTCCATTCATCCCGACAGCACTAAACTGTACCAAGACCTCAAGACAAAGTTTTGGTGGCCCAGCATGAGACGAGAAATCATGGAATTCATGGCACTTTGTGATGTGTGTCAGCGAGTCAAATCAGAACATCAAAGGCCTGTAGGACTTTTACAACCACTTAGAGTCCCAGAGTGGAAGTGGGAACAGATCAAAATGGACTTCATCACCGGTTTACCCTGCATATCTTTGGGATACGACTCAATCTAGGTGATCGTGGATCGGCTCACCAAGGTTGCTCATTTCATTCCGGTGCATACAACGTAATCGGGCAAGAGGCTGGCAGAACTCTACATGGCCCGCATAATGTGTTTACACGGAGTACCCAAGAGGATTGTATCTGACCGCGGTAGCCAGTTCACTTCCAAGTTCTGGTAGAAGCTGCAAGTAGAACTAGGAACCCGACTGAATTTTAGCACAGCCTACCATCCCCAAACAGACGGATAGACTGAAAGAGTCAACTAGATATTGGAGATATTGGAGGACATGCTAAGGGCTTGTGCGTTGGATTTCGGTGGGACTTGGGATAAGAATTTGCCCTACGCAGAGTTCTTATACAACAACAGCTACCAAGCTAGTCTGTAGATGGCCCCGTTCGAAGCCATGTATGGTATAAAGTGTCGTACGCCCCTCTTTTGGGATCAGACAGGCGAACACTACGTATTTGGGACCGATGCACTTAAATAGGTGGAAGAGAAAGTGGCCATTATCAGGGAATGATTAAAGACAGCTTAGTCAAGGCAGAAGAGTTACGCCAGCAACCGTCGCAGAGATCTGAGTTTCGAGGAAGGAGACTATGTGTACCTTCGCGTCACACCACTCCATGGGGTACACAGATTCCAAACCAAAGGGAAGTTAGCCCCGAGTTTCGTGGGACCCTACCAAGTGCTAGCTCGTAAAGGCGAAGTTGCATACCAGTTGGATCTGCCAGCTTCAATGGTAGGTATACACGACGTGTTCCACGTGTCACAACTGAAGAAATGTCTGAGGGTACCAGCAGAACAGGCCGATCCGAAGCAGATCGAGATCCAGGAAGACCTCACCTATGTAGAAAGGCCGATTCAAATCTTGGAGATCAGTGAAAGGAACACCCAAAGCCGAGTGATTAGATTCTGCAAGGTACAGTGGAGTCACCATTCAGAGGAGGAAGCCACATGGGAGAGAGAGGATGAACTGAAGTCCGCCTATCCACACCTCTTCACCAGCACGTCCGAATCTCGAGGACGAGATTCCATTTAAGGGGGGTTGGTTTCTCACACCCTGAATTTTCCCCCTTATTTAGAGCCACACAAAATATATTAAACAAAAACCCCTGAGAAATTATTTTAAAAGGCCACGAGAATTAATTAAATAAGGAAAATGAGAAATAATAAATTATCTTGGCCAAGAATATTTTTCTTATATTCTCCTTGCCGAAATACACTAACAGGAATTTTACTGGAATTTTTAGAGCATTGGAAGTATTTTTAATAAATCAAAACGATTTATCGAAATTAAATTCCCTTTGGAAATCCTTTCCTTTTTTTCCTTTCTTTCTTTCTCTCTTTTTCCCTTTTCTTCTCCTTCTCCTGGGCCGCGGCCTGCACGCCCGCGCGTCCCTCACCCTCTCCCACTGCTAGCCAGGCCCCACCTGTCGGCCTCGCACGCCGGAGGGGATCCACACCTCCCCGCTGTACGATTTGCGCCTCGGCCCACGATCCCCCGCCCCGCATGTGGTTCAAACAACGCGGATGCGGTCACCTATCCATTCCCCCACATTCCCCACCCCTCTCATGCACGATCCAGTGCATATTTCGCACATCCCGCCATCGCCGCCGATTCCCTCAACTCGCAAAATCCAGCCGCCTCGGCCACGATCTCTCCAGCCCGAGTCCTTAAAAACCTTCTCCGTCCTCCCCTCTCTCTTCCCCCTCAGTTGCCCAACCTGCCAAGTACCCTAACCCCCTCCGTGCCAAGTTCCTGAACCGTTCCCGCACTCCACCGACTCTAGTCACACGTCGCCGTCACTACAGCCGTCGCTGACTACCGCGCTCATGCTCGCTAGCTTTGCCGCACCCTGTTGCGTCTTGTTCGGCAGTCAGCAGCTGCGGATTCCCGCCAGAACTCCATCCTCTCCATCATCCCCTTTCGATAAGCCTCTCGGCCGGCAGTCGGCTGCGGATTTCCGTTGACCCACTTGGTCTTTTTCCCTTCTAACATGTTCAACACCTTCCCCAGGATCCCCCAAACGTCGTCCGCCCCTCCGCCACCGGTGATCCTTGCCAGAACGCTCCCCTCGCCATCATCCCGAAGTTCGGCCGCCGCCAATCTTCTATGTTCGTCGCCGTTCGCCATCCTCCGACTGTCGCAACCCTCGGTAAGCATCCCTTCGTCTTCCTCGTTCCATCTCACAACTCGCCGCCATTCTCCGTGGGCCAGATGGTCGCCGGCAGCGACCATCGAGCCGCTTGCCCCACCGCGGTGCAGCCGCGTTGGCGGGGACGAGCCCGCTTTCGTCCTACGCCGTCTGATCTACCTCGGGGTAGATCTGGACTGGCTGCGTGGCGCCCCGCGGACACCCGCATCCTTGCCATGTTGGCGCCGTGTTAGTGCCACATTGGTGGCCCCGCCCGCCGTGGTGGCCACGTTGGCTGCCACGTGGCGTGTTCGTGTTGGGCCACGGTGGACCGCGTCCACCATGCACCGTTCTCTCGGTGTCACCGACCCGTGGGCCCCGCCTGTCGGCGCACCCGCGGTTCGCTGACGCCATAAACCTGGTTAATTGCACAATAAATCATTATTTTTGAATAAAAAACACAGAGAAACTTTAAAAATTCATAACTAATTCATACGAGCTCTGATTAATTTCATTCAAATTGCATTAAATCCATAAAAATGTCAAGAATCCATTAAAAATACTTTCAGCCCCTGTTTTAGTGTCCACATGTACTGTTTTTAATTGTTTGTGTTTTATTTTTTATAGAGTCCGACGCTGTCGACCCTCCAGTTTACTATGAAGTTGTTGCCGAGTTCGCCGAGCTGGAGCAAGGCAAGTCGCATCATTTCCTCGATCATTTTGTACCCATTAATTGCAAACTATTTGTTTTAAATTAATAAACATGCATTATTTCATAATTTCATGTGGGAAGAGTGACCTATATAATGCAATTTTAATTGCTCTGGCTTTATTCCATCTGTACACCTTTGTAGCTGGGTAATAATATGACTAGAGGTTACTATTAGGATGCTTAGCCCTGCTTAGAAACCTTTAGCTCACATGGGGATTTAAATACTTTAATTTATATTTATGGTTTGACTCAATGTCGGGAAATGGAACTTTGGATATGTTGATGTTAAGTTACTAAAATTTGACCTAAATGGTGGACTGTGGATGCATGGTTTTGTTGATCGTACCCATGGCAGTTAAGGACCGGTTCGCGGGACCCCCTTGGGCAAATACTCGTACATTCCACAAGCCAGCGTGAGCAACGGCTGGGCTTGTAGCGTTTCTTCTCCCTTTCCTAGGCACCGTTGGTGAGAATAGGCGTGATGGAGTTGGGTTGGCTCGGGGTCGGGTTGATCAGCTTCCGGATCCATTGTGGCGCAGGGGAGTAGCCTGGCCGATGTGGGGTATCCTGGCGGCAGGTGCAACCTCAGCGTGGTGTGGATGGCTGGAGAGAGGCTGTGTGAACGGTCCTGTCACAACCTCTCACAGGGTGTCGTGGTGTCACACCGGCACACGGGAACTTGTGTGGGGCTGTGTCTTGTGGGTACAATTGTACACCTCTGGCTAGAGTAAAATCTATTCGAATAGTCGCGCCCGCGGTCATGGGCATTTTGGTCAAGACTCACCGTGATTAGTCCCACCACAGTAAATTGACTTAAATTTACCATAGAGGTAGGATGGAGGATTGGGCCTGGTCAACGTGGTGTAACGTTGATCAGTGGAGGATTAATACTGCTTAATTAATTAACATTTTTAATGCTTGCGAACTATTACTGTTTAATTACTGCTTTTACGCAAATGAACCCCAAGCCTTCCTTTGTCTCCCTGCATTGTGCATATTTGCGGGTGTGACTTGTTGAGTACTTTGGGTGGTACTCAATCTTGCTCCCTTTCCCCTCTCAGTGGTGGATTAGCTGTCCGACGAGGATTAGCATGAGCAATAGGCTGGCTTCGCCATCAAGACGCCTGTGGAATGGAAGCCTCCGCTTGGCTAGCTGTATATAGGCTTTATTTATCTTAATCGCTGTATTTATGTAAGATAATTTTTATTCTGTTTGTAAGATGCACTCTGTGTGACAACTTGGTATTGTGTACCCTGGCTTTACTGGACAGGGATTTAATACACAGAAATATTCAGAATTCTGGTTACGAATTTCTGGGCTTTACATCGCCCACGCCCCTTGCTGCCCCTACGCTGCGGCACCCTGCACCCTGCCTGTCACTGCCGCGCCCCACGACGGCCCTTGGACCAGGGGACGCAAGCCGTCGCTGCGCTGCCTCCCACTTCGAATGGCCGGCTCATAGCCCTCACCATACCCCCTCTGTCCTATTTTGCTGCATATCCTAGCCCTGCTTCCCATGTGCGTCCTCGCCACCCCCTCCCCCCGTGCGCACGCGCTCTGCCCCACCCCAGCCACGTCGCCACTCCATTACCGCCGCTACGCCTACAAAAAAGAGGAGACCCTCATCCAATTCCCCCCCCCCCACACACACCATAGAGGCCCCCCCCCACCTCTTTCCTCGCCGTCCTAGCCCCGGAGCAAGTTGGGCGCCATCGAGCGACGCTCGCCGTTGCCAGCCCGTCCCCAACCTCTCGCGTTCGGTGCGCCTCCTCCCCGCGCGTGCTAGTGAGCCCTCTCTTTCTTCCACCATCACCGCCGCTTGGTGCGCCTCCCGCAGCTTCCCTCCTCCACTCTCGGGACATCGCCGATGCCCCGCGCCGCCGCCCGAAGCTCACTCCGCCGCGTCGAGCAGAGCGAGACAAGGAAGAAGATGGAGAGGGGAATTAATCCCCTCCCTGGCGCTAACATGTGGGCCCGTCCCTTTTAATTCTCTGATTAAGAAATATTTTAACCCCCTAATTACTCCCTGGCGAGTGGGCCCCGGTCATTAGCAAAAAAATGGAATTTTTTTTATTTTTATATTTATTTAATAAAAAATTTACAAAACTACATTTTCATTTCAAAAATTTACAAAAATATACTCCCGCCGCCCTTTGGGAGGGCAATATCTCTGAAATCGCCCTCCCAGAGGGCGATATGATGACGTGGCTGACGGCCGTTGGCCGGCGGCCCACGGCCGTCAGTCATTTTGCAGGCGGCCCCCCCGGCCACACAAAAAGCCCGGGCAGTATAAAACCCCCTCCCCAACTCCAAAAATGTCATAAAATTCACTGAAATTACAGAAAAAAAGAAGAGAGAGCTGAGAGCGAGCCTGAACGAAAGCAGCGAAGCTCTGTCAGCTTACTGATTTGTCTGCATGTAAAATCTATTATCTATTTGTAATTTCTATTTCTATACATAAATTAATGTAGTATTGTACTGGTTATGTGTATAGTACTATATGAAAATAAGTTTTTACTCGTAGATCTGTAGGTCTTTAGTTAATGTGTTAGATGATTTAATTTTTGTAGAGATGTGAGGAAAATATTGGTATCTAGTTTAACTGAATTTTTTCATCAACAGAAATGTCAAATAAGGTGATATTTCAGTTATTTCACGGGCAAGGGAATGTTAGATATGGTCCAGAAGGGGTAGATCTGTCGGATTTTAGTTCAACGGCTAAGGGGATTGATAGACCAGCTGAGAGAAGTTTTGGGTCAGTGTACAACTGGCTGATGCGAGGGTTTCGATTGAACCCCGAGCTCAGCGCAATAACCTTGTATGTAGTAGTCAGTCGTGCAGCTGAAGGTTTTTTTGGGAACTGATGCCGGTGGATTGCACTACCACTTGGAGATGGTATGTGGAGAATGCATTCCAACGTGTTGGCCACTGGGCATACTTGTGTCGATATATGAGAAAGAAAACACTGCTGGTGCAATGCCCGTACAAGATGATGAGGGTCCAAGTACGGCGGAGGTAATAGCGAACAATGGAAGAAAATGAAAGAAGGGAATGAAGGAGGAATGAAGAAGATAGACAGCCAACAGGTGTGGCAGATGAGGGAGAACAAATCAACAGAATCGTCGAAGAAATGGATAGGGAAGATTCTGAAACGAGCAAGCAGAGCAGGATGATTTGTCTGACGAGGACACCATGATGCCTGCAGAATGGAGCAGCCAGGACTTCTCTAGGCTTTCTATCTCCGAGGGACATCATGTGTCATGGGAGTACAAGGAAAATGAGTCATCCAAGGGGCTAAGTATGCATATGTAGAGGATTTAAAGGAGCAGTAAAACAATGGCCGTGTCACTTCAAAGGAGTTCTCAGTCGTGAAGTCAAGCAAATCAGTCTATGAAGTAAAGTGCATAAAGGATGGGTGTCCATGGCGGGTGCACGCATTCAAGGTAAATGGAAAGATTATTGGCAAGTTCAATCGTGACTGAGCATTCATGTTATTTACCCGGTGTTGAAAAATATCACAGAAACATGACATCTGCATTTGTTGCGACAGAGATGTACTCCCATATTATTAACAATATGGGGTACGAACCAAGGTCAATTGTTAGACATATTGAAGAGAAATTTAAATACACAATTAGCTATGCTAAGGCTTGGAGGGCAAAACAGAAGGTTGTAGAGATGAGATTTGGCACATTTGAAGCATCCTATGATAATTTGCCTCGTCTGTTAGGCTGTATTCTTCAGAGGAATCCGGAGACGTGCTACGACCTAAAAGCCTTTCCATCAATTCACCATGGTAATAAAAGTGTGTTGCAACGAGTATTCTTTGCATTAGGGCTTGCATTCAAGCATTTGTCCATTGTCGTCCCATCCTCTGCATCGATGGGACATTTCTGACCGGAAAGTACAGAGGGCAGATCTTAACAGCAATTGGAGTTGATGGAAACAACCAAGTTCTACCAGTTGCTTTTGCTTTTGTTGAGAGTGAGAAACACTGATAGCTGTATTGGTTTTTAGAAAGGGTTAAGTCTGCAGTTGTACGGATGAGACCAGACGTATGCCTTATACATGACCGTAACGCCGGCTTGCTGCGTGCAATTGAGGAATTGAGATATGGATGTGTTGAGAAGGGATATACACCAAGGTGGTCTGATGTCCAAAGCAGATGGTGCATGCGTCATATGGGTGCTAATTTCTACAGACAATTTAAGAATAAGCACCTTATGGATCTTTTTAAGAGGCTTTGCGCCCAGAATCAAGAGAAGAAATTCAATGAGCTTTGGAGGAGGTTGGATGAGCTGACCTCTAAACTAACAGATGAGCAGTCCAGGAGGGCTACCATTGGAGGGGATGTGGCTCCACAAGCTCTTGAATCTTTATCAACTGACGGACCTCATATGAGAAGAAGGTCTGCATCCTCAGTTAGAAAATTTTCAGATTGGATTGAGAATGAGCCAAAGGAGAAATGGGCATTGTTGTATGACAAGGATGGTTCTCGGTTTGGCATAATGACCACAAATTTGGCAGAGGTTTATAACTGGGTGATGCGTGGTGTTCGAGGGCTCCCACTTGTTGGCATAGTTGAATTTATCTTGCATGGCACATCAAAGTACTTCAGAGATCGGTTCAGAGCAGCTAGGCCCTCAATGACGGACAATAATCTTTTCTTTGGCACACTACTGACGAAGTATCTGCAAGATAAAAGTAAAAAGGCCCGAAGACATCGTGTTGTACCTCAAGGCACACAAGAACACAGATTTGAAATATTGTGTGTCGACAAGGGCATGCGCGGAATCTTCCGTAAAAAAGTTGTGCAGGAGTGTGTGCTGAAGGAAGACGGACCTGCAAGTGCTCGTTGCCGCAAGCCTACTCTGCTCCACAAGCCATTGCTCTCACGTTATTGCCGCGAGCGGTGAGTGCGGATAGAAGCACGCTATTTTGTCTCACCTTATTCAGGAAAGAAGCAATCTATAATACCTGGAGCGGAGAGATATACGGTTTCGGTATTGCGGGTACATTTACTATGGAGCATCCTCAAGCTATGTACATTCCTGACCCAACAAAATTGAGGAATATACGAGGTCGCCGCAAGACAAGACGCATCCATAATGACATGGATGAATCAGAAGCCGGTGAAGGCATAAACGTTGTTCAAGGTGTGACCAAACAGGTCATACATATAAGAAATGTTCAAAGGATGCAACCGGTCCAAGTGCGGCGGAAGCTGGACCGTCGGGTTCAGCCGCTGATGGCAGGCGTCCTACGGGTGAAGGCACAACTTCTAGACGACCCCGTCTTAGGCGTTCTCGAACAATTAGTGGTGCTACGGTGTAGTGTAAGTCTATACTACTTCTTTGTTATAGAAGATATGTACCGTCCTATTGTTTTTTATTATCATGTAACAATGCTATAAACTTTAACAATAATTAACGCTAACTCTCTATTTGCATGCAGGTATGGCGTACGATACACCGGAGCTGTTGGACCGAGGTCTCGACCGGTCCCACCGGTCTTACCTGTCAACCGTGGAGGGTGCCCACTTACCCACCTTCCGTCCACGGCCTTCACGTCACCTCCTGCGGATAGATCCTCGGTTTCGTCAGAGGTAAGAGCTGTACAAATATTCATTCACATCATTTGTGCATATCTATGTTCCCCAATATTGATTACAGTGCTATATTCTGCAGGTTGTGTGAGGCTGGACTTCTTCCGCTATGTAGGCTAGTCGAGCCCGCACCGGACGAGAGAGATCCCGCCAAGCGATGGGACGCTGATCGGTCACTTATGGCCGCACTGGTGGATCGCTGGAGACCCGAGACCCATACGTTCCACCTACCGTGCGGCGAGATGACTCCTACACTCCAGGACGTGTCGTACCTGCTAGGACTTCCCCTCGCAGGAGACGCAGTCGGCCCGATCGACGGGGCGCACGGTTGGTCGCAGGACATCACTGCTCGGTTTGCGCCCGTGTATCATCGACCTGAACTTGGACACCCGGGTTCGCTACCGCCTTACACCACGAACGGCCCCTCGCAGGCTTGGCTGTTACAGTTCACCGTAAGTCGCGGATTCCTTTCATTCACAATCATCTGATCTACAAAGCAACAGAGCTGCTGACTATAATCTTCCTTTACAGCCAGATAAGCTAGCCGATGACGCCGACGATTACTCGGTGCAGCGGAGCATGGAGGCATACCTGTTGTGGCTATTCGGGTGGGTGATGTTCACCAACACTCACGGGCACGCGGTAGACAAGGGACTGATCCACTACGCTCGTGCGATCGCCGATAGCGAGGACAGCCGCGTACCGCAGTGGAGTTGGGGATCTGTTGTGCTAGCGGCGACGTACCGTGCTCTTTGTGACGCGTGCACAAAGACCGATCCAGGTGCGATTATCGCCGGTTGCCCTCTCCTTCTGCAGCTATGGGTGGCCGAGCGGTTCGCGATAGGCCGTCCTCTGATTCAGCACTCTTCCTACGAGGGCGGCCTTGGAGGATTGTACGGCCAGTGGCCCGAGGACGGTCCGACTATGGGGACCATATGGTGTCGACGTAAGGTACAAAATGTGAAATTCTATATTTAGCAGTTATGCGCAAACACTGACGTTTAACCTTTTCCTATTTTGCAGCGTCGTTACGCCCACACGCAGGTTAGGAGGGCCTACCCCGAATTCGTTTTGGAGTTCGATCGCCTGCTGCCCAGCGACGTCGTCTGGGAGCCGTATAGTCCGCAGGCCATTGAGGCCCGTGCACCGCTCGAACTCTCTACTCTTTGCACGCGCGACCAGGCGTACTGGATGACGAGAGTGCCGTTGGTGTTCGACATCTTCGTCGAGCCCCACTCTCCGCAGCGCGTGCTGCGACAGTTTGGACTACGTCAGTACTCCCCTGTGCCCGTGTAGATCGATGTGCCGCGCGATGTGCACCGGTTAGTACAACTGCGATCTTTGTTTACTACTATAACTATTTAATATAGTCTAATGCACTCTCTGCAAATAGATATAATCGTAGGGGACATGCAGCCGGTGTTCAGTGGTATCCTCTACTGCAGAAGTACGTGGATGACTGGTTGTTGGCGACAGAGGAGGTGGTCGACGACATACATGCACACACTGAGGAGGCCTACCTAGCATACCTCACGTGGTACCAGGCCCGTACCCGCACACGCGTAACGTTCACCCCAGATGATCCACAGCCACACGTCGCCGCTACGACGGATACGTATCCTAGACACCGTGACCAGGACTACTTCCGCGCGGTACGTCACATTATCTTTGCACTTTGCTATTTCCTTTGTACGTGTCTACAGTTCTAACACATGTTCACGTCACATCTAAAATAGGCCGACGCAGCGCGACAGGTTCAGGCTGATGTAAACGCGGCGTTCGGACGATTGGACAGTGGGATTGTGCTCAATGCCGATGAGCAGAGGACGACCTTCGGGAGGATTCGTCAGGCGATGCTCACAGTGATTCGTGCCCTCACTTGTCGTGCGGTCGATGCGGTACCTCCCGTAGTTGTACAGCAGCAACAGCCACGGCCAGTAGGAACAGGAGCAGGAGCAGGAGTGCGACTGCAGGGTTCCAGTCAGCCATCTGGCCCCTCCAGAGGTAAATTGGACTAACCATCGGTTCATAACATGTTTCCTTCTACGACATGTACTGTTGTACATCAATATGCTTCCCTGCAGCTTTCGCTACACCGTACTTACATCCCTCTGGAGCTAGCACATCGACGCATGGAGTGTACCACGGACGACCACACGCGCAGCTGGGCATGACAACTGCCCCTCGGGCTACCACAGGAGGTCCTTCAGGTTATATCAAAGTTTATTTTTGCTTTGCAAAATTTTGGTTTGCAATTATCAATATTTTGGTGAACATGGTTCTACTGTACAGCGTCGGGGATGTTTGCTGGTGCTGGCACCTCCACGCAGGGCGTGGGCATGACAACTGCCCCTCGGGCCACCACAGGAGGTCCTTCAGGTTATATCAAAGTTTATTTTTGCCTTGCCAAATTTTGGTTTGCAATTATCAATATTTTGGTGTACATGGTTCCACTCTACAGCACCGGGGATGTTTGCTGGCGCTGGCTCCTCCATGCAGGCCGCACGCGGCAGCGGTTGGGCACCGGATCCTTTCGAGGGGGACGACTTGGAGGACTCGGGCGAGGAGATCCAGGAGATACTACCAGCCTCGCAGCTCGAAGGAGCTCCGCCACCACAGACACAGGACCCACTAGCTGCCACACCCGTGCAGACAACCCGCGCTGGCCGTGCCGTACCACCAGACCGGCTGACGTACTCCCAGGGGCAGGTGCGAGCGCAGGGTAAGAAGACAAAGAGGGCTAGAGGTTACGGTCCGGGCCCGTAGTACGTTGCATCAGTGATAGTTTGTCTGTTGTATATCATGTTTTTTTAATTCTATGTATACTGAAGAAACCCTTTTACTTTATTTACGCTCGTCGATCGTTTACGATCTATGTTTGTGACGAAACTGATCAAAAACATGAATTTTTCAGTTTCAATTTTACGGCGAAAGTACATTCTGAGCGGTGACAACCGAACACACGTTAATTGCATACGAACATAATGAAATTATCCATACAAAGAGTACAAACGACACATCAAACGTTTCTAGTTATCGTTATTATATGCCTTAGGGAATTTTAAACAGATAACCAAGTAGAGATGTAACTACTGTGTGCAGCGTGGGTACTTTCTCTTCCTTGCCGCCACAGATATGCCTGTCCGGACCGTTCGGACAGGATGAGGATGGTCCAGACTATATAACGCAAAACAACCATTTTGTACAGTGCGGACCGTG
Organism: Oryza meyeriana var. granulata; assembly: GCA_003991445.1. Taxonomy (NCBI): domain Eukaryota; kingdom Viridiplantae; phylum Streptophyta; class Magnoliopsida; order Poales; family Poaceae; genus Oryza; species Oryza meyeriana. The sequence goes on along the minus strand of RYFJ01001429.1, from coordinate 142,052 downwards.
CGAATAGGGTGTCGATGGTCCGGACTATATACTGTGAAACAACAATTTGTACAGTCCGGACCGTCCGTATAGAGTGCGGATGGTCTGGACAGTACTCTGGGCCGCCTGCAAACTAGCCGGTCCAGACCGTCCGTATAGGGTGCGGACGGTCCGGACAGTACTCTGGACCGCCGGCAAAGTAGCCTGTCCGGACCGTCCGTATAGGGTGCGGACCGTCCGGACAGATTTTGCAGGCGGCCCCAAAACCGCCCTCTGAGAGGGCGGCAAGGGTGCCGCCTGCAAAATAGCCGGCTCGGGGTGGCCATTTTGCAGGCGGCCCCCCGGCCACCAATAAACCGCCCTCTGAGAGGGCGGCAAGGGGGCCGCCTGTAAAAGGGCCGGCCCCCCAGCTGGATTTTTACAGGCAGCCCCCTTGCCGCCCTCTCAGAGGGCGGTTTATTGGTGGCCGGGGGGCCGCCAATAAATGGCTGACGGCCGTGGGCCGCCGGCCAACGGCCGTCAGCCACGTCATCATATCGCCCTCTGGGAGGGCGATTTCAGAGATATCGCCCTCCCAAAGGGCGGCGGGAGTATATTTTTGTAAATTTTTGAAATGAAAATGTAGTTTTGTAAATTTTTTATTAAATAAATATAAAAATAAAAAAAATTCCAAAAAAATGTGTCTGTGGGCCTAATTACCTACTGGCCCACTGACATATGGGCCCCTAGTGGCTTGTGAGGTTTAATCCCCCTCTTTAACCAGCCCTGGCCCCACATGTCAATGACATAGAGGGCACTATTTTGGGTCTCCTAGACTCCTGACTAGTGGGCCCCAGTTGCAAGTGAAAGAAAAGAATTTTTCTTAAGAAAATAATAGGATTTGTAAATAAAATAGGCCAACAGTAGCTTTTTGCTTTTGTTTGATTTATTTCAAATTTGAAACTTTGAAAGCCCATATCTCCTTCACTCTAAGTCCAAATCGAGTGAAACTTTCACAAAAATTCATCTAAAATCAAGATCTATCTATTGGCACTGGTTTGGTATTTCCCTTTTTCTTTATATTTATTCCTTATTATTTGTGTTTGGATGCGAGTTTTGACTATTCATTCGTCCGGACTAGGCTACATATGCGACGACGAGCCCCTTGATGCAGAGGAGGAAGTTGTTGTAGCCGAGCAAGGCAAGTCACCATACCCCCTTCCTTGAGCATGTTGTTCCTAATGCAAAATTGTTTTTCTTTACAAATAAACTGCATGCTATATTCCGTACCTAAATTTTGTTTAAAGCCTTTTATTGAGATTGATGCCCTGTACCTTGATGCCATGTACTCTTTATATATGTTTAAGTCATTTGTTGACACTGCTTAGCACTGCTTTCTAGATATTATCTTTTACATGTGATAATGGTCGAAATGGGGACGATCGTTCTGGGTTGGGGACGGACATCATTTTATGCGAGCAGAGACATGAATTGTTGCTTGCGAGACACATGGAAACTAATTGCGAAAACCAAAACTAAGAAACAAAACCATTTTTGACCGGGGCAGCATGGATTGATTTGGGTGGTTCCTGGTAAAGGCTAGCGTCGACTCTAGTCAGTTAAGGACCGAGTCAAGAAAACAGGCAACAAACAACCAAAGTACGACCGCAATTCTCGTATGGGCATAGACCTGGCGGATTAGGGGATTCTAGTGGGGCGGCACCCCAGTCATGGCCGGTTCTGATCACGGTATTGTGTTACGATGAAGATGAAAGCGGATAGAATGTGGATTAAATGACATGTCGAATAAAACGAACGTTGCTTCCCTCTCCTTGATATCCCTAGGTACAAGACTCCTCACACCAGTAGCAAGGCGGGATTGGAGTGCCAGGGGGTGCATGAGGGCATATAGTCTCTGGAACAGTTGTCGCAATGCTAGGAGATCCGAAAAACTAGGCCATGGCAAGTCTCATGTGTTGGGTGCACCACGGATTGCGGGTAAAGCGTATATCCACTACAATGTGAGTAAAATTAAACTATTCAAATAGTCGTGCTCGTGGTTAAAGGAGCACCGGAACTTGTACTAGTCTTGACTAGACTCAAAATTTTCTAAACTTTGGATAGAGATGTGGGTAAAATGTGGAAATGGAGGCCAACATGAGACATGAGGGTAAGCCAAACCAGGTGTAACTTGGCAAGGCAGACACAGCCTTCATGATGGGTTAAATTATCCAACCAGTGGCAACTATATTTCAGTAAAATGGCTAGGTATAGGTTTTGTGAAACGTTTCTACGAAAATTGGCTTTGCACAAATAAACCCTTGCCTCTCTTGAACCTTGCGAGCATACATTCATGTTGAAGTGATGGTTTGCGAGTACCCTAAGTACTCACTGTTGCTTAATCCCCTTTTTAGAACTAGACACCGAAGGCAAACTATACGAGCACAACCCGGCGGAGGAGGTGGTGGCACCGAAGGAGGCACCATAGGCCCAAGTTGCTAGTCGAGCGCCTGTGGACTAATGCAGGGCCGCTGCCAATTATGTTTCCGCTATCACACCACGCATCTTTTGCTAGTTTACCACAAGACATTTGGCTATTTGGGTTCCTACGCGGGCAACCCCCTTTTTGTAATGAACAAGTATTGTAAGATTCTATTCCGCAAGATGCAATGGTACTAGTGATGGCATGTAAGTGCCAAACTACTGATCCAGAGATTTGGTACTCTATGCATGGAAGGTCTCCAGTCTTAAAAACCCAAAGCCAACACATTATATGACTGAGGACTGAACATAATACGACAATCAAGGTACGGAGAAACAATACCAAGGAATGGCTAAAGCAGTTAGGTGCGCAATTTAAATATAGCATGCATTTTGTTTGCGACCAAATCATTTGGCAACATAGGATCAACATGATCATGGGGGGGGGGGAGGGGCGTAGTGACCTTCCTTGCTCATGGTGATTTGTAATTTAACTTGCTCGTTTTCCCTCGATCCAGCCTTTAGCTCCTCAGATGGCTCCTTCACGATCCTCTCGGTAGCAGCTCGACCTAGTTTACGTGAGAAGAAGCAAATACAACAATCAACTAACACACCAGGCCACAAACCTAATCTTAACGAGGTCTAAGAGGCGGCCAAACCTATTCCTAAGCCCAAAACTAGGAGCTTTCTAATCTAAGCAAAAAGGCTGGGGGTTTGGCTTTGATACTTTCTATAGGGCCTTCGAAGGGCATGGCTATGGGGGAAACGAAGGAGGGAGTAATGACTAAGCTAGCTATAGGGTTAGCAACACATCACACATTTTTCTCTGGTGATTTATCCTTAAGGTGGTTTGGATAGCTTCTTCCATTTAATCCCTCGTTAAATCGAATTCATATGATCTTTTAAGCTTATTGCCTCATTATTATGTCTCTTAAGAATATGCCTAATGGCATGCTAGCTGGTTTATGATTGGGTCATGCCCTTTGAGAGTAATTTATGTTCTAAAACATTTTAGGTTGCGAGATGGTTACTGATAACATTTTGGTAGAGTGTCTTCGGTTGGATTTATATTTATGTGAGTATAGAACAACTTGTAAAGTTTTCGAATTGTCAAAGGGCTTGCCCATTTACTTTAATAGGTTCAAAATGGTCCTCCATTTTGTTATCAATGTTGGTTTAGGATGTGTGGGTGGTATATATAGATGAGTTCTGGATTTTAATCTATCTTTTTGCAATCAGATCACCCGATTGGTGTTTGCATTTTTGGATATCGTGCTTTAATTTATCTTGAACCAATTTAGAATATTGCTTTGTTTATTTTTCCTTTATATACTCAACATGGCGTATGTGATTATGTTAGTCACATTTGATTTACTAGGAAAAAGCATTTTATTTGGATTCTTTGAGACTATAGGTCATATGGGTTATTTATTGTGGCCTTCAAGTTTATATGTGTACAAGAGGTAGCCTTTTTATTTGGCAAAAGGGGTTTTTGGATATATTAATTATGTCTTCTTCACATTTTGGATTTTCCTTGTTTCATATTTTAGGGTTACAACATGTGTTAGCATATTTTAGAGTCAAGATAATTATTATTTTAGTCAACATGTTGCTAAGGGCAATTTTTAGAATGGTTATTAACTAACCAATTTGGTATATTTAGCAAATTGTGCATAAAATATATTTTTTCCCATATTTATTTCTGTTCCAAAAGATAGACCTTGAATTTACAAAATTTTAGAGACAAGTTTCACTCAAGTTTCCAACGGTTAAATCAGATTTTTCTTCATTGAAATAAATGGATTGCGCTGTGACTGATTCTTTATACATTTTTTGAATTATTTTTGTAAAAGAAAGGATTTTGTTTCACTGACAGGTGAGGTCCTGACCTATTTTATTTAACCCGCCATTATTTTTCCAAGGGAAACTCATTGGGTCAATGACAGGTGGGGCCTTGGTCAAGTCAACCTAGCCATGTTGACCCGTACATTGAACTTGGGCCCACTGGTCAGTGGCACAGAGGTTTTAAAATCATTTTTAAGCTAGTTGGGCCCACATGTCACTGAGACATACTTTAAGAAAGGTTTTAATTATATTTCTTAACAGGCATAGCCCATATGTCAGACTCTCAACTCTCCTCTTAATCTCTTTCTCACCTCTCCCATCACTCCCCTGTTAAGTCATGCTTTATTGGGCCAGCCCAAGGGACGTCTGCCCGACACGGTAAAAAGCACGGCCTGGCACGACTCATACATGGGCTAGGCCAGCACGGTCCTTACATGGGCCAGGTCTGTGCTAGGACAATAGGCACGATGAACCAGCATGACATGGCCTGACCAGTGGGCGGTGCTTGGACCGACCTGGCATGGCACGATGATGGCCGGCACGAACGAAATGGCCTGTTCCAGATAAATGGTGTGAGGAAATTTCAATTTCCAATAAATTTAACTAAGAAATAGCCAATGACCAAGTTGCCCTCTTCCTCCATCTCTGTTTCGTTCGTTCTGTTGGAAATCGGATTCTGTGAATGATCTCTCTATCATTTCTTGGATGATTACATTGTAGCGATTACATATATATACTGTACGAACAGTTGCGAGATGTAACTGTTGCCAACAGTGGCGTTGCTTCGAGAGGGACATGCCCCCTCCTAAGCCTGTGGTTGCCTGGGTATTTTGATCACATGTAAAATGAGTTGTAATACTCCCCCTTGATCAATTGCCATCTAGTAATCATCCTTGAGTCATCACTTAGAAAAACTCCTCGAAAAACCCTGTGGGAAAAATTTGAGGAGAAACCATTCTATTGATATGCCATTAAAAACTCCTTTAAAACCCAATGGGAAAATAAGGAGAAAATGATATGACATATATGTGAAATCTCCCTGAGAAACCTTGTAGAAGGAAAAACTCATGGAGAATTTTAAATGATTATAACCATTGGGTCATAATCTAGTATAACTTCTCTAAAACCATATAGAAAAAATATGAGAAGTTATTATATATATCATTGATATCTCCTCAAAAACCCCTGTGGGGGAAAACAGAGATATGATATATTTATTTATTTCATTTATATTGTTATATTGCCTCATTAAAAACCTTTGTTAAAGAGGGAAAAAGAGTACAATATATGCTTTGGACAGGTTTAGTCTAGGAGATTTACTCCCCCTGACTCTTGCAAATCACGGAGTCGTCGCATACCAATTCCTTTAATACATTTCTGAAAAGAGAAAGTTGGTAAGGACTTAGTAAATAAGTCTGCGAGATTATCGCAGGATTTAGTTTGCAAGATACTAATTTCTCCATTTTCTTGTAATTGATGTGGAAAAAATAGTTTTGGAGCAATATGCTTGGTGATATTGCTCTTTATGTAACCTGTCTGCATTTGAACAACGCAAGCAGCATTATCTTCATAGATAATGGTAGGTGATTCAATAGAACCAATACCACATGATTGTTGGATGTGGTTAATCATTCTGCGAAGCCATACACATTCACGTGATGCTTCGTATAAGGCAATAATTTCAGAATGATTAGTGGATGTAGCCACTAAAGTCTGTTTAGAAGACTTCTATGAGATGGTTGTTCCACCATGTAAGAATACAAAGCCTATTTGTGATCTGGCATTGTGGGGATCAGATAGGTAGCCAGCATCAGTATATCCTATGAGATCTATGTTTTTGTTTTTATTGAAAAACAAACCGAGATCAGTGGTGCCTTGGAGATATCGAAGGATATTCTTCACTCCCGCCCAATGGCGTTTAGTTGGAGCTGCGCTATGTCTAGCTAGAAGATTTACCGCAAATGCAATATCCGGCCGGGTGCAATCTGCAAGGTACATTAGCGCTCCAATGGCACTGAGATACGGAATCTCTGGTCCCAGTATTTCTTCACCTTCATCTCGAGGTCTAAAAGGATCTTTCTCCCTGTCAAGAGATCGAACAACCATTGGGGTTTTCGATGGATATGACTTGTCCATATTGAATTTCTCCAATATTTTCTGGACATAGGCGGCTTGATGTATAAGTATGCCTTTGGGAAGGTGCTCAAGTTGAATACCTAAGCAAAATTTGGTTTTACCCAAATCCTTCATTCAAACTCCGTCATTAGATGATTACGTGCTTCATCTATATCTTGTGCGTTGCCAATGATGTTTAGATCATCAACATACACTGAGATTATGCAGAATCCTGTTGAGGACTTCTTGATGAATACACATGGGCAATCATCATTGTTGGAGTACCCTTTTTGCAAAAGGAACTTACTTAGTCGGTTGTACCACATTCTTCCCGACTGCTTCAAGCCATATAATGACTTGTTAAGCTTTACACAATACATATTGCGATTTTCATTTGGATTCGGAATTGGGATTCCATCGGAAACCTTCATATATATGTCCGAATCAAGTGACCCATAAAGATATGCGGTCACTACATCCATCAACTGCAAAGATAGATGATTTTGTACTGCCAGAGATATTAGATATCGGAAAGTGATTCCACTCATTACTGGAGAATATGTTTCATTGAAATCAATGCCGGGTCTCTGCGTGAACCCTTGTGCTACAAGCCTCGCTTTATATCTCACCACCTCATTGTTTTCGTTCCGTTTGCGGACGAAAACCCATTTGAATCCGACAGGGAATATTTTGGGAGGTGTTGGTATCACTTTCGTGAATACCTCTCTTTTCTTAAGCGAGGCGATTTCCGCTTGGATTGCTACCTTCCATTGATTCCAGTCCGAGCGCTTTCTGCACTCTGCCATGGTCTTGGGATCTGGATCGTTTTGGAGGTTTCTTGCAATCATTGCAGAAAAATAGTTGTCGACAATAAGATTCTCCAGAATCAATGTAATTTGTGGAAATTTCACAGACCCCTGTAGACTCATTGTTATTTCCCAAAACATTTGAGTCAGGGTTTTCCGATGTCCCAGCATCAGTAATAGAGTGCACTGTTGATCTGGGTTCGTGGATCCTGAGGCTTTCATCAACTTGACGTTGATCTGCATTTACTGAGTCAGAAGATTTATTCTTCTGTTTCCTTTGTCGCTTGCGAGAAGCTGTATCTACCTTGGGTGCCGTACTTCTCCCCCTCTTATTTTGAACTGGGAGTTGAGTAGTTTTTGATGGTACCTCTACTCTTTCTGGCACGTTTCTGGCAGGTTATAGGATTTTGTGATGCCTCTATAATCAGTAAATGCATCTGGCAGGTTATTTGCAATGTTTTGCAAATGAATAATTTTCTGAACTTGAAGTTCAGTTTCTTGAGTACGTGGATCCAATGCTGAAATGCCTTGAGCATTCCAATTAATTTCCAGGCATTCTTTTTGGTACTTGAAATCTCCCCCTAATGCCGGAAAATGTTCTTCATTGAAGATACAGTCAGCGTACCGGGCTGTAAACAGGTCCCCAGTAAGGGGCTCAAGGTATTTTATTATTGACGGAGATTTATATCCCACATAGATACCGAGCTTCCTGTGTGGGCCCATGGCAGTACGCTGCGGTGGTGAGATCGGTACGTATGTAGCGCAACCGAACTTTCGCAGATGGGAAATATCTGGTGGATTTCCACGTACTAGTTGTAGGGGGGAGTTGCTATGGTAAGCAGTTGGACGCAATTGTATTAAGTCAGCAGCGTGTAGAACTGCATGACCCCAACAAGATGTTGGTAAATTGCAATTGTGCAACAATGGTCTTGCTATGAGCTTTATTCTCTTAATAAGAGATTCAGCTAAACCGTTTTGTGTGTGGACTTATGGAACAGAGTGCTGAACGTGAATTCCTAGGGCCATACAATAATCATTGAAGGCACGCGATGAGAATTCAGCAGCGTTGTCCATTCGAATTGATTGAATTCGATGTTCAGGATGGTGTGCTCGCAATTTAATAATTTGAGCAATCAATTTGGCAAATGCATGGTTTCGTGTGGATAAAAGGCACACGTGTGACCATCGTGTAGATGCGTCAATTAAAACCATGAAGTACCTGAACGGTCCACTTAGTGGTTGTATAGGACCACATATATCACCTTGAATGCGTTCAAGGAATTTTAGTGGTTCAGCTCGGATCTTAAGGTAAGAAGGCCTTAAAATCAATTTCCCAGCGGCGCATGAGGTGCACACAAAATCCGAAGATTGTGGAAATTTGGTGCTCTTAAAAGCATGACCAATTGAATTGCTGATAATTTTCCGCATCATCCCTATTCCAGGATGGCCAAGGCGATCATGCCAAGTTTGAAATGTGTCAACATTCTGGAAAATTACCTTATATGCAATGTGTTGTACGGGCTTGATGTACGTGTAGTACAATCCAGAGGATAAAGATGGAATTTTCTCAAGCACTTGTTTGCCATATCCGTTGTTTTTAGTCAAAAGAAGATATTCCTCTTTGTTGTCATCTTGGGTTTCGATATGGAAACCATTCTGACGGATATCTCTATAACTTAGTAGGGTACGTGTGGAGTCGGGATACAGTAATGCATCCTCAATTTTTAATTGAGTACCCATCGGGAGTGTGATAGAGGCACGACCAGAGCCAACTATCGTTGCGTCGCGTCCAGCGATTGTCAAAACACTTCCTTGTCTCTTTGTAAGAGTCAAGAAATATTTTGTGTCCCGAAGTATAGAGTTTGTGGTTCCACTATCCACAAGGCATAATTCCTCCTCCATTGGGTTGAATCCCGTAAATCTATATATAGAAAGAAGAATTTGATGAAATTCTTGTCAGATATATAGACTATGTACAAACATTTATTCAATACTGAATAGGTTTGGTACATTTTTGTAGCATACTAGCATACAATATAGATGACAACTTAGTATTATTACAACACATACTAGGACATAATTAACATAGAATCTATGTTATTGGAAGACTATATAAGGTCTCCAAATATGTCTTGTGAAGCAAACTCCACAAGCATATCGTCATTGGTCGTGGGTTCACCCTACTGAGGAGGGGCCTCAGTGCTCTTGGGTTCCTCTAGAAACTTCTGAGAACAGCTTGCTCCACCGGTGTTGTCGGTTTGGAGGTTGAAGTGTGATTCAATCCTCTTGTCTTGAGTAGGTTTGCCTTTGGCCACAGACTGAAGGTACAAGTTGATGAGATGCCTGGGGGTCCGGCATTTCTTAGTTGTATGGCTGTGACAGCCACACTTCTGACAAATGTCAGATTTATTTTTGTTCTTGAAATTACCTTTCCCCTTTTGGAATCCACGAGATCTTTGCTTTCTGTTGCGTTTGCGTTTACCTCTGAAGTTCTTTGGATGGTTTCTATTACCATCGAACTTTGGTTTATTCTGATCATGTATATTCGTATGTACTTCACGCAAGGGTGCCGCCCCAATAGGGCGTTGCTGATTATTCCTTAACAGGAGTTCATCATGTTTTTCAGCCTGAGTTATTACGTGCATCAGATCAGAATAAGTTTGGTAATTTGTAGCACGCCATTGGTGCTGTAAGACCCGGTCTGCAGGGAGTATGGTAGAGAGTGTCTTCTCTATCTTCTCCGCATCAGTGGGTTCTTTTTCATAAAACCGCAACTTCGAGCAAATGTTATGAAGAGCATGATTGTAATCTCCGACTGTCTTAAAATCTTGCAGCCGGAGATGTGCCCATTCATAGTTAGCCTCTGGGAGTATCACAGCTTTCTGCTGTTCATACCTATTTTTGAGGGCTAACCATAGGTTTCGTGGATTCTCCTCGAAGAGATACTCCGCCTTTAAATCTGGATGTATGTGACTTCTTATAATATATAAGACAGTATACATCACATTAGCAGCAATATTAGGCGGATCCTCTCCTTCAGGAGGATCAAGTATCACCACCAACATGCTTCGAGTGGCTAGGCTGACCTTGACATCCATTGCCCATGTAGGGTAGTTGTGGCCATCAAGAGCGAGAATCTCAAACTCTTTGGCGGCCATCTATGTCCTATGTAAGAAATACCATGAATTGATTAATTTACATGTGGTAAATTAATTTTGTATGGTAATTGTTGTAATAATATGCAAATATCTGAATACAAGATGTGTCTTGCATCCATAATAGCGTAAACCTCAAGTATGGAATATAACCCTATGGACGAGATAACTCGTTGCTAATGGCATAGTCTACAAAACTTGTAGTAGATGCCTTTTAGTCTCCATAGTTTTGTGTTATATTCATGTTTATCGAAAATCATGTCTTGGTGGTAAACACCAATTTTGAACGAGTTGTCTCGTTAATTTAGGCATAATCTACAAAATTGTAGTAGATGCCAAAGGGCATAATCTACAAAATGTTGTAGTAGATGCCTGAAAAGCATAATCTACAAGTGTAGTAGAGACCGTTGACATAATCTACAAATTATTGTAGTAGATGTCAGTGGTATAATCTACAGATATTTTGTAGTAGTTGCCATTCTCATGATTTTCAATAAGTCGAAGAATTTCTATTGATATTATGCATATGAATTCCAATGGAATTAAGTAAAATAACTTAATTAATGGGAATTCAAAATTTAAATTTGCAAAAATTAATAATTTGCAAAATTTAAACATGGTCGATAATTAAATTGCGAGTAAGTAAACTGCAATTAGATGGTCCCAAATATGTAAAATGTTATTGGGAATGCCCATGGACATCCACTTTGAACATTTACATAAAATCCAGTACTCATAGGGTCTGGATTGTAATTATAACAAAACTGTTACAATTTGTAATAAGTACAGGGACTTATACTTAAAAACAGAGGGATATTTTGTAGTTTTTATTTAACTATAGGGCCTAAACTGCAAAATATACAGCGCACACAGTGGGGGGGGGCGTTAATGGGCTTGGGCGGCCGGCCCATTCGGCCGGTATAGATCGGATCGGGGGGGGAGGAGGAGCAAACCCTAACTGCTCCTCCCCCCCACTGTTCAACCGCCGCCGTCGCTACCATGGGACACGGCCTCTCCAGCCGGCGCGGCCGGCCAACGCCGGCGTCGGCGAGAGGCCGCCTCCCCCTCACTGTTTCCCCGTCTTCCTCTAGTCCGTTGAGGGTGACTCCCCCGACGAGGAGTCTTCCTCCACAATGAAGCCATTGGAGGCCTTGGGTACCGGCGACGGGCGGTAGAGGCCGGGACGGCGGTTCGCCGCGGCGCCGGCGTGGATCCGCCGGCGGTAGAGGGGACGCGCTCCCCGGCGAGCGGCCAGGGTCCTGCGCGCGTCGGCGGCTTGGGCCGCCGTTCTTCCTCTCGGTGCGCTTCCTTCGGCCCGGGCGGCACGCGGCGCTGACGTCCCAGCGACGGGCGGCGCGACGGAGTTGGCCGGGCGCGGGGCTGTAGGGGCGACGCGCGGCGTCGCGGTCCTCCCCTGCGGCCTTGCCGGCGTCGGCTTACTGACGCCGTGCTCCGCCCACGGTCGACGTCGCTTCGGCGTCGACCGGTGCCCAGTGGCGATGAGGTTCCTCTTCGGTGGTGGAGGTGGTGCCGCAACGGGAGCCTCGGCGCGGGCGTGAACAGCGTCCACGGCGTCCACGGCGGCTCTAACAGTGGTGGCTTCCACTTGTGGTTGCACCAAAGTCCGTGCCATGCCGGAGCGGCAGCGCTCCACAGCGGCACGAACACGGTGGCGAGCCTGTGTCCGTCGGCTTCCGGGCCTTTCTCCGGGACGGCGACGAAGAAGATGGCGAAGGATATCACCAATGGATTGGATGGAGGACATCACACCGCGCATTGCTGCGCGGTGATGTTCACAAAGGTGAAAATCGTTGTCTTCCATACCTTGATTTTCCTCTTCTTCCTTTGTCTCGGCTTTTGGCCTTCTTCAGTGAAGAGCAAAGTGTCTGATAACCTGTTGGAAATCGGATTCTGTGAATGATCTCTCTATCATTTCTTGGATGATTACACTATAGCGATTACATATATATACTGTACGAACAGTTGCGAGATGCAACCGTTGCCAACAGCGGCGTTGCTTCGGGAGGGACATGCCCCCTCCTAAGCCTACGGTTGCTTGGGTATTTTGATCACATGTAAAATGAGTTGTAACACGTTCTCCACTTCCCCTCAGACCGCACCGAACCGAGTTCGGCATGGACGCCATCGTGGCGGCGGCCACGCCGAACAACCTGTGCGGGCCACGGCGCCACGCGACCACGTCATCCCGCCGCTCATCCGCAGGTTCCACGGTGCTAAAACCACCGGCGCCGCCCAGGACCGAGGTCGCCGTGTGGGGCCTCACCGAACCGATCTGCCGCGCCGCCCGATCTGCAGCAGCAGCGCGAGCTCCTCCTCGCCCGCGCCGCCGGCGAGAGTGCTCCTAGGACACGGCGTGGGCGGCCTCTTTTCCTTTTCCCGACCCCGCTCCAGCAACCTCCTCGTCGTCCGGTCATCTTCCTGTGTCCTGTGAGGCCTGGGCAGTGGGCAGAGCGGCGTCGGTGGTTCGATCTCCTGCAGACCTGCACAACACTACAACGGAAGAACAACAGAGCAGCGTCGGCGGCGACGTCCGCCGGCCTTGGCGGCGCTGCGGCGGCAGCATGGTGGATTTGGAAATTGGAAGTCGTCGGCGGCACTACGGCAGCGGCGGAGTGGAGCAGCCGCACCCAATTACCCAGTGGATTTGCTACTGCTACGGCTGTGTGCCTGTGTACTTGCTCATTGCTTTGCTGAGATGAGATGCTGACTGCTGAGACAGTGAGATGCTTAGTACTTTCTTGTTGCTGACCGGAGCAGCCGCACCCAACGACCTAGTGGCCAAGCGCCCAAGCAGCTATTGCGTCTCTGGGCGAGACGACACGTGCGGTGCACCTGTAAGGCTGCAACCACTGCTCAGTCGTGCCTGAGTGTATATATGGCTAAACGGGTGGATCAGACCGGCATGGCTCGAGGCATGGTCCAACACGGCTCGTTTAGACACGGTCTCTGTAGCGGGGCATGCCGTGCTGGCCCACGTGTCTCTCTCTCAGCCCAGGCACGACACGTCGAGGTCGTGGCCATGCCGGGGACCAGACCGGCATGGCTCGAGGCATGGTCCAACACGGCTCGTTTAGACACGGTCTCTGTAGCGGGGCATGCCGTGCTGGCCCACGTGTCTCTCTCTCAGCCCAGGCACGGCACGTCGAGGTTGTGGCCATGCCGTGCCGGCATGGCCCATCGGCGGCCCACCATGCCTGAGCCGGCCCGGTCCGCTCCAACCTTCCCCTGGTCACTGCAGCGAGTAATGTAGATACTGTAGCACCTACTGTAGCGCGCTGCACCAGCCCACCACAATCCGCGGTCCATTACTGTAGATAACTATAGCGAGTACTGTAGCTGAACTATAGAGCACAGTTGTGGGCCGTCCGTGCCGGGCCATGCTGCGTCGGCTCGCCGTATCGCACTGCCGGCCCAGGCACGGCACGGTCCACGGTCACCCGTGTCGGGGCGGCCCGGGCATGGTTCTGTAGCACCATGCCCGGGCTGGCCCAACAGGGCACAGCCCATTTGGACACACATACCTGAGTGCTTGGCCAGGATTGAGACGGCGATGGAACTACTCAATCGTGCGATTCCCAGACTCTAAGCCTCCAGCTTTAGGCCATGCAATGCAGAGATTTTGCTTAAGAGTTGAGACGTCGAGGAGCTCAGGCAATCACTGCTATAAATTTCATCACCCTCTTCTTCTTTCCACACAACATACTAACATAACAATAGCACAACAAAGCAGTAGCAACAATGTGGGGCGATACTCGTAGGAGGTCGACCTCGTCGAGACCGCCACAAAGGTGTCGCCAATACTCGCCTGATCCTTCCCATAGGTTGGTTGATGCCCGCCAGCTATCCCCGGGTATAGACAACTATGAGATGGATGATCGTCATATGGACGGTTTGGAGGGAGAAGAGGATGCTGGAGTTGGCCAATTCACCCCCGAGGGAGATTAGGCCAACTTCTCCCTGAATATCGACGACACAACTGTGCCAACATCATCCTCCACTGCCGAGCCATCCGCAAAGAGAGCGGAGTGTTGGAAACACTTCGAAAAGTTCAAGGTGATGGTTGAAGGTCGAATGGTAACACGTGCTAGCGGTAAACATTGTGGAAAAACTTTAACTGCATCTTCTGGTTCAGGAACAAGACATCTCAACTGGCATTATTTGACGCACCTTAAGGAGAATGCACCGACAGGAGCAAGGCAGACACAACTAAGCTTCGGCCTAGATGGTTTAGTAAGTACATGGACCTACGAACCACGAGTACCTTGTGATGAGATTGCCCGTTACATAGTTGCGGAGGACCTACCAATTAGGATGGGCAAAAGCAAAATTTTGAGAGAATTATTAAAGAGTGGAGGTCTTGCCTTGCACCAGAGACCGTTGAGGCAATTTTTTGCCTTAAATACTAGATGGAGGCGGATGAACGAACACAGCATCGAGTAAAGGATCCAGAGGTTGCCGATGCAATGGTTGATGCATTGGCGGAATTTGGCATCAACAATGATGATTGAATGCCAATCAAGACTAATAATGTAATATTATACTCTTTTTCTTGCCGGGGCAACCCTACATTAGAGCGTAAGGTTTTTAACGAGGCAACAACTTTGTATCCCTATTATTAATAAATTGTTTTTCCCCCAATTTTTGTCTCAAGAACTTTGCTTGCACTATTTCAGGTTTGCCTCCTTAATTTCATTTTTCCCTCCCAAAGTTCATATCCCGCTCGCATTTTTCAATTTGGTTGTGCCTCTATCTCTATTATAGCTGTTCAAATGGGCTGTGCCTTGTCGGGCCGGCCCGGGCATGGTGCTACAGTAACCGTGCCCGGGCCGGCCGGCATGGGTGGCCATGGGCCGTGTTGGCACGGCCCGAGTAGTCGTGCCGTGCCTGGGCCGGCGATGCGGCATGGCGGGCCAGCACGGCACGGCCCGTAGACTGTAGCAGGCTGGCCCGGCACGGCACGGGCATGGCCGAGCACGGCCGGCCTGCTATAGAACGGCCTAGCACGGCCGGCCCAGGACGAAACCCTATCCGGGACCGCGAGCGGAACGCCAACCCCTTCTTCCTCATTGTGTAGCCAGTGCTATCCCCGAGCGGATCCTCCTCGAGCGTCGACGGCGGCGAGGCGCGGCGACGGAGGCAGCGAGCGACACTGGCGGCGGCGAGGTAGGGAGCCTGCGGGTCGACGCCAACCCAAAGCTGCCGCCGCCGCCTCTACCTCGCCACCATCCTCCTCGCGCCTCCTCCTTTGGTCACGAGCCCTGGTGAGGCCTTCCTCGACGGCGGCGGAGGTGGTGGCCGCCGCGGCGCTCGGCACCGACGTCGCGGAGCTCCGGCTCAACCACCTCTCTGGCTTCGCGCCCCGCCGGGACCTGCCCGTCCTCCTCGCCCAGCCACGCCCGCTCTCGGCCGTCGACACCTACACGGGCGCCACGGGAGATGGCGGCTGAGGTGGAGCGCCGCCGACATCGCAGAGCTCCGGCTCGACCGCCTCTCCGGCTTCGCGCCCTGCCGGGACCTGCTCGTCCTCCTCGCCCAGCCACGCCCGCTCCTGGCTATCGTCACCTACGGTACGTGGTACAGTACCAGGCCGGTCCGGGCGCGGTGGGCCGCTGACGGGCCGTGCCGGCACGGCATGGCCCACGACCTTTGCGTGCCGTGCCTGGGCCGGGAGGAAGGCACGCGGGCCGGCACGGCATGGCCCGCTATAGGGACAGTGCCTAAACGGGCCGTGCTGTAGCGGGCCGTGCCGGACCGTGTCTTGGGCCGTGCCGGCCCGGTCCGCCCATTTGGACATCACTAATCTCTATGCTGTGTGTTCTGTGGTCTGTCTGTGCCCCTCTGCGCATGTGGGACATAAAGCAAAAAAGAAACGCAGGGGCAGAGCCACCATGCCCAAGGACAAGAAAATCTTTGTCTTTTGACCAGCAAACAATCGGGCGTCTCGGCTCGGCGGGCTCTCGGCGGAGCCGAGGAGGCATGGGAGGTGTGGCCGTGCAGGTGCGCGAGCCGCGAGGCAGGAGGGCACTGACAGGCTCCCAGCATGCGCGGCGCGGCGGCGGTCCGCCGGTACGCGTCGGGCTTGGATGCCGCGGCGGAGTGGCCACCGCCGCCGACGCCACCGGGAGGCGCAGCGGCGATGAGGAAGACGGTGCCCATGGCGCCGTGCTCGAGGTGGGCATGGCAGGTAGAGCGGGGCTCAGTTCGCCGTCAAATTCGCCGGCTCTGGTGAGCAATCGGTCTGCGCGGGCCCTCTGCGGCTTCCTCCCGACACGAGGATGGTTTCGCCTCTCTTGCCTTCGCCCGAACGGGATTTTTCCACCACGGCCTACGGCAGTCCTTACCCCGGCACGGCGGCGAATGCATGGCGTCAGCGCCGGGGCCTAATCGACGGTGCACGGATCGAGGCTAGCTACCGGAGGTCTTGGGTCATCTACCGGTGAGAGGATGGGATGGCACTTGAGCTCTCTCAGAGGCGGCGGAGCGCTTCGCGCGGTCACTGCGGTGCCGAACAGAGCACGAGCAGAGTGATCTTGTGCGCGTGCAAGCGGGCGTGCGTGTGCAGCGGCGTGCCAATTGCGGCAGTGCCGGAGGTCTAGCGGCGGTTGGTTTTTGTCTTAATGTGTTTTGTTGATTTTAAATAACGAAGATGCTATTCTACAGAGCATTCTTGAAAAAACATACCTATATGAACTCAACTGTTGGTCACAGTTTATGAAGATTTTGGGTGAATATTCTAGAAAGCTCATGAAAGACTAAGGAGTATGACTTATAAGCTCCAACCAAGAAGTAGACTACTGATAGCCTAGTATCAGCCAAGGCTTTGAGTGAAATTTGTTTGCACAAAACTTGCAATTTAAAGCATAGTCTATTGTTCAAGTTATGAGTAAGTGTAGCTTAGAGTTCTAGATGGATATTCAACCTTAACCGGTCTCTATCGAAACACTGTTATATAAACAATACTTTGGAGAATGGCAAATCTCTTTAGGATTTTGAGATTTGGTGGGGGATTGTTGAAATTATTAAGTGGGCTAAGGCCCATATGGAGAATAATTCTTAAAAAAATCTCAAAGGCTCACCTCATAGGGAGTGGCATGAGAGTTTAGTACCACCTTGCTAGTACCTCCTTATAAGGGTGGGCTCTCTCTTAGCCACTTGAGACATGCATAGTAGAGAACTAGACGAACACACGCGCGCTCACTCGCCTCGCCAGATGAGGTGGCCAGCTTCTTTTTGCTATCTGGAGTTTGTTTTGAACTCACGGGATAATTTGATAAGTGGACTTCGGATAAGATATGTGCGGCTTATCCGGTTCGGTTACGAGTTAGAGATCGTGCGGGCGTCATGATCACGCGTCCTAATATCTCTATAAATACCGAGCTGCTATCTCCACGCAAAATAAGCGAAAATAAACTAGGGCTTGCCATCTCTTCTGTTCTGAGCCGTCGTTCGTCGTTTACTCCGTCCCGTTCGTTGGCGTGCACCAGCGGATTGGGAGAGCAGGTTTCCGGAACCCTCGTCTTCGATGTCCTTCACTGGGAGAGGGCGAATAAGGTTTTTGGGAAGTGCTATGCGCGACTGCTCGCTGTGCGCCTATCACGGCTCGTCTTCCTTCACGTTCGGGCCCTTCGCGTCGTCGTCACCACCTGGTGCTGCGTGTCGTTCGTGCGATACGTGCTGTGCCTATGTCTGCTCCAGAACAGCCTGTGTCTGCTTTAGAACAGGGCTTAGGTACGCGTACACTATATCTTCTGTGTTTGATCTATTCATGTTAATTGTTGTCATATATATGTTTAGGTCAGATTATATGGTTCTGTTTACTTGTGCTATTAATGTCATGATTTATTTATAGAATAAATTAAATCTACATGTGCTTATATTATTGACAGTCACGACACGTAGACGTGCAGGCGGCAGGTGGCACGTGGGATCGGCAGCGCACAACGAGCTAGGCACGACAGCTGCTTGGACGGCATGGCTTGACTAGCTAGAATTGAGGTGGAGCACGGCGCACGCATGGCTAGGGGCCACAGGGCGCGGCTGGTAGGTGAGGCTGGCACCTAGCTCAGCGTCACGAGGAGACGGCGAGGTCTAACCATAGCAGCGTGCGCGTCGTCGTGGCAAGGCAGCCTGGCCGCAGCCATCAGGCAACTCCGCTGGTCCTGGCTGGGCGGCTTGGCAAGCTGGGCCGGCCTGCTTGCTGGGTTGGACAGCTAGCTGGCCAGCTTGGCCGTTCTCCCTGGCTCGCCAGGCTCGGGGCTAGTCTTGGCCGGGGCTAGGGTTGGTGGTGTCTCGGGCCGAGGGCAATTTTGGCTGCGGGTTGGACCTTAGTCCAGGTGGGCCGACATAGAGTTTAGATGGGTTGCAAGCTGGCTGGACTGGGAGGTTAGGGTAAGCATAGGTGGGCTGGGTAAGACTATTCTATTTGGGCTGGGCTGGTGTTCGCACCAAAAACCACCGGGTGTGCCAAGAAGCTTGTTGATGATCTGGTTTGATGCGATTGAACATACGAAGGCCTGGGAAATCTGCTTAGCTCCAGTGCAGGTCCTAAATTATTGAGGTTCGTAGGCGTGCCAGTCAATTTGACCCAGCAATTGACAAGGAGATAGAAAATATTAGCCAATAACCCAATCGGCCGACAGACTGATGTAGACTCCTTCCAACCGATTGCTGATAGCTCCTGTACCGAATTCCCCTGAGCTGACTGCCCGACTTGCCCGGGTCCTCGCTTATTGTAACGCCCTGAAAATCGCCTTAATTAAAAATTATCGTGGGTAAATGGAAAGGCAAGAATACACTAGAAATTTTGTTTGAGAAAAGAGTTTGAATAAAATTTTGAAATTTCCAATATTAAAAATCCCAAGGTTAAATCATTAAATAAATACTTGGATGCTTTTATATTCCAGAGGTTTTGTCGGAGTATTTTAAGCATTTGAGTATTTACAATATTAAATTCTTCGTGTTTCGTGGTGGTATTTACTTCTGGTAAATTCTCCATGATTTAATAAACTCTCTGAAATTTTCTTAGATTTTTCGGAGCTACAGAATTAATTTTAATGATATAAAGATCACTAAAGTAAGGTAATTAAATATAAAATAAATTCCTTTTCCTTTCCCCTGTTCGGGTCATTTCTAATTCAGTCCTTTGAAGTCTCCCCCGTTTATCATGAACTCTGACTCCCTTTTCCTCTAGGGTTTTGTGTCGTTCCCAGAACCCTAAAGTCGCCTCGAAAACCTAAATTCGGAGTTACCGGATTTATTCATTTTTGAAACTCTAGAACTCTTTTGGACTCCCAATCTGAGATCCTTTGTATTCAAAATATTTATATTTCCCTTTAAGATAAATCCCAGATATTCCCTTAAACTCTTTTTCCGTCGAAACAAATCCAAATCTCCAATTGTGTTAGATTTCTCCAAATTCCGGTTCCAATAAAACATCCTCGTCAATTCCCTAATCCTAAAATATTTTACTTGGAATATTCCATTTTCCTGTTCCTGGGAAAATATTATAATTTCCCGCATCTCCAAAATATCCACATATTTTGGGAAGTTCAATTATGCTTGAATAATTCGAACTATTGATCTCTGCAAAATAATTCCCAATTTTATCGGATTCCCGAATTATTCCGAGATCCGGTTTCCCCAAATATTCTTTGATAAAATACCCTTCTTTTTCGAATCCCGCCAAATAGTCTCCCTTTTGAATTCCCCAAAATATTCATCTATTTTGGACATATAAATGTTTCCCAGAAAATCCCCTCTAGTTCCCAGCCCGATGAATAATCCGATATTTGTTTTCCCAAATATTCCTCGAATATCCCGATATTCTACTCCCCAAATTTCCATCGGGAAAATATTCTTCATTCTCTGAATCCCACAATATATTCCGTCTCCCGGACCCCCACTACATATATTCTTTTCTAATTACTTCCAAATACTGTTTGATTCCCAATATATATATTTATACCTATGTATATATATATGTATGAATGTATATACCCTCAATATTCCAAATATTTGTTTCACCCCAAAATTCCTTTGACTCGACATTTTAATCATCTCTGGTAATCCGAGGTTTTCCCCAAATCCCAGATTTGACAAAATATCCTTGAGCTTCCAATTTCTAAAATATCCCATATATATATGTATAGATTCTGATTATCAGAATATTCCGACCTCTGAATATTTCTACAAATCTTCAATTCAGAAATATATCTCGAATTTATAAATTCCAATTTTCCAAATTTGGAATTTTATTAGAAGACCCCTCTCCTTTCTCCCTTTTCCCCTTTCCTCTTTTCTTCCTTCTTCTGTCCTTCTTCCTGGTCGAGCTCCCGGCCCAGGCCGCCACGCCGCACCCCGAGACTCCCTGCCCGGCCCACGCCTCTCGCTCGCCCGTGCTCTCCCTCGCTTGTGCCCGTGCCTGTGCCCTCTCCCTTGCCCGTGCCCGTGCCCGTGCCCGCGCGCCCTCTCGCTCGCCAGTGCCCGCGCCCTCTCCTCGGCCCGGCCTGCGCCCCGGCGCCACGCCTCCCCTCGGCCTGCGCCCGACCTCGGCCCAAGCTAGCCGCCGGTCCAGCCCAGCGCCACCCCCTACGCCTCCGCCCCGCAACCGCCGCCGCCGAATCCGCCGCGTCGCCGCTCCCGTGCCGCCGCCGGAGCCAAGCCCCATATATATAGCCGCCGCCTGCCCCCTGTGCCCTAGCCGGCTCTGCTCCTCTCCACGCCGCCAGGCCGCCGCCGCCACCCCGTTGCGCCGCCCTGCTGTCTCCATCTACCGCCGCCCAGCGCCGCTCTCTCCCGTGCGCCGCTGGTTAGGAAGCCGCGCCGCCGTCTACACCCGCCACCGCGCCGGCGTCCTGCGCTGCCTCAGCCGCCGCCCTGCCGGCTGTCTCTGCCTAGCCGCCGGTGAGCATCCTCGTATCCGCTTCCTCCCTCCTCTGCCTGCTGTCGCCATGGTCGTCGTCATCCCCATCTGCCGTGCGTTGCCGGTGAGCATCTGCCCCGTCGCCTCCATCTTCACTGCCAGGCGCCGTGCTGTTCCCTGGTCGGCCTCGTCGTCGCCGGCATCTACCTGTCCGCCGGAGCCGCCTCCCTCCTCCTCTGCCTGTTGATGCGTCGCCGTCGCACCGAAGCCGTCTCGCGTCGCTCCTGCGAGAACGCCGCCACACTGCATCTAGCTACCGCCTCTCTTCCTCATCTCCCTCTGCTCTGGTGCCCCTCGGCGTCCGCTGCCGTCCGTCGCCCTGACGCCGATGCACCGCCCCGAGGACGTCGCCTCCTCTCGGCCTCCGCCCTGTGCCATCAACCCATCACCATCGGTGCCGCATCGTCGTCGCCCTCGCCTCGGCTCCGCGCCAACCTCGCCGCCGGCGTCTTTTCTCCCCTGCCTCGGTCTCCCGTCGCCGCATCCTGCCATGGGGCAGGAGCTTGCCCTCGCCTTGAGTCACTGCTGGGTGGCCCTCATCTGTGTATGCCATGCGGGGCCCAAGCAGTTTCCTCTCCTTTGTTTCGTATGACAAATGGGCCCCACTCAATTATCCCTCCAAAAACAATTTCTCTATTAATTAACTTCCGAGAGAATATTCCCAAGAATATTCTTTTCCAATTCTTTTCGGATTTATTCCAAATTCAATATTCCGAAAGCCGTATCTTTTCCATCCGAACTCCGATTCGACCCGTTCTTCCTAAATTTATCTAAAATCATAATTCACTTGTTTATGTATTTTTATGTATTGTTTATTTGGAGTTTCTTAGGGTTTGTTATCATTTTGCGTGTAGTTGCGTACTATCGTCGATTCGGAAGACTACGGAGTCTACGGAAGAGTTCGGAAGAGTATTTGAAGACTTTTGCGATTGCAAGGCAAGTCACACGACAATCTCCTTGAGCATGTTGATCCTAGTTGTGAAACCTATTTTATTTTCAAGTTATTGCATGAAATGCTTTTGAATGACATTATTGTGGGTATTTACTTATTATCCAATATCCATTGATAATTATGGCCATTTTGATGTTGATATCTATACCTTGACACTCCGGGTAATAATATTGACTAGCCAGATGTTTAATTATTTATCTGGCTAGATTATTTAGGATTTTGCTTAGCCATGCCTAGAAACTATAGTGTCATTTTATGTGGGTAATTAATGACTCATTTATGACTAATTATGGATTAATGGCTATATTTTCACGACAGTGAGTCGTGGTTGATTAATTAACTATGTCAGCTAAAACTTGATTGATGGTGGGTTGTGAGCACCAGGTTGGAATGTTGCTAGCGGTGCTCATGACAGTTAAGGACCGGTTCGCGGACTACTTGTTGCGAAGCAATACTCGTGCTAACCACAAGCCAGCATGGGTAATGGTAGGATCCAATGTGTAGTACGTTCAACCGGGGTCCACCATGGTGTGTTGTGGCTGTGTCAATAAGACCACCATGGCTGCGTCAATAAGTCCATGTTTTGGGCGTTGGATCGTTTCCCTGTTGGGGGCCTGATCAGCTCCTGCCGGAAACTGGTGGTCCAGCGGGTGGCTCCCTTGTTGTGCGGGTTACATGGAGGGTCTTATCACAATTCCTTTTCGAGGTACCGTGGTGGTATTAAGGCGCACAGTGATGTGTTGTGGAGTTGTGTCTTGTGGGTAAATTGGTACACCTCTGGCCAGAGTAAAACTGTTCGAATAGCCGTACTCGCGGTTAATGAGCGGCCTAGCAATGTTTCTGTGATTAGTCCCACACTACTCATTAATGGAAATAAATGATGGAATATGGATAGCTCCTGTTTGGAGGAGTTTTGGTTTGGGCCTGAACTGCGTTGGAGCGCTGTTCAGTGGTTGATTCAATATTGATATTAATTAAACTATAATGTTTTTAATGATTTCGAATGTAAATGTTTTAAATGCTGTTTTATGCAAATAAGCCATATTATGCCTTTCCTTTGGTATCCTGTTGCATTACATTGCATTCCCTAGTGTGGCTTGTTGAGTACGGTGGGTGGTACTCAGTCTTGCATTATTGCAAATCTTTAGAGTGAAGCCTTGTGAGGAGGAGAAGATGGTGTTTGGCTTATACCCCAGTTGAGCTGCCTGTGGCTTGGTGCTGAAGCTACGCTAGTTGCCGTTCCGCTGCTGTTTTCTCCTGTGTGAGGACTAAGTGCCTCTGTTGTAAGTATTTATCGTTATTTCGTATTTGGTTATGTTTATCAAATTGTCGATTTGTGTACCTCGGCTGATTCCTGGACGAGGATTTATTGCACAAATTTGCTTTGGAAATTCTGGTGAATTTCTGGGCGTGACACTTATGTCCGCACCCGGATCTTCGCCTGTTGCTCACGCTCGCGTTCTCGTCCGTTGCCCAAGCCCGGGACCTCGTGCCCGCGCCCGGATCTCTGTGCCCGTGCCCGGGTCTTCGTGCCTGCGTCCGGGTATTATCAGCGATCGGCCGCCGATAGAGTCTTCCTTCAGCCGATGGCGCCAATAGTGCTCGCACATCGGTTACGCATGTACCCGGGCCCTCGTCCTCAGCGTGCTTGCGTCCGGGTCCTTGTTGGTCCTCGTGTCCGGGCACGCGTGCCTGACTGTCAACAATACTTGCGCATCGGCTAAGAAACCGATAATATAGTCGATGATAATATAAACAGATAAAAAGCCAGCCGACTGATAAATAAACACTTGGACATCGGCTAGAGGCCGATGATATAGTAGATAGGCAAAATAATGAATATAGTGCAGTCAGCTTTATGTAGTACATAAAAGAATTGCAATATAAGTTAGCTGATTACTGATAGAACATGTGTATCGGCTGGGAAGCCGATGATAGTGTAAATCAAGGACGCAATCGGCTGTGATAACAGATAACCTATCGGCTAAGCGCTCCAATAGAACATCGCATAAAACCCATCGACCCATCAAGGATAAACTTATCATTATCAATCTAGTAGTTCAAACCTAACTGATGCAGCACAGATTAATAATGATAAAAGAACCTCGATGAGGCGATAGATCTAATGCAACTGTGATGTAATAAGATAACTTATCGGCTATACATTCCGATAAGACGCTTGCATGGAAACCATCAACCTAGCAGGAACGATTTATCACGAGCAGTTTAGTAGGTCGGACCCAACCGATGCAGCACAAACTGATGATAAATCGCTCCCAGTAAGCCGATAAAGACAATGCACGCGTGATGTGGTATACCTGATCGGCCTAAGAGATCGAACCGAACTGATGCAGCCGTAAACAGAGCAGATACACCTGGGTAAGGGGTGACGAGTCTTACCCTCTCGCAGGAGTTCGGACCTAACCGATGCAGCCCCGCTCGAGAGGCAAGAACCCGTCGAAAGGGTGGCGATGCACCGAATTTGATTGATCTGTGTGGATAGTTTACAAGGTGCCTAGGCATACGTATATATACCCCGAGTTACAGGAGTCCTTATAGGACACGGTACATACTTTCCTATCTATAAACGGAAAACTAACAAGCCCTGATCGGATACGAGATCAGGTTTCCTAAAAATTATCAAAACTACCTAATTAATAGATAAGGTAATTTACTGCCATACTGTGCTCTTCACGGTCTCTTCCCAAACTCGGTCTCCTCTGGATCAATCTTCACCGGTCATCTGTGATTTTTTCTTAACCGAATCTGCTAAAGACCCGTGCCAAATTTTGGCATTAACAACTGGGCCACTATGAGTTAGATTTTGAAAACAGGTTTTTGTCGATGTTTTACACCGGCAATAAATATATGGGGCTACTCGGCGGATGGAAACTCGGTGGATTGCAAAGGAACACAGGGAGATTTTATACTGGTTCAGGCCCTCAATGTGAGGTAATACCCTACGTCCAGTTTGTATGTATTCCTTTGAGGATTTGTGGTGGAGATTCTGGTGAACCAACTCAACCTGCCCTCATGGGGCGCCCTGCCTCCCCTTATATACTGGGGGACCGGGTTACAAGGTAGGAGTCCCCATCGGATTACGACTAGGAGATCTCCCCTTAGAGATATAACGCACCCGACTAGGACTGTATATTCCTTTCTATACAAGGCGAAGTCTGCCGAATCTAGCTATATCTCTAATCACAAGGCTAGGCCCATCCTCTATCCGAGTGGCCCATATGCTTGTCATGAGGTACCCGGGGCCCATGGCACCCACAGTTTTTAAGTTAAAAATATTCTTTATTAGGAAGAGTGGTAAAAAATATTTTATTTATATTTTGACGATTGGGGTTTAAATAAATAATCTTGGTTCTCGGTCCATGTATTTCTTTTGTATTATGATAAATTGGGACATTAAATAATTGAATGTTGTATTTCATATACTTGGATGATGTTTGTTGCACTTTGGAACTTGACTTGATTTCTTCTTTAAAAGATACTTGTCATATTATGTTGGTTAATGTATATGCCTATATATTTTCTATATTTTATTGGCATTTAGGTATTCGGGAATTAAAATAATTATTTAATTCCCTGCCTTTTACTGCTAGATTACAAACTTGATTGTCAGCTTGTATATTGTAAATTGGAAATTAAATTGTTATTTAATTTCCTTTCAGTTGTATAATATATGCTTCATATAATATTTATAAATTAGATTGTGAATTAACTCGGTATGCTCTGAGATTTAATGTTTCCTTGGTTTCTTCTATAGTGGATTTCCAGACAACTCAAGCAAAGACATAGCATGATGCAAAAAGTTTTAAAAAGTTGAAAATTTTACAGATTTTTGTTGCCACGATTTTTAGGATGTTACACATTTACTCCACCAGCTACCTACGATGAATCGAGGACATTCAATTCCCTAGGCCGAACTCATAAAGGGGGTCCCTCCGGATTCCCGCTATAGGTGTTTTCACACCAACTGTTGGCATGCCGGGTAAGGGGATTGCCGTGTTTTGATTCATTTTCTGACCGCTTTTCCAACCTCAGAGTAGGATGGCTGGTGGATATCATCGGCGAGATTCCGGCACTGAGGGCGGAGAGGATGAGCTGATGGTTGCCGAGTAGCACCCGGCTCAGCCTCCGCTGGCCCGACAGGATCGGCCCCGACCGGTGCCGCACCATTGCCCTTATGCAGGTTGTGCAAACTTGGCGCCTTCGCGCGCTGAGGGAGACAGTGAGGGCCCTGCTAGCACCCTCGCCACCTCTAACATGCGACGGGAATGCGTGCACTGCGTGCTGGCCCGTCATCGCTTGGACTTCGGCACAACCAACCCGGGGAGTGCCCTGCTAGCGGCGCAAGCACTCCTCCATCATCCTCCTCTCCAAGCCACTGGGGGAACCCTGGAAGGCCCTTGGCTGAAGGAGATCACCGACCTAGTGGTTATGGCGCAGCGCCATATGCCGCCATCCAGCTCTCGTACCCCACCAAGTCCGTGGCCAAGTCGACTCCGTCGTCGGTCTCTACACCACAGCTACAAGCCTCACGGTCCGGGGGACAGCAACGGTGGTGGTCCGTCATGCCATGTCCCTGACTGGAGGAGAAGAGATGGACCTCCCGTTAGTCTCAACCAGCGACACGCCCACGAGGACGCATGCACCATGCTTGAGCGCCAACGCGAGAGGCACCATGATGCGTTTGAACTCTTTGAGGATCAGGCGTCATCTGGGGACCGCGGATCTCTGAACCGCGAGCATCACCCTGACACCGTGCACGACGGCCCTGTTCCATATGGGCCCGGGTGTCTCGCCTTCACTAATGAACTCCGCCGGATGCACTAGCCGGGCAAGTATCGCCCAGATGTCCCGGAAAAGTACGACGACTCTGTCGACCCCGCGGAGTTCCTCCAGATCTACACCACTACCGTCCAGGCGACTGGCAGGACCGAGAAGGTAATGGCCAATTACTTCCCTGTGGCCTTGAAGGCCCAGGCCCGCTCCGAGCTCATGAATCTCCCCCCCGGGGCTCCATTAGCTTGTGGGATGACCTGTGCCACCAGTTTGTGGCCAACTTCCAGGGCACGTTCCCGTGCCTTAGGATAGAGTCTGACCTCCACGCTATCGTCCAGCGAGAGGATGAGACGCTGAGGTAGTATATCTAGCATTTCAGTCAGGTCCGCAACACCATTCCATGGATCTCTCCACACACTGTGATACATGCCTTTCAGCAGGGTGTTCGCGATGAGCGCATGCTCTAGAAGTTGGGCACCCATGATGTTGAGACCACTATGCAACTCTTTGCGCTGGCCGACAAGTGTGCCAAGATGGCGGAGGCCCGGGCGTGGTAGAAGCTACATCCCAAGCAGGCCTCAGCCGATGGTGCTGGTTCCTCCAGCCCTACTGAAAAGTAGGAGAAGAGGAGAGGAAGGAAGGAGAAGCACCCCCCGAGGACTTTCTCCTGGCCGTGGGCGATGTCGATGTTTTACACCGGCAATATGATTATGGGGCTATTCGGCGGATGAAAACTCGATGGATTGCAAAGGAACACAAGGAAGTTTATACTGGTTCAGGCCCTCGATGTGAGGTAATACCCTACGTCCAGTTGTAGTGGTATTCCTTTGAGGATTTTTGTTGATCAATGATCTTCTGCCCTCAGGGGGCGCCTTGCCTCCCCTTATATACCGGGGGACAGGGGTACAAGGTAAGAGTCCCAGCCGGATACGGCCAAGGGATTTCCTTCTTAGAGATACATCTTATCCGACTAGGACTGTATATTCCTTTCTGTACAAGGCAAAGTCTACTGGGTGCTACTATATCTCTAATTACAAGTCTCGGCCCATCCTCTATCCGAGTGGCCCATATGCTTGTGATGAGGTACTCGGGGCCCATGGCCTCCATAGTAGCCCCTGAGACCTTCATAGTTGAGTCACAGCTGATGCCGAGTGCTCATCCTCCACGGTGAAGATTGCCCGAGTGCATTGTTCTCGAGTACTCTTTGTCCGAGTGCTTCTTCTTCCCGAGTCCTACTTCATGTCATCTGGCAGCGAGGCTATGAAGGGCTTCATGTAGATGTATGAATAGTGTGCGCTGAATAGGCACACCTATTAGGTGTAGCCCCGACTTTGTGCTTAATTGTGAAAACAATTAAACATAAAGTCAAAGATCTTTAACCTTATAGTCTTTCTTGAGTAGTATACTACGGGTATATGAGACTCTTCAGTATCATGTCAACCGGAATATAACTTATATTCTTGCCGAGTACATGCCACTCGTATATGGGACTCTTTAGCTTCATGTCAGCTGGAAAAGGGGGTTTATAGTCTTTCCCGAGTGGCATCCCACTCGGAAGTTAGACTCCTCAGCGTTATGTCAGCTGGAAAGGATATTTATAGTCTCTCCCGAGTAGTGCACTACTCGGAAGTTAGACGCTTCAGCGTCATGTCGGCTGGAATAATGTTGCTCATGGCAACTGTTGGCCAAGCATGTAAGCCGAATACCACTTTATAAAATTAAATCCATTGCGTGGTCAGGTGTACTCGAGAAAGATACCTGCATCCCCAATTTTAATGAAGACCAGCTTGTGATCCTTATAAGGATATATCCTCGATACTTGGTGGATAAGACAGATACCCAAACACATGTGTTTTGCAATTAGGCCTTCATGAAGCATATCTGTTTACCTTATCGGTTCCTATTGGTAACACTTGTACCGCGGTTTTAACGCAGCTAGTGAACGGCCCATATCGAGCGTGCTACTGTAGAAACTCATATCTTAGTGGCCTAGTACCGACTGTGTAAGCCCAAGCCCATGAGTCAGCACAGGCTCTATAAAGGCTTGGGGAGAGAGAAAAGATTCCTCATCTTCCCCAAGCGACCAATTGTTTCGTCTTCCCAGCTCCGCGCCGAAATTTCGCCTCCTGCTCCGCTAGGGTTCGCCATTGCTTGCCCCTCCCCATTGAAGCTCGAGCTATTCCGCTTTCCTTTGTCCATTCCAAGCCTCCGACCACATTTTCCCCAAATCTTCTTGTCCCCCAACGATGCCGAGGGCTCTAGATTTCATTGGGGCGTCGGACGAGGCGTGGCCGACCTCGGATTGTAGCCGGTCGAAGCTGGAGAGTTTGGAGAAGTCGCTGCGGCTGCAAAGCCATAACATCATCTGCTAGCGTCCAGCTGAGGGTGAGTCGGTTCCAAATGCCCAAGCCGGTGAGATTGTCGTTTTTGTCTCTTTTTTCGACCAGGGTTTGTTTCTTCCCTCTTCTGAGTTCCTCCGCTGTCTTCTTAGCTTTTACAGATTGGAGTTGGTGAATCTGAATCCCAACTCAATCTTACAAATCTCTATATTCGTGACTCTTTGTGAGTACTTCTTGGGTGTGGAACCCCACTTCAATTTCTTCAGACATTTATTCCTCATCAAGCCCCAGCCCTCCAAGAATAAGGTTCAGGTGATTGGGGGGGCTGGCCTTCAGTTAAGGAGTGAGATGAACAAAATATATATCACTCTTCCTTTGAAATCCTCCTTGAAAGGCTGGCATAAGGAGTGATTCTACTGTTTTGATCTGGAACCCTCCCTGCCTCCATTCACTGGCTTGCCTCCGGCGGTCTCGCCCAATTGGTCATCAGATCCAACTTTCGAAGAGATGGGCCAAGTGCATCAGTTGCTGGCAAGATTGGAGAAATTTAAGAGAGCCGGCCTGACCAGTCCCTAGGTGGCCAGGTGTTTCCTGACCAGTCCCTAGGTGGCCATTGAAGCTGAGGAGCGAATTCTGCTAGGATTACCAAGGGAAAAATGACCCCGACTGGGAAAGCCGAGAACTGGCTGACCAGCAAAAAGTGACTGAAACATTGTTCAGTTTTTTCTCCAGTGGAGTGGTCGAAACCGAGGACGCAGAGCTCTCCATCGTGGCTTATAGCCGAAACCGACCTCGTCCTGAGGTAACCCTTGCTTTTCTTCTGTGATGAATGCCTGTAGACATGTATCCATAATTGCCCAACATCGTGTGATGTATATTGTTGAATCGTTTGCAGTGGTGCAAGGAGTTTGATGATGACTGCCGTCCGCTATCGTCCACAAAGTCGAAGAAGAGGCCGAGAAGTCCTTCTGCCGCCCAGCCCAACTTCAAGAGAGCGGGGAAGAAACCCATTGTAGATCAGGGCAAGAAGGAGGTCATGAGGCCAAGTGCTGCAGCCGGGAGTCTACAAATAAAAGACCCCGCCAGTACTGCGCCCAGGCCATCGAGTCCCAGACCGGGACCGGTGCGGTCGTGTGGAGGCCATGGGCCCCAGGTACCTCACCACCGGCATATGGGCCACTCGGATAGAGGATGGGTTGAACCATGTAATTAGAGATAAGATAACACCCGGCAGGATTTACCTTGTACAATGAGGAATAACAGTCTTAGTCGGATAGGTTTCTATCTCTAAGAAGGAAATCCCTTGGCCGTATCTGGCTGGGATCCTTATCATGTACCCCGGTCCCCCAATATATAAGGGGAGGCAGGGCGCCCCATGAGGGCAGAACAACACACGGAAGATCATTGATCACCAAAATACCTCAGAGGAATAACACCTCAACTGGACATAGGGTATTACCTCATATCGAGGGCCTGAACCAGTATAAAACCTTTCTATGTTCCTCTACAATCCACCGAGTTTCCCTTCGCCGAGTAGCCCTATAGTTTTATTGCCGGTGCAAAGCATCGACAGTTGGCGCGCCAGGTAGGGGCTTCGGCGAATTCTTCATTAGCAAATTCGATGGATCCAACAAACGGAGTCGATGGCAACAAGTTCTCCCCCGGAGACAAGATTTCCTTCGGAAGCCTCGATTTCATTGCCAACCAGATTGGCAACCTTACCTTGGCCGGAACAGATCTAACCCAGCCGGCCGAGGAGCCTGCCGACGTAGCGCCAGTCAGCCCACAGGACGCCGCGATCTCCTTCCACGACTTACTGCGGCCGTCCTTCACATCGCCAAGCATCAGGAAAACTCTCTCCTTCGGCGTCCGACTTGCGCTAGGCCTTGAGCCAGCCCGGGTTGGGCCGAGAAGGGGAGAGATCGTCAATCTCCCACACGGACTCGGCGACGCTGCGGATTTACATCCCGCACAACAGACCTGATCTCCTACGATTCAGTTTGGACACGGCCAAGTGCCGCTTCAGATTGGATCTAGAGAGGTTGGGATCGTTCTCACTCCGATAAACTACTTGGAGTCCGACTCCAAGTCGGATAACGGTTCGAACGCCAGTTCGGACTCCAGTCTGGCGAGTTTTCTCCTCCCCCGCAAGATCTTCATGGCTTCAACACCACCCTCCGAGGTGCGCCAACTACAAGAGGAGCAACAAGAGGAGGCGTGCCAACTGCAACAACAGGAGGAGGCTGATCGTGAGGCTCGCAACGACGGGCTGCGCAGAGCTGGGCGAGCAGCCCAGCTGTAGATCCTCCAAACTAAAGTCGGCGATCACGACGTTTTCGTCACGCCGCAACAGAATGTTGTGGCCACCGCAACTTTGCTGGACACGCTCCAGCTCGGGCCTGATCATCGGGCCAAGATCAAGGCGATGATCACGGCTGCTGCCTGCCAATACAACAACAGCAGTCGGGCGACACCCTAGTACCGACTAACCGGTCGGGATCTCCGGCAGCGGGCTCATCCACGTCAGCTCAGCGTCAGGCGGCCGGCTCAAGTCAGCCACGCGAGGAGTCTAGGCAAACTACACTCGGCAATACCAATAACGACAACCGGTGCCGTCACCAGTATGATCGCTGGCCTAATCAAGATCTCCGAGAGCGCCTATAACATGACCTTCGCCACACTATCAGCGCCCGGCGCCGTGAATGACGAGAAGATGAGCACCGCCGACTGGAAGATGAAAACGAGCGCTTTGGCCTCCATCACGAGTGGTTTAACCACCGTGGTCGATGCCCGAGCCCTCACGTAGACGAAGGCATCCCAGCTTTCACTCGAGAGCTACAGGACGTCCATTGGCCGACTGGCTTTAAGCCCACTGGTATTGAAAAGTATGACGGCAAGACAAATCCTGAGTCCTGGCTCACCGTATATACCCTAGCAGTCCGAGTTGCTGGGGGTGACAACAAAGCCATGGCTAACTACCTCCCAGTCGCGCTAGCCGACTCGGCGAGGACATGGCTGATAGGGCTCTCGAGGCGGTCGATCGATTCTTGGGGAGAACTCAGGGATCGGTTCATCGCTAACTTTCTGGGGACCTACGAGAGGCTGTTTTCAGAGCACGATCTTTATCAACTGCACCAGAAGAAGAACGAGTCCCTGCGAGATTTCATCAAGAGGTTCTCTGAGAAGCGCAACAAGATCCCAATGATCCGCGACGAGGCTGTTATCGCCGCCTTCTGCAAGGGAGTAAAGGATGCCCCATTCATCGCGAAGTTCACTCGGAAACCACCGCCGTCTGTTCGGGCTCTGTTCGACATGGCCAATAAATACGCCGACTCGGCTGAAGCGGTCACAGAGGCCCTCGACGAGAAGAAGGAGTCCCGACAGAAGGACCAAAAGGCGAAAGCTGACAACGAACCGTCTCAAAACAAGTCTGGCAGCCGCAAGCGGAAGTCGGACAACGAGGTGGCCAACATGGAGCGCACTCGGTCGCGGCCCCAGTGGAATAACGACTACCAGAAAGTTATGAGCGGGCCATGCCCCTTCCACCCCAAGGGCAAGCATGCAGCCAAAGATTGCTACATGCTGAAGAAGTTTGCCTCCGAGCAGGCTTCATCATCTGGCGCCGACAAGGACAAAGACAAGCCAGATCAGGGTCCGGCTGACGATTTCCAAGATCCTCAGGCCAAGCTCAACCACATCTTCGGAGGGCCGTCCGCGTACGAGTCCAAGCGCAAACAAAAGCTAACAGCGCGCGATATCAACACGGTCTCTACGGAGGACACACCCCAGTACCTGCACTGGTCAGAGATGGCCATTACCTTGAATTGCGCAGATCACCCAGATCGGGTTTCTCATCCGGGACGTTATCCACTCGTCCTGGACCCGGTCGTCAGACACATCAGGCTGAAGAAAACCCTCATCGATGGAGGTAGCGCGCTCAACATCTTATTCGCCAAGACTTTGGACGAGATGAAGATTCCTTGTTCTGAACTACAGCCGAGTACTGTGCCCTTCCACGGGATAATTCCCGGCCTATCATCAACTCCACTTGGGCAGATAACCTTGCCGGTAACCTTCGGCACGCGGTATAACTTCCGCACAGAAAACGTCTGCTTCGAGGTTGGCTGACTTCGGAGACCGCGTACAGTGATACTCGGACGACCGGCACTCGCCAAATTCATGGCGATACCGCACTATACATACATGGTGCTCAAGATGCCTAGGCCAGCAGGAGTTCCTCTCCCTTCGCAGCGACATCAAACGCAGCCTTCACCTGCGACAAGGAGAGCTACGAACTGGCTCAATCACAAGAAGCGGCAGTCGGGCGCGATAGCATTTGGCAAGCCGTCACAACTGAAGTCGAGCAAGATCAAGTTTCGGCAAAAAAGGCAGCGAAGGCAAAAAGGGCAGCGGACTCTGACACGAAGAAGATCCCCCTGGACCTTCGACCTCCACAGACTGCCCTAGTCAGGACCGGACTCGACCCTCAAATAGAAGACCGCGCTCGTCACATTCCTACAAGGCAATAAAGATATCTTCGCATGGAACCGTCGACATGCCGGGCGTACCAAGGGAGATGATCGAGCACCGCGCCTAAATGTGAAGACAGAATGTTGGCCAAGCCAGTCAAGCAACGGTGCTGCGGCGCTTTCGCTCAGACCGCAAGGATGCGATTCGGGAGGAGATTCCAAGCTCTCGTAGCCGGGTTCATCAAGGATCTTATCACCCGGATTGGCTGGCAAACCCAGTTCTGGTCAGGGGGAAGAAAAACGGTAAATGGCGCATGTGCGTTCGGACTACACCGATGCTCAACAAGGCGTGCCGCCAGGACCCATTTGGTCTTCCCAGGTAGATCAGGTGGTAGATTCCACGGCAGGTGTTGTGACCTCTCAGCTTTTCTCGACTGCTACTCGGGATGACATCAAATCAGCCTGAGAGGGAAGAAGACCACTTAAAGACATCTTTCATCACGCCGTTTGGAGCGTACTGCTATATACAATGCCGTTTGGTTTTGAAGAATGCTGGAGCAACCTATCAACGGAGCATTCAGCGGTGTTTGCACACTCAATCGGGGCGCAACGTGGAAGCCTACGTTACGACGTGGTGATCAAGACCTAGTCCAAAGAAGACCTTCTCATGCTGACCTGGAAGAAACCTTCCAAAACCTTCGAAGATTCAAGATGAAGTTGACCGGAAAAGTGCGCCTTCGGTGTGCCATCCGGAAAGTTACTCGCTTCATCGTTCGCATCGCAGCATCGAGGCTAACCGGGAACGTCAACGCCATAAATGAACATGGCTCCCCGACTAACTCAAAGGATGTCCAGAAGTTGACAGGCCCGATGGCGGCACTTAGCCGATTTATTTCCCGCTGGGACGACGGGGTATGCCCTTCTTTCAAGCTACTCAAAAAGGCGGACAACTTCCAATGGACCGCGAAGCCCAGCAAGCCTTCGAAACTTTAAGCATTTTCTCACATCACCTCCGTGTTGGCGTCACCTCTGCCCAAGAACCGCTAATGCTATACTCTGGCGGCACCACTCAGTAGTCATCACGGTGCTGGTGGTCGAGCGATGCGAACAGGGTCACATCCAGAAAATGCAACGGCGCAGTCTACTTGTCAGTGAGGTCCTTGCCGACTCGAAGACAGAGATATCCGCAAGGGGTCTAGAAGCTGCTATATGGCCTACTCATCACAGTCCGGAAGCTGGTGCAACTATTTTTTCAAGCATTGCATCAAGTCACGGTGTCAAACGTTTCCAACTCGGGGATGTCCTTCATAATCGCGATGAGGCCACTGGGCGAATCGCTAAATGGAAACTCGAGTTGATGACGTTCGATATCACTTTCAGCCACGGACAGCAATTAAATTAAAGCTTGTTCGTAGGCCGACTTCATGGCCGAGTGGACAGAAGTTCAACTGCCAACATCAATAGCAAAGCTAGAGTACTGGACATGTACTTCGACGGTTTTCCCTGACGGATGGCGGGCGCCATAGGCTAGAGTCATATTGACGTCGCCTACTTGCGAAAAACTGAAGTACGTTCTACAATCCAGTTCCCAGCTCCCACAACGTCGCCAAGTACGAGGCACTTATTTACTGGCTTCTGCATCGTATATCACTCGGCATACGTCGACTGATTGTGCGCGCGGGGATTCTCAACTCGTGGTAAAGCCAAGTCATGAAAGACTGGAGGCTTGTCTCGACGATACATGGCGGCATACTGTCAGGAGGTCGCAGCTGGAAAACAAGTTCGACGGGCTGGAAATAACACATCTCCTGCATCAATACATCGATGCGGCAGACGAGCTAGCAAACATGGGATCCAAGCGAGAAGCAGTTTCGACTGGAATCTTTGTCGAGCAGCTCATGGAGCCATCAGTCAAGAAGAAACCGGCGCCGGAGCAGTCAGGAGGCGAACCTATCCCGGCCACAGACGAGGTGCTGCACATATGTCAAGACTGGAGGACTCCTGTTGTCAAATTTCTCCTGGACGACGAACTCCCAGAAGATCGCAGTCAAGCCGAGCAGATAAAGCATCGAAGCAAAAGCTTCCTACTATCGAGAAGACCTGTACTGAAGGAGCGCATCCGGTGTCTCATGTGTTGGCGTCACAGCCGAGGAGGGCAAGCATTCTTGCGGTTCAAATTCACTCGGGCATATGTGGCAACCAGGCCGCATCCGGATGTTAGTGGAAAGGCTTACCGGCAAGGATTTTTCTGGCCCACAGCAGTAACAGACGCCAAGGACATTGCCCAAGTGCGAGGGGGTTGCCAGTTCTACAAGACAAACAAATCGTCCGCCAGCCCAGGAACTCCAAACCATCCCTATTTCTTGGCCATTCGCAGTATGGGGGCTTCGACATGGCGGGCCTTTTCAGAAAGCGCCAGGAGGTGTACACATCTATTCGTCGTGGTGGATAAATTCACCAAGTGGATTGAGGCTAAACCCGTTGCAACAATTACAGTGCAGCGAGCAAGGACTTCATCATGAGTAACTATACGGTTCGGGGTTCTAACCGCATCATCACTGAACAACGGTACTCAGTTCAGGGTGGCGTATTCCAAGACTTCTGGTGAAGATTTTTGGCATCAAGATTATGCTGCTATGCATCTGTGGCGCACCCGCGAAGCAACGGGCAAGTCGAATGAGCCCAAAGAACGGTTATGCGGGGGTCTTACAAGGCATCGAAGCCAGGATATTCGCGACTACAACCAATACGCGGCCGGTGGGTACAAGAACTTCCATCGGTTCTCTGGTCTCTAAGAACATGGTTAGCGGGCAACAGGGCAATCCTCCTTTCTTTCTATCTACGGTGCCGAGGCTATGCTACCAATATAGTTACAGTTCGGCTCTCCGCGAGTTCGGACATACGCAGAAGACGTCTCAAATAATATTCGACTGGTCGAGATAGATCAGTTGAAGAAGCAATGGGACACTGCAATAATCCAGTCCGCAAGGTATTCTTCAAGGCCTGCGTCGCTACCACAATCGCATTCCGTGGCCGCGCCTTTTTGGTCGGGGACCGTCGTCTGAGGAAAATACAAACCAGCAAGATAGGCACAAATTATCCCCCAAGTCTGTGGAAGGGCGGTTCATTATAGCCGAGGTTCTCACGTGGCAGGCGCCTACCGACTGAAGACCGAAGAGGTGTTCTCATCAGCACTCATGGAAATAGAACAGCTACATCCTTTCTATACCTGCGTTTGTATACTGACTTTATTTCATGTGTATAGTTCTCTGACTCACTACGGCCGCTTGTATATCAACCAAGTAGTGAGTTGGGGGCTGCATGTATATATGTGCGTCAGTTAATATACGAGCTTGTCCTACTCAGTCACGAAGCTTTTACTACAACTGTCCGTTTGTGTTACGAGTTCAGTTTCCTACTTTGAACGATTTTATTAAGTTCTAACAGAATAACTCGGCACAGCCATACTCACGGTCACAGTAAAGCTAATACGACTGAGTACATAAGCTTGGGTGGCGCCACACATGTATTTGCACATGTTTCCAAAAGTTCTCATACATACCGACTAATAATATGTTGCCCTTACAGACCCAGGTCTCGGGTAATTATCTCTACCAGCAGTGGCTTCGCCCGGGCTATCAGCTCCAGCGCCTCCTCGGCAAACTTCTCCCCGATGGCTTCAATATCTGCCCTCGGGTAGATGGACTTGGTCATCGCCAAGGTTTGGGCCACGCCGGCAACAACACGCTTATCCAAGTACCTCTTCAGGGCACTCGATGCATCCTCAAGACATGCCTCTACTTGGGGGATCCTGCTGCAACTGGTTCCCATAGGGCTGGGATCTATGAGGTCGAGTGGCCCTTTCACGGACCCGACGAGGGCCTCTCGTGACTCCTCGATGACTCTTATCTCCTCTGTGTAAAACCAATACTGGGCCTGGACATTGACTCTCATGTTTGTCTGGGTCCACCGCAAGTAAACTTGTCAGACTGCGGTTGCAGACAGAATGATTAATGGATTGGTTAAGATCATGGTCGGGTTGAGGACTTACTTTCGTAGTCGGCCTCCCACCCAGCCACGGTCTTCTCCAGTTCAGCTTTTTCCTTACCGAGCTTGACGACGGCCTCTTTCAACTCGGCCTTCTCCCGATCAAGCTCAGTGTTGGCCTTTGTCAGGTCAGCCTTGACCTTCTCAAGCTCGGCCCTGGCTTCTTCGACCTCCTTCAGCTGGGATTTCCTCTCTGTTTGGGTCTTTAACTTTGCTTCGAGGGCTGCACGATAGATTAGCCAAGAGCTCAACTGTACAGTCAAGACATAACTGGGCAGTCGGGAACAACGCGGTTGGATGAATACGTCGATGGTTCAGTCGGGAAGGTGCATTCGGGGAGTTTACCTCTGATCTTTCCGGCTAGGGCCCAAGTCTCCTCCCTGAGCTGGTCGACGCCACTCTTCAGCCAAGCTTCCCTCCCCGCGTGACGCGCCTCCATCTCGGCCTTCAATGCCCGGAGCTACTCTAGTTCCGTGAGATTGGGGGCCATTTCAACCAGGATTTCGGTCATCGCCTCGTTGCAGTCAACAAGCTCCTGCTCAGGGAGAGAGCAAGTCAAAATTGGAGTCAAGATGTCAAAACGAGAAGACCATCAGGACTCTTATCACAGGGGTCATACCCGAACCCCCTCGGACCCAGCAATGGCGGCGCAGAGCAACCTTTCGCGTTCCCTCTCGCTGCGGGCCTCGTTAAGCCTGAAGCTCTTCACGGTCCCGTCAGGCGCCGTCCAGGTGAACGTCCGGGGCATCCTACGTGGAGGAGCTTCAATCCGAGGCAGGTTGGGGATCTCCGGCAGCGACGACGATGACGACGACGACCACGATGGCGATGGGGTCCTGGCCTTCACGCAGTCGTCCCCTGCGGCCTCGGGGATTGACTCAGGGGCTCCAACAGGCTGCCTCTGCGGTGGCGACACTTCAGGGGGCTGGGGCCTCAACCTCAGTAACTGCCTCTTGGTCGGGGTGGCGACGTGACCCTGCAGTCGGGACCACCTCAGTCTCTGCGACTAGGCTGGCCACCAGCTCAGCGGGTATGTTCACGGCCGCCGGCTCGGCTGGGGCAGGCTCTTCAAGGGGAGCGGTCGGATCGGTCTCCTTGAGATCGATATCGGCCCGCTTCCTACATGACAAACAAGACATCAGAACACTACTTCAACAGGCAAGAATCCCAGAAGACCCGGAGCAGCATACCTCTTGGAGAACTTGAGTCACCCACCGGGTGATTCAGGTTCCGGCGCAATGCGCTCAGCAGTCGGGTTAGTCGGTGTCACAATTGGTGGTGGCACATCAGCTTGAGGCGGCCCGTCTCTAGTGTGGCTGGCTTGGGCACCCCCGTGCTCGGCGGTACCCGCTCCGGCCAACCACTCGGCGGTACTCTTGCCGGACTCGGCAATGTTGGGCTCGGCCCCGCAGGTCTCAACCTGGGGCTTGATCGCCTGGGCGTCGCGGCGGTGGTGTCCTTTATCTTCAGCCCTCCTACCGCGACACGCGGCGTCATGGCCCCTTCGCCCCGATAAAGAACAGGTTTCTTCCCGGCTCTCTTGGAGTCGGGTTGGGCGGCAGCAGGGCTCCTTGGCCTTTTCTTCGATGCAACGGCCGACATTGGGCAGGAGTCCTCATCAAACTCCACGCACCACTACGGAAGATTCAACAGAATACATCATACAATGCCAGGCAATCACACATACAAGTCCACAGGCATTCGCTACAAAGGAAAAGACGGAGTTACCTCGGGGCGGGGCCAACTGCGCCTATAAGACGCAATGCGTCTCTTCTTGTCTTCGGTCTCGATCACCCCACTGGAGAAGTATCCGAACAGGGTTTCCGTCCCCTTCTACTCATTGGCCGACTCATGGCTGACCTGGTTAGGATCATGTTTTCCCTGGTAATCCCAGCCAAATGCACTCCTTAGCTTCAGGGGCTGGAAGTGCCGGGTCAGGAACCTCCTGGCCACCCAGGGTCCAGTCAGGCCAGCCTTCTTGAAGTTATC
The DNA here is from genome assembly GCA_003991445.1 of Oryza meyeriana var. granulata. Taxonomy (NCBI): domain Eukaryota; kingdom Viridiplantae; phylum Streptophyta; class Magnoliopsida; order Poales; family Poaceae; genus Oryza; species Oryza meyeriana. The sequence goes on along the minus strand of RYFJ01001429.1, from coordinate 102,160 downwards.
TAACTTTGTCAACAGTTGATGCACCTGGCCCATCTTGTCAAGGGTTGGATCTACTAACCAATTTGGTAAAACCACCGGTGGCAAACCGGTGAATGGCCGCAAGGAGGGAGCCAGATCTGCGCAGTAGAACCACTCCTTGAGCCAACCTTTTAAGGAGGATTTCAAGGGAAGATCAAGATATGACTTTTTACTATCGCTCCTTAGCTGAAGACCAGCCCCCCAATAACACTGATGTTATTTTTGGAGGGCTGGGGTTTAATGTGGAACAAGTGCCTAAAGAAGTTGAAATGGGGTTCCACACCCAAATAACACTCGCACAGAGTAACAAATATGGAGATCTGAAGGATTGAGTTGGGATTCAAATGCACCAACTCTAACTTATAGAAGTCAAGGATTCGGCGGAAGAATGCAGAAGAAGGAAGGCACAAACCCCGGTCGAAAAAAGAAGCAAAAACTACTATTTCGCCAGATTGGGGATTTGGAGCCGACTCACCCTTAGCCAGCCGCCAGCGGATCACTTCTTGGCTCGGTAACTTCGATTGATTCTCCATCAGCGTCAGTTTCACCAAACCGCAATCCGACATCGGCCAAGTATTCCCCGATGAATCCGCAAGATCCGAAGCTTTTGGCATGGTTGGAGGCGAAGAGATTTGGGGGAAAAGCGATTGGGGGCTTGGAACAGATGAGGAAAACCAGAGTCGCCCGAGTTCGCGCGGGAAGCAGCGGTAACAGCTAACCCTAGCCGAGCGAGAGGCGAAAAGTTGGGCGCGGAAGTGGAAGATGAAACGATTGGCTAATTTGGGGAAGATGACGGAATCTTTTTCTCTCTCCCTGCTTTTATAGAGCCGATACTGACTAGATGGGCTTGGGCCTACACAGTTAGCACTGTGCCACCAAGATATGAGTTCCTATAGTAGCATGCCCCATGTGGGCCGCCCACAGGCTGAGTTGAAATTATAGTGCTGGTGCTACTAACAGGAGCCGATGAGGTAAACAGATATGCTTCATGAGAGCCTTATTGCTAAACATATATATTTGGGTATCTGTTTTATCCACCAGGTCTCGAGGATATGTCCTTATAATGGTCACAAGCTGGTCTTCATTAAAATTGGAGATGCCTGTATCTTTCTCAGGTACACCCGGCCACGCTATGGATTTATTTTTCATAAAGTGGCACTTGGCCTACATGCGTGGCCACCAGTTGCCATGAGCAACGTCATTCCAGCCGACATGACGCTGAAGAGTCTAACTTTCGAGTAGTGCACTACTCGGGAGAGACTATAAATATCTTTTCCCGCTAACATGATGCAGAGGAGTCTAACTTCTGAGTGGGACGCCACTCGGAAAAGACTATAAACCCCTTTTTTTCCAGCTGACATGATGCTGAAGAGTCCCATATACGAGTAGCATCCTACTCGGCAAGACTATAAACATACATTCCAACTGACATGAAGTTGAAGAGTCCTATATACGAGTGGCATGCTACTTGGCAAGACTATATATTAAATTCCAGTTGACATGATACCGAAGAATCTCATATACCAGTAGTAATCTACTCGGGAAAGATTATCAGGTTAAAGATCTTTGACTTTATGTTTAATTGTCTTCACAATTAAGCACAAAGTCGGGGGCTACACCTAATAGGTACGCCTATTCGGCACACACTATTCATGCATCTACATGAAGCCCTTCATAGCCTCGCTGCCAGCTGACATGAAGCAGGACTCGGGAAGAAGGTTCACTCGGACAAAGAGCACTCGGGAGCATCGCACTCGGGCAATCTTCACCGTGGAGGGTGAGCACTCGGTGTCAGCTGTGACTCAACTATGAAGGTCTCAGGGGCTACTGTGGAGGCCATGGGCCCCGGGTACCTCACCACCGGCATATGAGCCACTCGGATAGAAGATGGGCCGAACCATGTAATTAGAGATAAGATAGCACCCGACAGGATTTACCTTGTACAATGAGGAATAACAGTCTTAGTCGGATAGGTTTCTATCTCTAAGAAGGAAATCCCTTGGCCGTATCTGGCTGGGATCCTTATCATGTAGCCCGGTCCCCCAGTATATAAGGGGAGGCAGGGCGCCCCATGAGGGCAGAACAACACACGGAAGATCATTGATCACCAAAACACCTCAGAGGAATAACACCTCAGAGGAATAACACCTCAACTGGACGTAGGTATTACCTCACATCGAGGGCTTGAACCAGTATAAAACCTTTCTGTGTTCCTCTGCTATCCACCGAGTTTCCCTTCGCCGAGTAGCCCTATAGTTTTATTGCCGGTGCAAAGCATCAACAGGTCAAGCCTAGCATCCTCAAGCCCAACACGAGCACCGCCGAGTGCGAGGCTGACTCCAACGCTGCCAAGTACCCAAGCACCCTAGCCAGCCACACCGCGAACAGGGCCAACCAGGACAGGAATGCCACCGTCGACTGCCACGCCTTCTGGCCCAACAGCTAGCAGCCCTCCAGTGCCGCCGTCTGGATCTCCCGGACAAAAGCTCAAGTTCTTCAAGAGGTATGTCATTCTGGGTCTTCTGAAAATCATGTTCAACATTGAAGCGTCTTGATGTTTGACTCGTTATGCAGGAAGCAGGCCGACATTGATCTTAAGGAGACCACGCCGACTACCCTTGCTGTCGAGCCTACCCCAGCCGATCCAGCGTCGGCGAGCACACCTGCTGAGCCGGCGGTGGCCCTAGTCACAGAAACTGAGACCGCCCCGACTGCAGGGCCGCCGACCCCGGCCGACCAAGGGGTGGTTGTTGAAGCCGCTGTTCTAGCCCCTGAGCCGGCGCCCGTTGTCGAAGCCGTCGCTGCGGCTCCTGAGCCAGCCCCTGAAGCCCCGGAGGCCACCGAGTTGGGGGCCAGGAGTCCGTCGTTATCCTGGTCGTCATCGTCGTCGTCGTCGCTGTCTTCTCCTCCAGACCGACCGGACCTCCCTAGGCTCGAAGCCCCTCCTCGCAGGTTTCCGCGGACATTTCAGAGGACGGCGCCCGACGGAACCGCGAGGAGTTATGAGCACGACGAGGCGGCGGCAGAGAGGGAGCACGAAGACTTGCTACGCACTACAATCGCCGCGTCCTAGGAGATCTAGGTATGACTTTCATCGCATTGGAGTCTTGGTTGTCTTGCTCGTGCGTTTGGATGCTTGACTTTGCCTTGACTTGTTCTTCCCAGAGTAGAAACTTGTTGAGCGCTCGGAGAAGTTGAACGAGGTCCTGACCCGGGTCGCCCCCCAACTCCAAGAGTTGGACCAGCTCCGGGCCCTAAAGACCATATTGGAGGAGCGCCATCAAGGGAGGGAGACGTGGCTAAAAGACGCTGTCACCCAGCTTAGGGGTGAGAATTGGGACCAAGCCAAGAAGATGAGAGGTAAGCCTCCAGAATACTTCTTCCTGACCAAATCCTTAGTATTTTTCTCCAGCTGTATTGTTCCTGATTGCCCAGTTGTGTCCTGACTGCAACGTTGAGTTCTTGACTAATCGTCGTGCAGCCCTCGAAGCCGAGTTGAAGACCAGAACGGAGGGAGAAGAACAGCTGAAGGAGGCCGAGAGAGCCAGGGCCGAACTTGAAAAGGACAAGGCCGACCTGACAAGGGCCAAAACTGAGCTTGAGCAAGAGAAGGCCGAGTTGAAAAAGGCCAATGCCAAGCTCGAGAAGGAAAAAGTTGAACTGGAGAAAGCCATAGCCAAGTGGGAGGCCAACTACAAGAGTAAGTCTCCGCACTGACAATAACCTTAGCCAATCCATTAATTACTCCATCTGCAGCTTTTCTTAACAAGTTTACTTGTCAGTGAACCTGGGTAGCTACGAGAGCCAATTCCCAGATCCAGTTTCAGGCTTTTGCAGAGGAGATCAGGGTAGTCAAGGAGTCATGGGAAAACCTTGCCGAGTCTGTGAAAGGGCTCCTTGACCTGATGGATCCTCGTCCTGTGGGAACCAGCTCTAGCACAATCTTCCAACTGGAGGGGTGCCTTAAAGATGCACCAAGTGCCCTGAGGAGGTACTCGGATGAGCATGTCATTGCCGGCATGGCCTAGACCCTGGAAATGACCAAGTCCATCTACCCAAGGGCAAATGTTGAAGCCATTAGGGAGGGGTTTGCCGAGGAGACGACTCCTGAGGAAGCACTGGAGCTGATTGCCAAGGCGAGGCCGACTGCAGAGATTACCACCCGAGACCTGGGTCTGTAAAAAACAATATATCATGCAGTCGGTGTATTGCGGATTTTTGTAAAGACATGTGTAACTATATGTGTTGTGCTGCCAAGCTTTAAGTTATTACTCAGTTGTCATTAGCTTTACCCGACTATATAGTCTGTGCCGAGTTAATCTATAGGAACTTAATAAAAATGTTCACCGCAGAAAGCTGTACTCGGGCAGACATAGTAAAGTCGTAGTAAAACTTCATAACTTAAGTAACACAGGCTCGTATATTTTTGACAGAGCACATATAATACATGCAGCCCTCGACTCACTACTCGGTTGAAACAAGCGACGTAGTGAGTCAGAGAAAAACTGTATACATGGGAATGTATAAAACTCAGGCATAGAAAGGACGTAGCTGTTCTATATTCCATGAGTTGCTGATGAGGGCACCGTCTTCGGTCTTCAGTCGGTAGGAGCCTGGCCAAGTAACCTCTGCGATAATGAACAGCCCTTCCCAGATTGGGGATAGTTTATGCCTGTCTTTGGTGGTTTGTATTTTTCTCAAGACGAGATCTCCAACCAAAAAGGCGCGACCATGGACATTGCGACTGTGATAACAATGCAGGCCTTAGAGATACCTTGTCGACTGGATTGTTGCAATGTCCCTTGCTTCTTCCAACTGATCTAGTTCGACCAATCGGGTGTTGTTTGATGTGTCTTCTGAGTAAGCCCGAACTCGCGGAGAGCCGAACGCTAACTCGGTTGGTAGCATAGCCTCAGCACCGTAGACTAGAAAGAAAGGGGTTTGCCCTGTTGCCCGACTAACCGTGGTTCTGAGAGACCAGAGAACAGATGGGAGCTCTTGAACCCACCGGCCCACGTATGGTTGTAGTCGGTCAAATATCCTGGCTTTGATACCTTGTAAGACCATACCGTTGGCTCGTTCAACCTGCCCATTGCTCCGCGGGTGTGCCACAGACGCATAGTAGATCTTGATGCTGAAGTCGTCACAGAAATCTTGAAATATGCCGCCCGTGAACTGAGTACCGTTGTCGGTGATGATGCGGTTGGGGACCCCGAATCGGTATAGTATACTCATGATGAAGTCCTTTGCTCGTGCCGCTGTTATGGTTGCAATAGGTTTGGCCTCAATCCACTTGGTGAATTTATCCACTGCGATGAACAAGTGTGTGAACCCTCCTGGCGCTTTCTTGAAGGGCCCGACCATGTCAAGCCCCCATACTGCAAAGGGCTAAGAGATTGGGATTGTTTGGAGTTCTTAGGCTGGGAGATTGGTTTGTCTTGCATAGAACTGGCAACCCTCGCATGTGGCTTTCGAGGAAACTTCACGATGAACGGGGCGTCCTTTACTCCCTTGCGAAAGGCGGCGATGACGGGCTCGTCTCTGATCATTGGGATCTGGTTGCGCTTCTCGGAGAACCTCTTGATAAATTCGCGTAGAGACTCGTTCTTCTTCTGGTGTAGTTGATATAGATTGTGCTCAGAAGATGGCCTCTCGTAGGTTCCCTGAAAGTTAGCGATGAACCGCTCCCTGAGTTCTCCCCAGGAACCGATCGACCGCCTCGGGAGCCCTGTTAGCCATGTCCTCGCCGAGTCGGCTAGTACGACTGGGAGGTAGTTAGCCATGGCTTTGTGGTCGCCCCCGGCAGCTCATATTGCCAGGGTGTATATGGTGAGCTAGGACTGGGGGTTGGTTTTGCTGTCATATTTCTCTATGCCCGTAGGCTTGAAGTCCGACAGCCAGTCGACGTCCTGTAGATCATGGGTGAAAGCTGGAACGCCTTCATCTTCATGAGGGCTCCGGCTCCGACCACGGCGGTTAAACCGCTCGTGGTGAAGACCGAAACGCTCGTTCTTGTCCTCCAGTCGGTGGCGCTCTTCTTCTTTGCGTTGGCGGCGCCGGGCATTGATGTCGTGTCGGAGGTCGCGTTATAGACGTAATCGGAGGTCTTGGTTGGGCCGGCGATCGTACTGGTGACGCCGCCGATTGTTGTTATTGGTGTCATCGAGTGATGTTTGCTGCGACTCTTCGTGTAGCTGACTTGAGCCAGTCGCCCGGTGTCGTGCTGATGTAGATGAGCCTGTTGCCGGAGAACCCGACCGGTTGGTCGGTATAATTGTGTCGCCCGACTGCTGTTGCTGCTGACAGGCAGCCGCTGTGATCATTGCCTTGATCTTGGTGATAGTCGGGGTAGCCTGGTGATCAGGCCAAGCTGGAGCGTGTCCAACAGGGTTGCGGTGGCCACGACGTTCTGTTGTGGTGTGATGAAGATGTTGTGGTCGCCGACTTTGGTCTGGAGGATTTGTTGCTGAGCGGTTCACCCAGCCTTGCATAGCCCGTCGTTGCGAGCCTCGCGATCGGCCTCCTCCTGTTGCCGTAGTTGGCGTGCCTCCTCTTGCTGCTCCTCTTGTAGTCGGCGCACCTCTGGTGGAGGGGTTGAAGCCATGAAGATCTCGCGGGGGATAAGGAGACTCGCCAGACTGGTATCCGAACTAGCGTCCGAACTGTTGTCCGACTTGGAGTCGGAATCCGAGTAGTTAATTGGAGTGAGAACAATTCCGACCTCCCTGGATCCAATTTGAAGCAGCTCTGAGCCGTGTCCAAACTGAATCGTGGGGGATCGGGTCTGCCGCATAAGGTGTAGATCTGCGGTGCTGCCAAATCTATGTGGGAGATTGACGATCTCTCCCCTTCCTGGCCCAACCCGGGCTGGCTCAAGGCCTAGCACAAGTCAGACGCCGAAGGAGAGAGTTGTCCCAAAGCTTGGCGAAGTAGAAGATTGCTGCATTAGATTGATAATAGTTGGCACAGCGTTCGTGAGCCGACTGGCATGGAGTCGGCTGGTTCCTCGGCCGGTTTGATTGGATTTGCGTCGGCCAAGGTGAGATTGCCGATCTGGTCAGCGATGAAGTCGAGGCTTCCGAAGGTTATTGTGTCTCCAGGGGAGAGTTTGTCGCCGTCGACTCCGGAAGTAGGATCCATCGAGATTGTTGGTGTAGATCTTGCCGAAGCCCCTGCCTGGCGTGCCAACTGTCGATGTTTTACACCGGCAATATGATTATAGGGCTACTTGGTGGATGGAAACTCGATGGATTGCAAAGGAACACAAGGAAGTTTATACTGGTTCAGGCGCTCGATGTGAGGTAATACCCTACGTCCAGTTATGGTGGTATTCCTTTGAGGATTTTTGTCTATCAATGATCTTCTGCCCTCAGGGGGCGCCCTGCCTCCCCTTATATACCGAGGGACAAGGGTACAAGGTAGGAGTCCCAGCCGGATATGGCCAAGGGATTTCCTTCTTAGAGATATATCTTACCCGACTAGGACTGTATATTCCTTTCTGTACAAGGCAAAGTCTGCCGGGTGCTACTATATCTCTAATTACAAGTCTTGGCCCATCATCTATCCGAGTGGCCCATATGCTTGTGATGAGGTACCCGGGGCCCATGGCCTCCACAGGCGACAAGCCGCGCAGGCCGCTGCGTGGCGATGTTGGCGATAGTAGCAAGAAGAAGATGATCGCCCCTGCACCGGAGGAGCAGAAACCCGGCAAGTGGTGCTCAATCCATGAGACCGACCGGCTGTTAACGCCAAAATTTGGTAAGGCCCTGTGTTAGATTCGGTCAAAGGAGAAATTGCAGTCAACTGACGGAGAAGAGACCGGAATCGGAAAGGAGCCATGAAGACCGTTATTTGGCAATTATTTACTGTACATATTAATTAGGCAGATGTTTATCTTTAGGAAACCTGACCTTGTGTCCGGTCAGGGTTAGTTAGCGTTTTCTATTATGGATAGGAAAGTGTATGCCGTGTCCTATAAGGACTCATGTAACTCGGGGTATATATACGTATGCCCGGGGACCTTGTAAATCATCACAACGATCATTACAAATTTCGGCGCATCGCCACCCCTTCGACGGGATCCTGCTTCTCGAGCCGGGCTGCATCGGTTAGGTCCGAACTCCTGCGAGAGGGTAAGTCTCGTCACCCCGGCTACCTATCGGCTAGGACTTCCTCGGTTAGGTCCGATATTCTAGTCAGTTTATGGTAGTCGGCTTACCACGATATATTTACTTTATCTATGGCTGCATCAGTTCAGTTTGATCTCATAGATTGATTAGGTATATCACATCACGCGTGCATAGACTGTATCGGCTTACTGGGAGCGATTTATCATCAGTTCGTGCTGCATCGGTTAGGTCCGACCTACTGAACTGCTAGTGATAAATCGGTCCTGCTAGGCCGATGCTTTGTGTGCAGGCGTCTTATCGGAGTGCATAGCCGGTAAGTTATCTTCATCACGATCGCATTATATCTATCGGCCCATTGAGGTATTGTTATCATTGTCGGTCTGTGCTGCAACGGTTGGGTCCGATCTACTAGACTGACGATAATAGCTTTACTCTTGACGAGCCGATGGTGTTGTGTGATGGTGTTATCGGAGTGCTTAGCCGATAAGTTATCTGTTAAAACCGACTACATTTATTCATTGTCTTATTCTATACTCGCTCTGTTCAGTAGTCGGCTGGCTCATCAAGTATCTATCATTTATGTTATTGCACGCTTTATCATATATTCTTGCCCGTATTATTGTTACAATCGGCTAAGGACTAGCCGATGGGTTTATTCTGCCGATCCAAGTACAAATACAAGCAAGTTCCCGAGCACAACCCCAGGTGAGGACCCGGGCACGAGCTTAGGTAAGGATCAGTGTACGGGCCCGGACAGCGGATGAAGACCCCGGGGGCCGATACAAGCAAGGGCCCGGGCACAGGCATAACTTCATGGCAACGCCAGTAACACTAAACTATGATCGGCTAGGATTTATTTGATTTATTCACTTATGCATTATACCTGTTTATTTCACCAAGTTTATAGCCGGTTTTTGAGTATCCTTTCGATGATCGGCTAGCGCGATACTTGCATATTATTATGTTATTGCTCCTGCCATCATCGGCTCTAAGCCGATGTATAAGTGCTACAGTGCGTATCGGCCATCGGCCGATGAGATGAGTCCAAGCCGGCTTCTAGCCGATTGGCTCGCGAATTTAATATCTCTCCTTTTCAATTACAGGGTCAAATTGACTGGCACGCCTATGAACCTCAAGACTTTAGGACCTGCACTGGAGTGAAGCAAATCTCCTAGGCCTTCGCATGTCAACCCGACGCCGAACCAGATCCCGGCGATTTTCGGTGTCAACACGCTTTTGGCACGCCTGGTGGGACCGAAGTTTCAACAAACACAGTTTCAATCAAGACTTCAACATGGCCGGAAAAGAACTCAAGACGGACAACATAATTCTGGTCACCATGGAAGATCTAACTGAAGAACAAAAACAGCAAGTTGAACAGACCATGACAAATTTCCAGAAGCTGTGCCTAGAATCCTTCAGTATGACAAGGCAAGGGCCGATTCAGAAGTATCAGTTTCCGAAACCAGTACTGGTAGGAGAATCGAGCCACACACAACCCGAGAGTCCGCCAATCAAGCCTTTGCAGGAGATGGTTAATGAGGCTGTTCATCATGCGCTCATCAATCAATCAGGAGTCTTGGTGAACACACTGCACAATCTCATCAAGAAGACTATTGATGGATCAATTGCCCAAGAACCAACTCGGGGTCCTGTTTACCTCCCACCGAAGGTTGAACCAACTCAGATTGCTCACAACATCAACAGAGATATACCAGAGCATATGTTTACACAGAACCAGGCTGGGGGGCAACAAGATATTCCTGCTGGGTACCATCGGACTGCCTACTATGGAGGATATTAGCAGAATTATCCAGGAGGCGGAGCCGATCCAGGTACTTACCAGAGGGAGTATCACAGACAGAATCGGCAACCAACCCCGCCGATACAGTATCAGCAGTATCAACAGGAGAATGTAAGAGAAGAAGACTTATCGGCACGGGTTGAGGAGATAGTAAGGGAGCAATTCGGGATCAAGCCCAAGGAACAAGCATTCATGTATCGGCACCCATATCCTAAGTGGTTTGACAGGGTTCCGTTACCACACCGATACAGGGTCCTGGATTTTTCTAAGTTTTCAGGGCAGGACAACACGTCTACAGTAGAACATGTCAGCCGATTCCTGGCACAGTGCGGGGAGGCATCGGCTGAAGAGGCCCTGAGGGTTAGGTTTTTTCCCCTATCACTATCTGGATCGGCTTTTACATGGTTCTCCTCATTACCGCCGAACTCTGTTCGGGGGTGGGCCGATCTAGAGAAGCAGTTTCACAAATATTTCTTCGCTGGAATTCATGAGTTGAGACTGTCTGATTTGACATCGGTTAAGCAACGACCAGATGAAACAGTACCGGAATATGTTCAGCGATTTCGGGATATCAGAAACCGATGTTATAGTTTGAACCTGAGTGATGGGCATCTGGCCGATCTGGCTTTCCAGGGTCTGCTGACACCGATTAAGGAGAGATTTTCTTCACAAGAGTTCGAATCCCTGTCGCACCTGGTACAGAAGGTATCGGCTCATGAAAGCCGATTTCAAGAGGCCAAAAAGGACAAGTACCAGAGGAGGGTTGCTCAGGTTCAGGTATATTCAACAGACTCAGATGATGAGGAATCCGATGCTGAAGTTGGATTGGCGGAGTGGGCCAGGAACAAAAAATCAGTATCATGCCCGTGGGTCAAGGATATCGGCAAGGAGGAACGGTATGATTTTGATGTTAGTAAAGCCGACAAGATCTTTGACTTGTTGTTACAGGAGAAGCAAATACAATTGCCGCCAAACCACGTGATTCCATCAGCCGAAGAACTAAAGAAGAGGAAGTATTGCAAGTGGCACAATGCGATATCACACCATACTAACGAGTGCAAGGTTTTTCGGCAACAAATTCAGTTGGCTGTTGAACAAGGACGAATCAAGTTTGAAGACAAGAAGCCAATGAAAATAGATGGGCATCCGTTTCCCGTAAACATGGTCTATGCGGGGTCATCATCAAGGAATCAGGCCGATGGAGCAAGACATCAAAGGTACAAGTCAAGGATTACTTCATCGGACATGATAGAAAAATATTCAAGATATGAAGAACAGAGGGATGAACCAAAACAATATAATCCGCACTAGGACTGCTCATTCTTCCGGTTTTGCTGGGATCAAGGGATGAGACTGCCATCGGTTGAAAATTGCCCCGAATGTAGCAATGTAGTAAATCGCCGTGATCAGCAGCAGAGGTTTTCACAAGATCGGCCGTTTGAGAAAAGAGCATCGGTTCATAGCCGACTAGGGCCGATTCATGAAGAGTTCTTTGGAGAGGATGAAGAAGAAGCACATGAGAAACAGGTCCAGAATCCTCAGTGGTGTCCTAGCGGCATATTCACAAAGAATCAGAAGAGAAGGGCACAGCGGTTACGACACCGAGAGCAAAAGGAAGAGCAGCGCCAGGATCAGGAGGAAGCCGATCATCGTCCCAAGAGGACCAAACAAGTTTGGCGAGTAAGGAGGAAAGGACGATGAAGATGCATCAGCTCCGGTGAACATGTTTTCTTTCTGCCCAGGGAGTATAAAAGCGCTTTCATCAGACGAAGAAGATGAGAAGGATTTTCGCTCAACTGAACATTACAATCTGATCAAGCCATATTTGATAAACCTGAGGAGTCAGAGCATCGGCACCTAAAGCCGTAAATATACATCAAGGGTTACGTAAATGGGAAGCCGATGACAAAGATGTTGGTTGATGGAGGGCCGCGGTTAATCTCATGCTCATGCCACATTCCGGAAGTTGGGGAAGACTGCGAAGATCTGATCAAGACAAATATGTGTGCTTAAAAGACTTCGGGGGGAATTCATCAGAGGCGAAAGGCGTGTTGAACGTAGAGGTAACGGTGGGAAACAAGATATTGCCAACTACGTTTTTCGTCATCGACGGAAAGGGGTCGTACAGCTTGCTCCTCGGCAGGGACTGGATTCACGCGAACTGTTGCGTGCCTTCGACAATGCATCAATGTCTGATACAGTGGCAGGGGGATCAAGTCGAGATGGTTCTAGCAGATCGGTCGACCAACATCGCAATGACCGATCTACCAGTCTGGGAAGCCGACGGTGTTGACTGCCTATCCGGAAAAATATGGGAAGGAGATTACCTCGAGGTCACTAGCCAGGGGATGCAGCCGATCCAGCAAGTCGGCTCCGAATTGTTACTCTGATGGGGGTCTATTGAAGACTTCGAGGGGAAACTGGGGCAAGGATTTACGTCGGTCTGATGATTTGGAAGAGATCGATATTGGACCAGGAGATTAGACCAAGGCCGACGTACATAAGCAAAAAATTGAGTCCTGAACTACGAGAGGAATTGATAGCACTGCTGAAGGAGCATCGGGATTGTTTTGCCTGGGAGTACCATGAGATGCCAGGATTAAGCCGATCGATTTGTGGAACATCGGCTGCCTATTAACCAGGGTTATCGGCCGTTCAAGCAGACTCCAAGGAGATTCAAGGCAGAATTATATGAGCCGATCAAGGCGAAAATCACGAGGTTATATGATGCCACGTTCATAAGGCCATGCCGATACGCTGAGTGGGTTTCTAATATCATCCCGGTGGAGAAGAAAAATGGGAAATTGAGGATGTGTATTGATTTCCTGGATTTAAATAAAGCTACCCCTAAGGATGAATACCCAATGCCGATAGCGGATTTGTTGGTGGATGCAGCCTCAGGTCACAAGATTATCAGCTTCATGGATGGCAACGCAGGATACAACCAGATTTTTATGGCCGAAGAAGATATACACAAGACTGCGTTTCGGTGTCCTGGAGCTATCGGTTTGTATGAGTGGGTGGTAATGACTTTTGGATTAAAGAGTGCCGGTGCGACGTATCAAAGAGCGATGAATTATATATTTCATGATCTCATCGGCTTGTTGGTAGAAATCTACATTGATGATGTGGTGGTTAAGTCTAAAAGTGAGGAAAGCCATATAGCCGATTTACGAAGAGTGCTGGAGAGGGCCAAGAAATATGGACTGAGGATGAATCCCAATAAGTGCGCTTTCGGTGTGTCGGCTGGGCAGTTTTTGGGCTTTATGGTGCATGAGCGAGGGATTGAGGTTAGTCAGCGAAGCATCAGAGCTATTAAGACTACAGAACCACCAAGCAATAAGACAGAGCTGCAATCGTTGATCGGCAAGATTAATTTTGTAAGAAGATTTATATCAAATTTATCAGGGAAAATTGAGTCTTTTACTCCATTGTTAAAGTTGAAGGTCGATCAAGAATTTGTGTGGGGGGGAGTGCAGCAGAAGGCGTTCGACGAGATAAAGAACTATCTGAGTTCCCCACCTATTTTAATTCCGCCGCAGAGAGGAGTGCCGTTCAGGTTATATTTATCGGCCGATGAGAAGTCCATCGGGTCCGTTTTAGTGCAAGAATTTGAGGGGAAGGAGCGAGTTGTGTTTTATCTGAGCAGAAGGCTTTTGGATGCTGAAACGAGATATCCTGCGGTGGAGAAATTATGCTTGTGTTTATATTTCTCGTGTACAAAGTTAAGGCATTACATCCTATCGGCTGAGTGTACAGTAGTTTGCCAGGCCGATGTGGTCAAATATATGTTGTCGGCTCCAGTCTTGAAAGGGCAAGTTGGCAAGTGGGTTTTTGCTTTGACGGAGTTCGACTTGAGGTATGAATCAGCTAAGGCGGTTAAGGGACAGGCAGTGGCCGATTTTATTGTGCAACACAGAGGGGCTCACGAAGACTATGTAGAGCCGATCCCATGGACTTTGTTTTTCGATGGATCGGTTTGCAAGCATGGATCTGGTATCGGTTTAGTGATCATATCGCCTCGGGGGGCAAGTTTTGAGTTTGCTTTTACAATTAAGCCTTATCGGACTAACAATCAAGCAGAATACGAGGCGGTGCTAAAGGGACTTCAACTCTTAAAGGAGATCGGAGCCGATGTCATAGAGATAATTGGTGATTCTTTGTTGGCAGTCAAACAGTTGTCTGGAGAATGAGATGGGGACGATTTGAGGGGTTATATTATAGAGTGTACGGATTGTTAAGAGATTTCAAGATAGTATCAATAGATCATATTCCCAGGGAACAGAACTTTAGAGCCAATGCTCTTGCACAGATTGCTTCAGGGTATGGCTGAATAGGCAAGTTGAGGTTGAGATAGCCGATATTGACATCAGAACAAGGCCGATGACTGGAGACAGGAGTTAGTATTGATTACTTGCAAAGTCCATCGCAATCGTTTCCTGGCAAATTCGGTTTAAAAGCTACTAATATGTGCTGCTTGATGGGGAGTTGTATTATCGGACTTTGAGGGAGTTCTGCTTAGGTGCCTGATATGTGGAAGAAGCCAAAGTGGACTTATGTGCGAGGTGCATGAAGGCGTCTGTGGGATTTCATCAGTCCGGGCTCATAAGATGAAGTGGTTGCTGAGAAGAGTTAGGGTATTTTTGGCCGACCATAAATGCTGGAGGATTGTTTTAGGTATTATAAAGGGTGTCAGGATTGCCAGAAATTTAAAAATGTACAGCGAGCACCAGCATCGGCTATGAAATCCTATCATCAAACCATGGCCGTTCAGGGGTTGGGGATTGACATGATCGGCCAGGTTTTTCCTCCATCAGTAAAGGGCATAAGTTCATATTGGCGGCAACAGGATTATTTTACAAGTGGGTAGAGGCGATTCCTTTAAAGAAGGTTACGTCCAAGGAAGCAATCGAGTTTGTGAAGGAGGCATATAATTTATCGGTTTGGGATTCCTCAGATGATAACTACTGATCAGGGGTATATTTCGTGTCTGATGAGTTTCAGCAGTTGTGCTGCCAGTATGGGGATTAAGTTATTGAATTCAATCGCCTTTATTACGCTCAGGCCAATGGACAGTGCGGAAGCTTCTAATAAGAGTTGATTCAAGTTTTTAATTAAGCGGAAGATTGATGAGCAGCCGAGGCGATAGCATACTACGTTAGCTGATTCACTATGGGCTTATCGGATGGCATGTCATGGATCTACTCGGGTGCCGCCGTATCAGTTAGTATATGGACATGAGGCGGTTTTACATGGGGAAACTAACATCGGCTCGAGAAGATTTTTCTCGCACAGATCAGTTGACAGCCGATGATTATTATCATCTTAATGACAGATGAACTTGATATTTAGCTCAGAATCGGTTGAGGGCGTGTTGGAGAGGATCAAGGAAAAAAATAAGGCTAAGGCAGCTCGGCATTATAACAAAAAGGTGGTGAATAAGTCGTTGCCGAGGGAGATCTCGTGTGGAAGTTGATTTTGCCGGTCGGGTCCAGAGTAATAAGTTTTGGAAAATTTGGTGCCTATTGGGAAGGGCCCTATCGGATTAATCGCTGTGTGCCTGGTATGCCTATTGTTAGAAGATCTTGGTGGGACAGAATTTGCTACAAGCGCTTAACGAAAAAATATCTCAAGAATACTGCCCTAGCGTGTGGTCGATTCTTGAATCGGTTGAGTATAGCCGATTTCTAAAGTAATTCAGAAAGCGATGTTTTCTACATCGCCTAAGATCCGATGACAATCGATATCGCCTTTAGATTAAACAAGCAGAAATTTTAATCAGGGTTGAAAGGGATAAGCAGCAGAGCCGATCGGATTATTGACAGCAGAAGGGAGGTCGGCAATGTTCTAGAAAATCATTAGTTACGAAGGTTTAAGATTTACAGAATTTTTGGATCACTTCAATCGCGTGCAGGCGGATCTGATCGATTCTCATGATAGCACGGATGTCATCTTCATCGGAGCCCGGGATGGTTTTCATTAAGTTCTATTGCGCCGTTGAATTCACTTGCCGCACTGTCGCTGCAACCTTGGCTTCTTTGGTCTGGATGGCTTGCGGTTAGGCCGATTAGCTGGATTCTATTGCTATAAGATCCTTACGAACTCTTTCAAGTTCTGCCAGCAATCGGCCTCCTTCTTCTTCAGCTGGTCTAACTTAGGTTGGAGCTCTTGAAGGGGCAGCAGCCATGTCATTCAGCTTTTTTCTTCTCTGCTTGGGCTAATAGCCCGATCGGCTTGGATGTCTTCGGTAGTTTTCTGTTGGTCAGCGCGGTCGGCTATACGCTGTCTAAGCTTGATGAGTTTAAATCTGTGGGATTCCAGATATGCTGCAGGAGTTTTAGCGCATCGACAGCTTCTTCTTCTTCGGGCAGATGGTGTTCAAATTTCTATAAATACGAATCTTGCCCGGATTGGCCATGCAATCTTCCGCTAGCGCGTCAATTGGGGGTTTTCCAGCCGACTGAGGATGCTCGTCAGATATTCGCGTACGTCGGCTGGGAACAAAGATGGTTTGGTTGTTGCGCTGGGGCCGTGGATTCTTCTACTTCTAGTCGTACTTTGCCAGAATGTCAAAGGAGAACAGATCGGCTAAGGACTGCGAAATTGGCTAATCAAAAGGGTAAGGGAATTAATAAAAAAGTTTAAAGCAGGGGAGTGTTAAGTTTCATACCTGAGGCAGGACATCGGTTAGCTTGGCGTTAAGGCATCGGCTTCAGGGGATGAATAGGTCGTTCTCTGGGGGGGGGGCCATGATTGTCAGCCGAAATGGAATGGGAGCAGCATCTCACCTCATAGAAGCGACAGAAATAGAGGACTTTGTAGCAAGAGTGGGGAAGCTGAAGAAGCCATCGGCTCCAGCCCAACTTGCTTGGGGGGAAACGTCGCGATAGAAGGCTCTGAGAATCTGGGAGCCGATGACTCGAGCTGAAGATGGAACTGGTTTGAGATAAATGAAAAAGCGGTTAATAATGACATGTTAAGGCTTGGTGCATACCTGAGGAGTGGGGAGCCAAAGGTGTGGTCTGGGGAGAATGATGGCGTCGTGGCAACAATATCGGCATCGGTTTTCTGCTTTTCTTCAGGGAGGGCGATGTGCTAATTTTTTCCTTCTTTGGTCCCATCGGCCGAGGCGCCTTGAGGAGAGCCGATGGGGTTGGAGCGTCGCAGCCCTAGTTTGGAGTGCCCGATGAGGAGTTGGTACAGAATCGGCCGACCGCTGTTGCTTGTAGATGAGGGGCTCGACGCTGGCAGCTGCAAAGTAGGTGAGTTAGAGATGATTGGAGATGATGGTTAAAGCTTGTGGTATTACCTCTTATCGATTCGACGTACTCAGTGTCGAGACGAGTAGCCAGTAACAGGTGGGCGCTAAGCTGAACAAGTGTTTCTTCCATTCTGACCACCATCGGCAAAAAGTTTGGTGTTGGCAGTGCAGATGTACACCTCGGTGGCGGCGCCTAGCAGGGAATCTGTCAAAGTCGCAGCCGATCATATTCCAGGCCGCTGCTGACCGTGCCATCAGGGCTTGAAGTTTGTTGAATGAAGAAGAGGCCGATGGGAAGTTGCCCAAGACCAAACTGGCTCGAGAGCCGACTGATGGATGATAGAAACTCATATGAAGGCTGCGATCGGCCCAGAGAGAAGCCAGTTTGGCAGCAACAGGGGGTGATGGCCGATAGAAAGACTTAGACTTGGACTTCATCATTGTTTTCTTCCCCAGAGCTTTGAGCGGGTCAAAGTTAGAAGGCATCTCAAATGATGATGCATCATTATAAGCAAACCAGAGAGTGGCCTTCCCTGGTGAAGCCATAAATAAAACCCCTTGAACCACTGACTAACTTCAGCAGGGGTTATCTTGCCACCAGAGAGAGCCGATGCGCTTCGCCCATTAGAGATGCATCGGCGATAGACGGGGGTCTTGATATTCTGGGAAATCGGCTGGGAAGGATGCTTAAGAAGAGAAGTTTCTGGGATGGCCTTGGAGGTGTAAACATTGAGCCAGAGCTATAAACCACCAAGGGCCCCCAATATGGCCGACGGGCTGGCAGGGCCGATAGCTTAGTTGTCACTCTGATGGAGCAGCTGATAGGTGGCGCCGAGGAGATAGTTACTCCAGCCCCAACGGATTTGTTTCCTATCGGCCCAGTAAACACTCTGCCAGGGCATTGCATGTTGTCGTCGGAGGGCCCATGATCGGAAGGGTTGCCACCGCCGATTAAACGAAACGCGTTCCAACCACAAGTTCAGAAAAGCGACGTCTTCCCGATCATACAACCGGTCCCGGTTTCGCCTTGTATGTGGAGAGATACTATACCTGGGACCAGCCGCCGATGTTTTTTTGTTGGAGCCGGTGAGCAGGCTTGAACCGGCTAGTTTGAAAGGGTTGATGTAGCTTTGTCGTATCCAGGCATCTCAAAGAAGTGAGCATGGTCACATCTAGCAAAGTGGGTATAGTCATCGGCCCATGCCCGAACATGAAGGCGTTGAGATAAAAACTTATGGGCGTCGGACCAGTAGTATGAGGCCTTCAGATTGATGCTAGTAGTATCGCTCGTCCCTTTCCATATCAGCCAAGGAGAGGTTAATGCAATGGTCGATTATGTGATTCGTCCAAAGGGTTCTCTTCACAGCCGCTCTTATACACTCTAGGTACCAATCTCTCCATCCAGGCCATGTTCTGCTCGGCCATGACCTGAAGCTGTTCCCAGTCACTGACCAACATAGCCGAGTTCTTGAAGGGAATACGTTGGCTCAACCAGTTTCGGCACTGATGAAATCAAGGGTGGGATCTTCGCTGCCCATAGGGCCATGATAGAAAAAGCTGGGGTAATCGGCGTGGCCGGAAATCAAGATCTGGGCTCTAAGATGCTGGAACAGGCCATACATCGTTTTGTAAACAAGAACACGACGAAGAACAGGTTGAAGAACATAGCAGATCGGGTTCGTCTACTAGATTGCGGATTGGGGGAAAATAATCAGGGTGAGAAAGATTACCTCAGGAACTGCAGATGCTGATGCCATCGGTGGGAGTAGGAGAGGTTGCAGGGGATCGGAACGGCCGGAGCAGAAGGTTGCAATGATCGTCTAGATCGCTAGAGCTTAGGTGGGGATTTGGAAGATGAAGCGGGTGGGTGCTCTTGTGATGTGAAAGCATAAAAAGCAGGCGAGGAGACGAAGCGTTTGGTTATAGAGCGTGTGACAACCGTAGGCGGGAATCTGAGGCCGTTGGCACTGTTTTCAAACATTATGGCAAGTGAGCTATCTATGGGCCGCCTCTTATGGGATAAATCTGGAGGCCCAGAATAGAAGAATTTCGAAGCACCTATTGAAAGAACTCCGAAACTTGGGGGGCATGTGTTCAAACGCCAAAATTTGGTAAGCGCCCTGTGTTAGATTCGGTCAAAGGAGAAATTGCTAGTCAACTGACGGAGAAGGAAGACCGGAAATCGGAAAGGAGCCATGAAGACCGTTTTATTTTGGCAATTATTTACTGTACATATTAATTAGGCAGATGTTTATCTTTAGGAAACCTGACCTCGTGTCCGGGTCAGGTTAGTTTTAGCGTTTTCTAATTATGATAGGAAACTCGTATGCCGTGTCCTATAAGGACTCATGTAACTCGGCGGTATATATACGTATGCCGGGGACCTTGTAAATCATCACAACGATCAATACAAATTTCGGCGCATCGCCACCCTTCGACGGGATCCTGCTTCTCGGAGCCGGGCTGCATTGCGTTAGGTCCGAACTCCTGCGAGAGGGTAAGTCTCGTCACCCCGAGCTTACCTATCGGCTAGGACTTTCCTCGGGTTAGGTCCGATATTTAGTCGGTTTATGGTAGTCGGCTTACGCACGGATACTAGTTTTTATTATCTATGGCTGCATCAGTTCAGTTTGATCTCATAGATTGATTAGGTATATCACATCACACGTGCAATAGACTGTATCGGCTTACTGGGAGCGATTTATCATCAGTTCGTGCTGCATCGGTTAGGTCCGACCTACTGAACTGCTAGTGATAAATCGGTCCTGCTAGGCCGTGCTTTGTGTGCAGGCGTCTTATCGGAGTGCATAGCCGGTAAGTTATCTTCATCACGATCGCATTATATCTATCGGTCCCATTGAGGTATTGTTATCATTGTCGGTCTGTGCTGCAACGGTTGGGTCCGATCTACTACAAGACTGACGATAATAGCTTTACTCTTGACGAGCCGATGGTGTTGTGATGGTGTTATCGGAGTGCTTAGCCGATAAGTTATCTGTTAAAACCGACTACATTTATTCATTGTCTTATTCTATACTCGCTCTGTTCAGTAGTCGGCTGGCTCATCAAGTATCTATCATTTATGTTATTGCACGCTTTATCATATATTCTTGCCCGTATTATTGTTACAATCGGCTAAGGACTAGCCGATGGGTTTATTCTGCCGATCCAAGTACAAATACAAGCAAGTTCCCGAGCACAACCCCAGGTGAGGACCCGGGCACAAGCTTAGGTAAGGATCAGTGTACGGGCCCGGACAGCGGATGAAGACCCCGGGGGCCGATACAAGCAAGGGCCCGGGCACAGGCATAACTTCATGGCAACGCCAGTAACACTAAACTATGATCGGCTAGGATTTATTTGATTTATTCACTTATGCATTATACCTGTTTATTTCACCAAGTTTATAGCCGGTTTTTGAGTATCCTTTTGATGATCGGCTAGCGCGATACTTGCATATTATTATGTTATTGCTCCTGCCATCATCGGCTCTAAGTCGATGTATAAGTGCTACAGTGCGTATCGGCCATCGGCCGATGAGATGAGTCCAAGCCGGCTTCCAGCCGATTGGCTCGCGAATTTAATATCTCTCCTTTTCAATTACAGGGTCAAATTGACTGGCACGCCTATGAACCTCAAGACTTTAGGACCTGCACTGGAGTGAAGCAAATCTCCCAGGCCTTCGCGTGTCAACCCGACGCCGAACCAGATCCCGGCGATTTTCGGCGTCAACACCGGCACGACCTTACGGAGTGCCAGGCGGTGTAGGGCCTTGCCGAGCATTGAAGAAAGTTCATTAAGGAACTCCAGTGTGAGGACAGTGACGACGACAAGGACCCCTATCTTGGGTTTTAGGAGCCTAAGAACGTGGTCACCGTCCTCGAGGGTAGCGCCTACACCGAGCCATCGTGTCACAGCTTCAAGGCAATTCAAGGCGAGCTGCTTACGGCAACTCCAGGCACGGAGCTAGCCAGGCGACTCAAATGGTCTGAGGCCTCGATCACCTTTGATCAGGCTGAGCACCCCGAGAGTGCTACCGGGGATGGGCGCCTAGCGCTCATTGTTGCCCCCACCATCTGCAACATTAAGTTGGGTCGCGTCCTCATCGACGGGGGCGTGGGGCAGAACCTCATGTCCCCTGAGGTCTACAATCAGCTCCATATCTCAGGGAAGCACCTCAAGCCATCACTTCCATACCATGGCATCACCCCGGGGCATGCCTGGCCCCTTGGGCACATCTGGCTGCCTATCACATTCGGGGACCGGGACAACTTATGGACCGACCCCGTCATGTTCGATGTGGTGACCTACAAGCTCCCGTACAACACGATCTTGGGTTGCCAAGCGCTCACCAATTCATGGCGGTCACGCACTATGCGTACCTCGCCATGCAGATGCCAGGTCTAGCCAGGCTCATCACTATGGCCGGCGACCTCAAAGGCGCCATTGCGTGCACCGACCAGCTCTCTTTGGACCTCGCGGACCTTGGGCCTGAGTCCTAAGAGCGTCCGGGGCCCTCTGGTCCCTCTTCCTCCTCCAAGCTGTGCCTAGTGGCCAGCGACTCCGCTCCTATTAAGGAGGTCGCGTTGGGCGAGGATGCGTCTAGAACCACCAAGATCGGTGGCAACCTAGATGCCAAATAGGAAAGCGCGCTCGTCGCCTTCCTCCGGGCGAAGGCCGACGTCTTTGTCTGGCAACTGTCGGATATGCCTGGGATTCCCAAGGAGGTGACTGAGCACCGATTGGCTGTGGGCATCGGCACATGGCCCGTTTGACAGAAGGTGCGACTATAGGCCTCCGAGCGCCAATCCTTCATCCGTGATGAAGTGGACAAGTTGCTCGCTGCTGGCTTCATTCGCGAGGTCATCCACCCCTAGTGGCTCACAAACCCCGTCATCGTCCCCAAGTTGAGTGACAAACTCCAGATATGCATCGACTACACCGACCTAAACAAGACATGTCCCAAAGATCCCTTCCCCTTGCCACGCATAGATTAGATCGTTGACTCCACTTCGGAGTGCGACCTTTTATGCTTCCTAGATGCATATTCTGGTTACCATCAGATTCGCATGAAACGGGAAGATGAGGAGAAAACCTCTTTCATAACTCCTGTTGGGACATATTGCTATGTTTGCATGCCTTTTGGGTTGAAGAACGCTGGTCCCACATACCAGCGTTCGATGCGCATCACTCCTAAGTTGCAGCTAGGTCAAAATGTAGAGGCCTATGTTGACGACCTGGTGGTGAAGTCACGTGACCGAGCCACGCTGCTCGAGGATCTAGCGGAGACTTTCGACACTCTCGCACCACACGCATGAAGCTGAACCCCGAGAAGTGTGTTTTCAAGGTGCTTGTAGGCAAGCTTCTCGGCTTCCTCATCTCAAATCCGAGAATCAAGACTAACCTCGAGAAGATCAGGACCATCGACCAGATGCGTCCCCCGCACGTCTCAAAGATGTGCATTGCCTCATTGGCTGCATGGCGGCTTTGGGGCGGTTCATTTCCAAGCTCGGAGAGAGTGGCCTCCTGCCCTTCAAGTTACTAAAAAAGACCGTGCATTTCACCTAGACATCCAAGACCAAGCAAGCCCTGCAAAGCCTCAAGAGGTACCATACCTCACCGGCCATTCTCGTAGCACCGAGGCAAGATGATCCGCTGCTGCTGTACATCTCTGCCACCCCGTAGGTGGTGACTGCAACAATGGTGGTTGAGTCCAGTCTGGAGGGAGACGCGCACACCGTCGGGTCCGAGCTCCCAGCGTAGCCTGCACCGTGATCCGGCTAGGAGGGTGAGTCCGGGAACACGGTTCCCTAGTGACTAGGGGACCCCGTCCTTGAGAGACCGGGGGACCCCGTCCCCAAGCCATTGGCTGAGCCTGAGGTCTCAGCCAACCCTGAGCCGGCGGAGCGGCATGGGACTAGGCAGGGCCGCAAGGCATAGCGCCCTGTCTATTTCATCACTGAAGTCCTGTGGGAAGCAAGGACCCACTACCTGCAGGCCCAGAAGAAGCTGTACACGGTCCTCATCACGTCAAGGAAGCTATGCCATTACTTCCAGGCGCACCAGGTCTCGGTGGTAACCTCATACCCCCTAGGCCAGATCCTTCACAACCGCGAGGGCACTGGGCAAGTCATCAAATAGGTGATCGAGCTGGTGGAGTTCAATCTGCGTTTCGTGGGTCGCCACGACATCAAGAGCCAAGCCTTGGCCGACTTTGTGGTTGAGTGGACTCTGGTGCCCGAGCTCAACAAAGAGCACTTGTCCGCGAACCCTAGAGATAGAGAGCGCGGGCGGGAAGCCAAGTATTGGGTGATGAATTTCGACGGTTCACTCTCCATTCAAGGCATGGGGGCTGGAGTGGTTTTCGTTTCCCCCAAGGGTGAGGTACTCTGGTACATCATCCAGCTCCACTTCCACACCACCAACAACATGGTGGAGTATGAGGCCCTGCTCACCGGCCTTTGGGTCATGGCGGGTCTCAGCATATGCCATCTCCTCGTCAGAGGTGACTCTTAGCTAGTGTTCAACCAAGTCGCTAAGGAATACCAGTGCATGGATCCACAGATGGTAGCATGCGTGGATGAAGTTAGAAAAATGGAGAAGCACTTCGACGGCTTGGAGCTGCACCACATACCTCGTCGCGACAACATGCTCACCGACAAGCTCTTGCGGCTGGCATCATCACGTGCGCCAGTCCTGGCCAGAACCTGTGATGAAAGGCTCACACGGCCATTCGTCTCGGCTACCTACCAAAACGAAGGGGAAGCCCCGCGCCAAGGCGAGGCGACCCAGGTGGCTCCTTCAGTGTGGAAACCTATTAAGGAATCATCGTCTGACGAGTGCCTTGCGCTTGTTGGGAGTTCTAAGGAACCCTCATGGATCGACAAGATCCGAGGGTACCTGAAAGAAAATACTCTTCTTGATGAATATGCAACTGCAAAGAGGATTGCACGCCAGACAAAGCATTACGTCCTGGTAGATAGGGACCTCTACCGACATGGCTTGAACAGTGTCCTCTTGAAGTGCATCACGCAGGAAGAAGGCAGCAAGCTCCTCGCTATTGTCCATGAGGGCGAGTGCAGTAGCCATGCATCATTCCGTATGCTGGTTAGGAAAGCCTTTCGGTAGGGCTTCTACTGGCCGACAGCCCTCTAGGATGCGTTTGAGCTGGTTCGCCGCTGCAAGGCATGTAAATTCCATGCAAAACAGGTTCACCAGCCAGCTCAAGTCCTCCAAACTATCCCCCCTTTCTTGTCCTTTCACCGTCTGGGGGCTGGATATCCGTGGACTATTCCCCCGAGCCGTTAGGTACTACGAGTCCCTCTATGTCGTCATCGCCAAGTTCACCAAGTGGCCGGAGGCCTTCCCGGTCATCAAGATCGACAAGCACTTGGCGCTCAAGTTCATACGTGGCATCACCAGCCGCTTCGGCATCCCCAACAGGATCATCACTGACAACGACACGTAGTTCACCAGTGATCTCTTTGGTGACTACTGCGACGATGTCGGGATCAAGCTCTGCTCCGCCACCCCTGCTCATCCAAAGAGAAACAGGGGGCAAACGGAGCAAGCCAAAGCCGAGATCTTGAGGGGGCTCAAGACCAGAACATACAACAAGCTCAAGAAGCATGGAACTGCAGGCTATGCTCTGGGCCAACAGGACCACGCCCAACCGCGCCACCGAGGAAACTCCTTTCTTCCTTGTGTATGGCGCCAAGGCTGTCCTTCCCTCTGAGCTCACTTTGGGCTTGCCTCGAGTGAACTTGTATTCTGAAGATGGCCAAGAAGAAATGTGGCACGATGACGTCGACTACCTCGAGGAGAACCGACGACGAGCTGCACTGCATGCTGCCAGATACCAGCAAAGCCTAAGGCGCTACCATGAGCACCACATTTGGACCCGGTCACTCAAGGTCGGGGCTTTGGTACTCCGCCATGTCCTTACACGTGCCGGAAAGAACAAATTGTCTCCATGTGGGAAGGCCCCTTCCTCATGACCGACGTCTCCCGACCAGGCCAAATAAGACTGGCCACGGAGGATGGGACCCTGCTCCCGAACCTGTGGAATATCGAGCACTTGCACAAGTTCTATCCCTGGCAAGCCATGTAAGTAAGGGGTTGTGCTCGGGCCAACCTGGGCAGGCCCTCGTTTTATCCATGTGGAGGCTATAGGCCCCGGGTACCTCACGAGAAGCTTTGAGGCTATTCAGATAGAGGATAGACCCAATCCTGTAATTAGGGATGTAACAGAACTCGGTACATATTACCTTGTATGATAAGGAAAGGGTTATAGTCCTAGTCGGGTACGTTGTATTCCTAGAAGGAAATCTCTTGGTCAAGTTCGACTAGGATTCCTACCTTGTAACCTTGCCTCCTCAGTATATAAGGAGAGGCAAGGAGCCCCCTGGGGCAGAACGCTCTCACCAGAGAGAAGACATACAATCTCACTAGAGAAACCTTAAAGGCAATACACAACAGCTAGAAGTAGGGTATTACCTCACCTTGAGGGCCTGAACCAGGATAAAATTGTTTTGTGTTCCTTTGCAATCCATCAAGTTTAGGTCTCACGAGTAGCCCCATATTATTATTGCCAATACAAAACATCGACAGTTGGTGCGCCGGGTAGGGGCTTTGGCGAGATCATCTTCAACAAGCCTGATGGATCCAACCACCGGAGTCGATGGCGTCAAGTTCTTCCCCGGGCAGACAATTAGCTTCGAGAGCCTCAACTTTGCCGCCAATTCGGCGATCTTACCCTAATCGACTCGGACTTGATCCAATTGACCAGGAACCAACCCGACTCCGCGCTAGTCGGCCTGCTCAACGCTGCAGCAATCTTCGACAATATGTTGTGGCAATCCCCAAGATGTGCGGGTCTCGGGACAACTCTTTCTTTCGGTGTTCGACTCGGACTTGGCCTTGAGCCAGCCGAGATCGGGCTAAGAGAGGAAGAGATCATCAATCTCCCATTTGGACTCAGCAATGCCGCAGACAATTTCAATCTCCCTCCGATGCGTCAGATCCAATCCCCCAAGGCTCAACTTGGATATGGCCCAGAGCTGCTCGAGATCGGATCTAGGGAAGTTGGAGTTGTAATTACCCTCCTAAACTACTCCAACACCAACTTCGACTCACAATCGGACAACAGCTCGGCAAGTTTTTCTCCACCACGCGAAGTCTTTATGGCGTCCAAGGGCTTGACTCCAACTCAAGATGCATGCCACTCAAGATGCATGCCGACTACGCGATCAGCAAGAGGAGGAGGCTTGCCAACTACGTGAACAATAGGAGGAAGATGCACGACGCTTGCAAGCCGAGCGCGATGCTCGTAACGACAACCTACACAAGGCTGGGTGGACTGCTCAACAGGAGATCCTCCAAACCCGAGTCGGCGACTATGACGTCTTCGTGACCCCACAACAGAACGTCGTGGCCACTGCCACATTACTTAACACCTTGCAGATTGGGCCCGACCACCAGGCCACCCCAACCATCGCAAGGATCAAAGCAATGATCACCGTTGCGGCCTGTCAGCAGCAACAACAATCTGGAGACACCCTAATACCGTCGAACAAGACGGCTTCAGACATGGTGATCTCATCTGCCTCAGTACGGCGCCGTGCAGCTGGCTCTAGTTAGCATTGCTCGGAGTCTTGTCATATGTCACTCGACAATTAGAACGATTATCGAAGGTGGCACCATGACGAACGCCGTGACAACCAGGATGCCCGAGGACAACTACGGCGGGATCTCCACCACGACATCAACGCCCAATGCCGAGAACGTGAGGAAGATGAGCGCCACCAACTGGAAGATAAGCAAGAGTGTTTCGGCCTCCACCACGAGCGATTTCATAGCCGTAGTCGTAGTCGAAGCCCTCACTTAGATGAAGGAGTAACGGCGTTCACCCACTAGCTACAACAGGTCGATTGGCCATTTGGCTTCAAGCTGACTGGAATTAAGAAGTACAATGGAAAGACCAACCCAGAGTCCTGGCTCACGGTCTATACTCTGGCGATTCACGCAGCCAGAGGCGATCACAAAGCCATGGCTAAGTATCTCCCAATTGCCTTGGCTGATTCGACGAGGACATGTCTGACAGGGCTTCCCAAGCGGTCGATTGGCTCCTGGGGAGAACTCCGTGAGTGCTTCATCACAAATTTCCAAGAAACATACGAGAGGCTGTTCTCCAAGTACGACCTGTATTAATGCCACCAGAGAAAGAACGAGTCCCTCCGCGACTTCATCAAGAGGTTCTCCGAGAAGAGGAATTCAATTCCCAAGATTAAAGACGAGGTTGTCATCGTTGCCTTTCGCAAAAGAGTCAAGGACACCCCGTGCATTGCTAAGTTCACTCAGAAGCCTCCAAGCTCTATTAAAGCTCTATTCAACATGGCCAAAAAATATGCCGACTCAGCCGACGCTGTTGCCGAGGCCCTGGAAGACAAGAAGGAGCCCCGACAGAAGGAGAAGAAGGACACAGACAATGCGGCCCCGACTAAGTCCGGCAATCGCAAGCGCAAGTCGGACAACGTTGTGCCAACTATTGAACGCAACCGACCGCGACCCTCGAGGATGGACGAGTATCAGAAGGTTATGAACGAGCCATGCCTTTTCCACCCAAAGGGGAAGCACGCGGCTAAAAACTATTTCATGCTCAAGAAATTCGCTTCCGAGGAAACATCGACGTCTGGCGACAACAAAGACAAGGATAAGCCAGACCACGACACAGCCGGCGACTGCCAATATCCCCAGCTGAGCTCAATCACATCTTTGGAGGGCCATCTGCATATGAGTCCAAGAGAAAACAGAAGCTAACAGCCCGAGAAGTCAACTCGGTCTCGACAGATGCCCCCTAATACCTATGATGGTCAGAGACGGCAATCACCTTTGACCGTGCGAACCACCCCAACCAAGTCACACATCCAGGGCATTACCCACTCGTCCTAGACCCGGTCATCAGGAGTATTAAGTTGAAGAAGGTTCTCATCAATGGAGGAAGCGCTCTCAACATGTTATTCGCCAAAATGCTTGATGAGATGAAGATCCCTCGATCTGAGCTACGGTCGAGTACTGCTCCTTTCCATGGGGTAATCCCCGGCCTCTCTTCCACTCCACTCAGACAGATCACTCTGCCAGTTACTTTTGGCACGCGGGAGAATTTCCGCATCGAGAACATCTGCTTCGAGTTTGCTGACTTCGAGACTACGTATCACACCATACTCGGACGACCTACACTAGCCAAGTTCATGGCGGCTCCCCATTATACATACATGGTGTTCAAGATGCCAGGACCAGCAGGAGTACTTTCCTTGTGCAATGATGTTAAGCAAGCCTTTACCTGCGACAAGGAAAGCTGCAAATTGGCCCAGTCCCAAGAGGCAGCAGTCGGATGAAACAATATTCGACTAGCTGCAACACCTGCAAACAACGACAATCAAGTTCTGGCAAGGAAAGCAGCCAAGTTGGGAATTTTGGCGGATTCAGAGACAAAGAAGATCCCCCTGGACCCTTCTGACCCCACCAAGACTACGCTTGTCGAGACTGGACTCGACCCCAAATAGGAAGATGAGCTCGTCACCTTCCTCCAGGCGAACAGGGATATATTTGCTTGGAAACCTTCCGACATGCCTGATGTACCAAGGGAGGTGATTGAGCATTCCCTCAACGTCAAGTCGGACGCCAAACCTGTCAAACAACGACTGCAGCGCTTCACACAAGACCGCAAAGATAATATTCGGGAGAAGATAACCAAACTCCTTGCAGCCGGGTTCATCAAAGAGGTCTATTACCCGAATTGGCTGGCAAATCTAGTTCTGGTCCGGAAGAAAAATGGTAAATGGTTCATGTGCGTCGACTACACCAACTTAAACAAGGCGTGCCCCAAGGATCTATTTGGTCTACCCAGGATAGATCAGGTGGTTGACTCCACTACGGAGTGCGAGTTGCTCAGTTTTCTCGACTGTTACTCGGGATATCATCAAATCAGCCTAAAGGAGGAGGACTGCCTAAAGACTTCTTTTATCACGCCATTCGGGGCATACTGCTACGTCACTATGCTATTTGGGTTGAAAAATGCTGGCGCAACGTAACAACGTGCTATCCAGCGGTGTCTTCACACTCAACTCGGGTGCAATGTGGAGGCGTATATCGATGAAGTGGTAATCAAGACCAAAGTCAAAGAAGACTTTATCGCCGACTTAGAAGAAATTTTTCAAAGCCTTCGGAGATTCAGGATGAAGTTGAACCCAGAAAAGTGCGTCTTCGGAGTACCTTCGGGAAAGTTACTCAGCTTCATCGTATCCCAGCGAGGCATCGAGGCTAATCCAAAGAAAATCAATGCTATCATGAACATGGCACCCCCGACTAGCCAAAAGGACGTATAGAAGCTGACGAGCTGCATGGCGACACTCAGCCGATTCATTTTCCAACTCGGCGAACGGGGCATGCCCTTTATTAAATTACTGAAGAAAGTTGACAATTTTCAATGGACGCCAGAAACCCAGCAAGCCTTCGAAGACTTCAAGAAATTCCTCATGTTCCCACCCGTGTTGGCATCACCTATGCCCCAAGAACCACTCATGCTGTATCTGGCAGGAACCTCTCAGGTAGTCAGCACGGTGTTGGTCGTAGAGCGGGCAAAGCCTGGGCATATACAAAAAGTACAGAGGCCAATCTACTTCGTTTGCGAAGTCTTAGGCGACTCCAAGATAAGATATCCTCAAGTCTAGAAGCTGCTCTATGGTTTGCTCATAATTGTTCAGAAGTTGGTGCACTATTTCCAGTCGCATCAGGTTACAATTGCCACAACGTATCTACTCGGAGACGTCCTACATAATCGCGAGGCCACTGGCAAAATTGCTAAATGGGCGCTCGAGCTGATGGTGTTTGATATTGTTTTTCAACCTCGGACAGCAATCAAGTCACAAGCACTTGTCGACTTCGTAGCCGAGTGGACAGAGGTTTAGACGGCTACACCAACGAATAAGTAAGAATATTGGACGGTGTACTTCGATGGTTCTCTACGGATTGGTGGAGCAGGGGCAGGCGTCGTCCTGATGTCACCCACCAGAGAAAATTCAAATACGTCCTTCAAATTCACTTTCCAGCCTCCCACAACATCACCGACTACGAGGCACTCATCCACGGGCTCCGCATCGCCATATCACTCGGCATCCACCGATTGGTAGTACGCGGGGATTCTCAACTCGTGGTCAACCCGGTCATGAAAGACTGGACGTGTCTGGATGACAACATGGCGGCATACTATCAGGAGGTACGAAAGCTGGAAAACAAGTTCGATGGGCTGGAGATTACACACGTGCTACGCCAATACAATGAAGCTGCAGACGAGTTAGCCAACATGGGATCCAAACAAGAAATGGTCTCGATTGGAATTTTTGTCGAGCAATTATTGGAGCCGTCGGTCAAGTACTTGAGCACTCGGGGGCTGAACCTACCCCGGCAACAAATGAAGTACTAATTATTTCTCAAGATTGGCGGACTCCAATCATTAGGTTCCTCCTGGAAGACGAGCTCCCAGACGATTGCAGTGAAGCTAAGCAGATCAAACGTCGAAGCAAGTGTTTCCTTGTAGTTGGAGAAGATCTCTATCATCGAAGTGCATCCGGAGTCCTCATTCGTTGCATCACACCTGAGGAGGGCAAGCAAATTCTGCAATCCATCCACTCGGGCATCTGTGGCAACCATGCTGCATCAAGGACGTTAGTCGAAAAGGCTTACAGACAAGGGTTCTTCTAGCCGACTGCAGTTACAGACACAGGAGACATAGTTTGGACATGTGAGGGATGTCAGTTCTTTGCGTGGCAAATACATCTTCCAGCTCAAGAACTACAAACAATTCCAATCTCTTGGGCCTTTGCGTTTTGGGGGCTTGACATGGTTGGGCCGTTCAAAAAGCGCCAGGAGGGTTCACACACTTGTTCGTCGCAGTGGACAAATTCACAAAGTGAATCGAGGCAAGACCCGTTGCTACCATAACAGCGGCAAGAGCAAAAGATTTCATCATTAGTATTGTATATCGATTCGAAATTCCCAACCGCATCATAACGGACAACGGCACTTAGTTCACTGGTGGCGTTTTTCAAGATTTCTGTGGCAACTTCAGCATCAAGATCTGTTATGCTTCTATGGTGCACCCACGAAGCAATGGGCAGGTCGAGAGTGCCAATGGCTATTCTTACAAGGTATCAAGACTAGGGTGTTCGACCGACTACAACCATACACAGGGCAGTGGGTGCAAGGGCTTCCATCCGTTCTCTGGTCTTTAAGAACCACGGTTAGTCGGGCAACAGGGCAATTCCCTTTCTTCCTAGTCTATGGTGCTGAGGCTATGTTACCAACCGAGTTGGAGTTCGGCTCACCGTGAGTTCGGGCCCACTCAGAAGCAAAATCAACTGAAGACCGACTGGTCGAACTAGCTCATTTGGAGGAAGCAAGGGACATCGCAACTATCCAGTTGGCAAGGTATCTTCAAGGCCTGCGTCGTTACCACAGTCGGAATGTTCGTGGCCGTGCCTTTTCGGTGGGAGATCTCGTTTTGAGAAAAATCCAAACCACCAAAGACAGGCATAAATTATCTCCCTTATGGGAGGGGCCATTCATTATCGCTGAGATAACACGTCCGGGCGCCTACCGACTAAAGATAGAAGATGGCATCCTAATCACCAACTCATGGAACATATAACAGCTACGTCCTTTCTATACCTGAGTTTTGTATTCCTTTTATACATATAAATAAAGTTTGTTACTCTGACTCACTACGTCGCTTGTTCCAACCGAGTAGTGAGTCGGGGGGCTACATGATGATACATGTTCTCTGTTGTTTATAAAGTTCGATCTTGTTTTATCTAAGTCATGAAGTTTTATGATGATTACGCTAAGTTTTCCCGGGTATAATTTCATGAAGTGAATGCTTTTTTAAAGTCGCTTGTAACCCACTCGGCATAAACTGGCTAGTCAGATAAAGCTAATAATGGCTAACATAAAGCAAGTACTTGACAAAACACAGCGAGCACCAAAAGCATTTACAATATTTACATATTGTTTCCGACGGACACCAACTACATAAAATGTTTTATTTACAATGGCAGATCTTCCACGATGGCTTCGGCAGTTGCCCTGACCTGGCTGATTAGCTCCAAGCCCTCCTCCTGGGTAGTGCCCTCGGCAAAGCCTTCCCCAATTGCCTCAATGTCTACCCGAGGGTAGAGGGACTTGGTCATGGCTAAGGTCTAGGCAATTCCCACGGTGACGTGCTCGTCCGAGTACTTCTTCAGAATTCCTGGGGCTTCCTCGAGACGCTGTGCCACTTGAGCAATGGAGTTGGAGCTGGGCCCGGCCAGGGTCAGCTGAATGATGTCTAATAAAGTTTTCGCGGAGTCAACAATGATTTCCCACTATTCCTTTATTACCTTAATTTCCTCTATGAAGGCGCCAAATTGGATCTGAGAGTTGGCTTTGAAGGCTGCTCATACACAAGGCTGGCATCAGCAAACCTGGATATCTAGTCGGATTGAGTACTAGAGCAGATATGAAGCTTACTTGCGTACTCGGTGTCCACTTTGGACTTCGCCTTTTTGAGCTCCTTTTTCAAGCGTTCGATCTCCAGGGACTGATTGTTCAAGTTTGTCTCGAGAGCTACAGCCAAACAGAGTCAAAGATCGGTAATATGGGAAGATTTGTCTAGAATCACTCGGGCAAAAGAGAAACATACTTCTAATAGTCCCTGTTTGCACCCAGTTCTTATCCCTGAGCTTGTTCATAGAATCCCTCAGCCACTCCTCTCTCTCCTTGCTAGATTTCTCCAGATCGTCCTTGGCAAGTTGGAGTTGTCAGAGTTGAGTAAGCTGAGGAGCAAGGTCGGATAGAACTCTGCCCATCTTCTTGGAGCGATCAACCACTTGCTGAGAAGCATTGAAGTATAGGCAAGATAAGCAATATTGTCAGAAGATTCAGGAAAACTGCAAATCCACAAGCACAAGTTATGTACCTGGATGCTCTCCCTTTGAGCGGTTTGCTCATCATGTTCAAAGCTCTCTACTTCCCCCTCTGGTGTGACCCAATGAAATGTCCGAGGAAAGTTAGGTGGAGGGGCTTTGAGCCTAGGGAGATCATTGTCGTCGGAAGACTGAGAGAGTGGAGGCGAAGGAGTCCTAGGCCTTGGGTCGATTGGTGGCGTGGGGTCCTAGGCAAGCTCAGGGATGGTGGTTTTTGTCATGGCGTCCCGGCTGGGTGAGGCTTGCGGCTCAGCCGAGTGGGTCGTCCCAGCCTTAGGGGTTGAGACGACACCTAGCTCGGCTGTTGGTACAGTTGCCTCAACCTCAGTCGGGATGGGAGCTGCTACAGGGTTCGGTGGCACTACCCCTTGGGGTCGGCGTCACTTGGCTTCCTGTAGAATTGTTCAACAATCAAGATATTAGTTTACTCAAGATTTCTTGAAGGCAGAAGATTTTGGTACCTCTTAGAAGTCTTGAACCGCCACCCCTGTGCACTGGGGGTGGAGGTAGTCGACGAGGGGCCTAAAGGCCTACTTGGCGGCAGAGTGCTGCTGGCTGTCAGGCCTATGGGCATGGCAGTCGGCGGCGGAGAACTCGACCAAGTCAAGTACAGCGCCGACTAGGGGATGGCGACACTCGGTGGTGTGGTTCTGGGGCTGGGAGGCCTAGGGGTGGCACTGCTGGAGTCCTTGATGGTTAGGTCGCCAGATGCCTTACTCGGTGTGTCTTTTTTCGTGGCCTGGTCTATTGCTAGTCTCTTCCCAACCCTCTTGGAGCTAGGTTGGGCTGACGAGGGGCTGACCGGACGCTTTCTAGTCCCACTGGCTGACTGGCCTTGTGGGTTGGAGTCAAATTCTTCGCATTCCTACAAACATCCAAATATTACACATTGCATGGCTAGATAACATTCATGTCACACATCACAGATGGATATCAAGACAGCTATTACGCCATATATTACCATTGGGCGAGGCCTGCCCTTGTAGTATGGCTTGGGGGCTCTCTCTTTGTCTTTGGTCTCTATGAATCCGTTGACAAAAAAGCCAAGCAAAGTGTCGATGACGATATTCTTGTCAACGAAGTTGGGGTACTCTCGGGTTGGGTCGTTTTTTCCTTGGTAGTCATACTCGAGGTGGCTCCTGGCCTTCAGGGGCTGGGCTCGGTGATTTAGGAACGCCCTGGCTACCCAAGGACCAGTTAGCCCTGTGCTCTTCAGTGCATCAATCTTCTCCAGCAGTGTGTACACCTGAGTCATCTCGGTCTGGGATGGCAAGGAGGTTCAGC
This sequence comes from Oryza meyeriana var. granulata, assembly GCA_003991445.1. Taxonomy (NCBI): domain Eukaryota; kingdom Viridiplantae; phylum Streptophyta; class Magnoliopsida; order Poales; family Poaceae; genus Oryza; species Oryza meyeriana. The sequence continues at coordinate 67,645 of RYFJ01001429.1, read as the reverse complement.
TCTCCAGGACAGAAGGGGGATTTCTAGTAAAAGGGGGAAGGAAGGGCTCGAGATTGGAGCAGTAAAACCACTCCCGATGCCACCCTTTCAGAAAAGTCTTCAGGGGTACATGGAGGTAGGTTTTCTTCATCTCATTGTGGAGTTGAAGGCCTACTCCCCCTATTATCTGGATCTTGGATTTGGAGGGTTGAGGCTTGATGTGGAACAGAAACCGAAAGAGGTTGAAATGGGGATTGATACCTAGGAAAGCTTCGCAGAGAGTGACAAAGAGAGATATTTGAAGGATAGAATTGGGATTGAGATTGACAAGCTCAATCTGATAAAGTTCAAGAAGACGACGAAGGAAATTGGAGGAAGGAAAGGAGAGACCGCGGTCGAAGAAAGAGGCAAAAACTACGAGGTCTGACTCACCGGCGGCTGGAAGCCAGTTGATGATCTCCTTGGGCTGCAGCTTGTTCTTCTTCTCCAGAATCACCAGCTTCGTGGCGTAGCAGTCCAATGTTGGCCAAGAATCGGATGGCATAGCTGGGATATCAAATGGCGCTTTCGGCATTGTTGGGGGCGAGCAGCTGGGCGAGGAAGCTCCCAGAAGACGGTAATCGAAGCAGGGGCATAGATCCCTGTGGATTTCTGGAGGGGAGCGTGAGCTACAGCAAACCCTAGACGGGACGGAGAGCGCGAAGTTTGGCATGGATGCGTTTTTGGGAGCTAAAGTGATTTGGCGGATTGGGGGAGAAAGAGGAATCTTTTCTCTCTCCCGCTGTTTTATAGGCTTGTGCCGAGTTAGCGGGCTTGGGCCGGCTCGCTCGGTAATGGGCCGTAAGATATGAGTCTCTAAGTAGCATGTCCAATTGGGCCGACCGCTGGCTGTGTTAAAATCACAGTTCAAATGCTATTTTAGAGAGACCGATTGAAATAATCATATATGTTTCTTGTTAAGTCTAATTGCTGGACACATGTGTTCAGATATCTGAATTATTTGATAGGTATTGAAGATATATCCTTATAAGGATCAATAGTTGGTCTCTATTAAAATTGGGGATGCAGGTATATCTCAAGAACACCTCACCACATATTGAGTTAAAATTCATGAAGTGGTACTTAGCTTACATGCTTAGCCAAACTGCCTTGAGCAAAAAATGTTTCCAGCTGATATGATGCTGAAGAGTCCAATTTCTAAGAAATATAGCACTTGGAAAAGACTTTAAGGTTAAAGATCTTTGATTTTATGTTTAATTGTTCCACAATTAAGCACAAAGTCGGGGGCTACACCTAATAGGTGCGCCTATTCGGCACACACTATTCATATCTTTCTATGAAGCCCTTCATTGCCTCGTTGCCAGCTGATATGAAGCAGGACTTAGAGAAGAGGTACCTAAACAATGGGTACTCGGGAGCAAGGCACTCGGAAAATCATCACCAAGGAGGATGAGCACTCGGCACCAATTGTGACTCAACTATGAAGGTCTTAGGGGTTACTGTGGAGGCCATGGGCCCCGGGTACCTCACGAGAAGCTTTGAGGCCATTCGGATAGAGGATAGGCCCAATCCTGTAATTAGGGATGTAACAGAACTCGGTACATATTACCTTGTATGATAAGAAAAGGGATATAGTCCTAGTCAGGTACGTTGTATTCCTAGAAGGAAATCTCTTGGTCAAGTCCGACTGGGATTCCTACCTTGTAACCTTGCCTCCTCAGTATGTAAGGAGAGGCAAGGAGCCCCCTAGGGCAGAACGCTCTCACCGGAGACAAGACATACAATCTTACTAGAGAAACCTCAAAGGCAATACACAACAGCTGGAAGTAGGGTATTACCTCACCTTGAGGGTTTGAACAGGATAAAATTGTTTTGTGTTCCTTTGTAATCCATCAAGTTTAGGTCTCACGAGTAGCCCCATATTATTATTGCCGATACAAAACATCGACAATCCAGGTTGGCCGAAGGCTACCACTCTGTACATTATTTCAATACATGCAACTTGTGCTCTTTCTTGCTAGCCATAGCTGCCTTTTTTTCAAAAAATTTTCCAGGGTCTTTCTCCCCTGTTTATGTGCTCGCGAGAACATCCTATCACACGAGGCCCCTCTCACTCACTTCCCAAGTGCAAACGGATGACAACTGGTGCACGTTGCTTGGGTAACTGCGATAGCTCGCCCCTCAGTGCTGGGCATTGTGCTAGGCTCGGTGGATAGCGCCCCGAGCACTGTCGATGTCCCGAAGGTTCCGACCTCGGCGATAGGCAACGGTGTTCGGCTTGGCCAGCTCCACCCTGAGCACCACGAAGGCCTAGGCGCTGCGAGCCACCTGGTCATGCCCCCATGTTGCTAAAGTCCGTAGCCCAAGAGGCAGCGGGTAAAGTGATGAGTGCTTGCCGGTAGCGTGCCTACGAATAACCCTCGCAGGTGGATTGCTGCTTCTATTTGCATACAGGGTCTCTAGTGCACCACACTGTACGCTCGAGGATCCGTCCTCTGAGCGGGTACAGCACTGGCCCTAGGGCAGATGAACAGCCATAATATCAGCATTTGCTCGCCCGTAGGTGAGCTCACGAGCGAGATCACTCTGGCACCCACGTGCTCAGCAGTCAAATAAGGCAAAGGTCCTCACTTTCCTCTATTTTTTCCTGTTAAGCTCTCTCTTTTGAGAACCTTTTCCCATTTGCCTGCTCACGGGGACGTCTTATCACGTGAGGCCGTGCTCACTCGCTTCCTAAACGCAAACGGGGGACGGTCCGTGCAAACCGTTTGGGTGATCGGGGAAGTTTGCCCCTCAGTGCCAGGCACGGTGTTTGGCCCTGTGGACCGCACCTCAAGCATCGTCGAAGTCCCGAAGGTTCCGACCTCGGCGACGGGCAGCGGTGTTCGGCCTAGCCGCCTCCACCCCGGGCACCGCTAAGGCTTGGGCACTGTAAGCTACACGGCCGCCCTCTCGTGTTGCTATGATCTGCAACCCAAGGGGCAGTGGGTAAAGTGATGAGCGCTTGCCGGTAGCATGCTTGTCAACAACCCTCGTGAGCGGATGACTACACTTGGTGTTGTGCAGGATCACGCTGCTACGTGCCAAGTTTGGTGGCTCTCAAGTCATCATGCTCCAACCTAGCTAGGAGCGACAGCAGGGTGGGGCCATAGACATCTACGATCACCTCAAGGTCTCGAGCCTAAGGGCGATAGCTGGACCGATCCTAGTCTCCGTCATCAGGGTGTGCCTCCACGGACTCGGTGTCCAAGCTGCAAGGCTTGTCAGACGCCTCCTTGTTAGATGGGCACTCCTCCTCCACCTCAGGCACTGGGTAGCACTGCTCGAAGAACCTTGCCACCTGGCGACCGCGCGGACGGCCTTGCGAGCTACGATCTCGTTGTCCCCCAGGATGCCTTCACGTGGCTCCAGCGAAAAGTTGGGGTCACGAGCACAGTACGCAATGAGGATGTATTCCGCCACAGACCAGGCCAGCTCGCATCCCTCCTTGACGGCCACCTCACGGACATGAGCCGGGAGTTCCTTGAGGTGGTCCGTCATCCTAGAGAACTCCAGGACAAAGTGTCCTAGAGTGCAAGCATGATTGTCCATCAACACTAGACTAACCCCGGCAGCCCGCATGGAGTGCCACACGCTGGTCATGACGTGACGGGCAGTGGGGTGCTCAGTCTCCACGACCCCACTGTGCTGCTCCGCCACCACGGCTTGGTCCTTTAGCCGTTGGATCTCAACAGCTGCGGCCTCAGCCTGCAAGGCCGCCATCTTCTGCTCAGAAGCGAGGGCCTGTTCCAGGTCCTGAGCGGGGTCAGTGAAGTCCGCTCCTCGGCCAGCCATCTGCGCTTCGGCCTTGGCGATGGCATGCTCTGGCTCGGTTAGGGCAGTCTTGGCCTTCTCGACCGCCTCGGCACTAGAGTCCAGCACCACGGTGGAGTCTCGTAGCTCCACACCCTAGAGTGTCAGTTGCTTCGCACCTGTTCACGTCCTCGCAGGACTGGTGCACGCTAGCCTCGGTAGCATAGAGGATGCCCTTGTGCCATGTTGAGGCCTTCTCCCGCTCGGTCACCACCTTCTTGCGGCGTGCATGCTCAAATTCGCGCTCCGCACCCGCGCCTCGAGGATGGAGAAGGCCCCTGGCTAACCCTGGAGCTCTCTCAAGGCCTTCGCGGCCGCCTCCCTCGCGGTGACGACCTCGACACATTCTGCGTCCAGGGCGGTGCGTTCCCACTCCACCTCGGCTATGCTGCGGTCGTAAACCGCCTTGGTGGCGCGAACGAAGGCCTCCAGCTGGTGGCGCCCCTCCTGAAGGTAGGCCTCCTTTGTGGCTAGGGCGGAGCGCATCTCATTGAGCTCTGTGCACCCAGCGAGTGTGGTCTCCCAAAGCTCCTCCACCAAATCCCAGGCGTGGCTTAGCGACTCCGAGAAGGACGCTCAGGGTCCCCCCCACCTCAAGGCCCCGAGCCGCAATGCACGCTCGCATCATTGGAACAGCGAGGTCGAGGACGTGTCAATTTGATGACCCGGGTCACGATCTCACCCCCCCGACTCGACCATCCCCCTGGCAGTGGTGGGGACCCGGGGGCTGCCCCCTCTTGGGGGGGGGGGTAAGTTGGCCTCCGGCAGTGCCGTTACCGCCTAAGCCTCTCCGACCCCGAGGGCACTCGGGGCCCCTAGGCCCTGAGCAGGGACCGCCTCCTTGGGCTGCTTGGGGCACGCGGAGTGAGATGAGGGGGGAGGAAGAACCAATAAGAATCCAAAGAGGAGGAGACGAGCATGAAGCCATGCAAATCGAGACGATCGCAAGGGTTTTACCTGGGCCTTGGTCCGGCAAAGCCCCATGGCGAGCTTGCGAAAGGGAGCCTCTTAGGCATCGGCATCTTCTTCTTCTTTATCTTCTTTGCTGGAGGGTTGCGGGCGTCCTCCTCCCCCGGCACGGGCCATGCCTTAGGGCCAGTCTCTTCTACCCCTAGTCCCAAGTATCTAGAGGCCCTATCATCCTGTGGCCAGCTCGACCCACTGGACTCGGTGTCGTGCGCCATGCGTTGTGGCACAGTGACCCGGGGTGGCCACGGTTTGTGTGACTTCGGGGGACTTGGGCTCCGAAGGCACTTGCCTACCCTACTCGAATCCCGGGGGTCGACAACGCCTCCTGCAGCACCGACCCCTAGGGCCCGAGCAACTCCGCTGTCACGGTGAGCCCCATCGTCATCATCCCCTAGAATCCGCATTGGCCCGGAAGCCATTCGGACGCGTGTTCCAGGATGCCCTCTTGCAACTACACTAGCCACCGCTGCAGGAAGTCACCTATCACCATCATGGAGGTCAACCCCTCTGCCCGCAACTTGGCAATAAGGTGCATCACCAGATCGAAGCTGGGGTCCTCCTCAGAGGTGTCCACCTAGGCTGGCACGTGCCGTGCTGGCTCCGTGGGAAAGAGAAGGTGCCCATGGGGTTCCACCTTGACATACACCTAGTCCTTGTGCCAGTTGTCCCACTTCTAGCATAGAGTCGACTTGATGTACATGAGCTTGGTGCTGTCTCATGGGTGAAAGACATAGCAGCCCATGGTCTCCTTGTTGTCGGAGTGCTTCTTCTTCCCAACTGATCAGAGCTGGAAGAAGCACTAGAATAGTGCCACCGATGGCTTCACCCCCAAACATCTCGCATAGGTGCGTGAAGACGGCAACGATGACCACCCCGTTGGGCACCAAGTGCGCCAACCGAATGCCGTACATCTCCAGCACTTGCATGAGTAACGCCGAGAACGGTGGTACGAGTCCGGCCAATGCGTACGACAAGAAGAAGATTATTTCCCTCGGCCCGTTCGGAGCGGGCTAGGAGCCGCTAGCTCTCACCACCGCCGCTCCTTTGACGGTGGGCTCTGGCAGCAGCCGATGAACCCTCGCCACCCCTGCCTCGTCGCGGAGGCGTGTGGACGGCAGGGCACCGCTGCTCGCAGTGCAGCGGGTGCGGTTCGCCCTCGGCATGGCTGAGAGCTGGATGGCAAGAACTACAGAAGATGAGGGGAAGCAAAGGACGAAAGGAGATCAACAACTAAAGAAGTAGGCACGGAAGGGCGGCGTAGCCACAGCCCTTCCCCCCTTTTATAGGATGCCTCATCCGCTCCCTTGTCCACTCGCGTGCTAATCGAGGGAACAACTCCTCGATTCGTGCGGGTAATCATTCCATATCCCTAAAAGCGCACGTGACAGGGAGGAAAAACGAAGCGGCAGTTGTCGCTTCATCTCCCACATTGTCCGCATGCGCGTGCACAACACGGTCCACCCTGGCCTTGGCCAATGGACCACGGATCGGTAAGGTGGGCCCCCAAGCGGCTCAGCGCTACAACGTGGCCGTGCCGCCACGAAGGTGGGCCTCACCTCCGGCCTCTGTTGGGCCATCACCCAGCATTGAGGCTGAGGGCTGCTGTCGGTGAAATGGGAACTAGGGTCCCCATCATTGGCAGCTTGGGGTGGCCTTAGGCCACGTCGCCACATTGGTAGGGGCTGTCCTCAATCGTCATGGAGTCGAACTAGGAATCCTCCTAGCGTGACCTTGAGCTCGCGCCCCCACGGGGTAAGCTTAGGGCTCACCCCCTTGTTCAGGGCTTCAGCAAGCCGAGCTTGGGGCGCCACCTCACCCTGCCCCCGAGCTAAGCTCCTCTCAAATGGCTTGAGGAGCGCATGGAGGTAGGGGCATTAATGACGACACGATGGAGCCCATCTTCTCGCTTAGGTCTCCCCGTGCCTCACCCATTAAGGGCGACAGGATGTATATCTAGCCGGCATGAGGCATGGGGGACAAGACGGCTCTACATTCCACACTATAGGACATTAATGCCCTTTTTCAAACAAAGGGCATGGGATGGCAGGCGGCGTGGTGGACTTCCGTGCTGCCTACTCCGTCTCGCCATGCCCCAATGTCTTGGACGTGAGGCAAGCGGGCGGATCCCATGGTTAGCGGGACAAGCCCAACCTTCCCTTGCAAGCATTCGATGGCCATGCCCAGACGCATGGTCAACCGCCTTTATTCTCATCCTCACCTACTCTAAGGGGGGTCCGGGAGGACGAGCAGTCTGGCCTACCGGTATGCACAAGATAGGACTTAGCATACTTGATTCTTTAACTCTCTGTGCAACCACTTTGGTATTCCCCAAAGATTATAAGGGGAGAGCCATGGTTATACGAAGGAGGAGGCCGGAGAGCAAAGAACAGAACTCCAACTCTAGACTTCAGTCCAACTGGAGAGAAGCTCCCAGAACCAAAGTCTTGTAAGCTTCGCTTGGAAGCAGTCCCCAAGGAAAGTAAGAGCATAACAGGAATATAGTATTACACCTCTGGGTGACCCAAACCTTATAATTCCTTTCGTCTCATTTACTCCACCAACTACCTACGACGAATCGGGCACATTCAATCTCCTGGGCCAAACTCACAAAGAGGTCCCTCTGGATTCCTTCTATAGGTGTTTCCACACTGACATACGCACACACCAAGGGACCATCAAACACGGACACCGGATGCGTAAGCTCCACAAAAAAGTAGCTGGTCACACCAGAAGAAAGAAAATACAAAGAAAAATAACAAAACACACGGAAGCAACGGAAGAGGGTAAAAAAATCCAAAAAATTAGAAAAATCGGAACCTGACCGAAAACTACTAGGTAAATATAAGAGCCTTGTGCGCTAGCGTGTGGCTGAATGGACTTCAAAGCATGGCTGCACATTTGCATGCTTCCTACTTTAATGGGTTGGCAGCTGGCTAGCCTTAGCTATGATTGTTGTCGGATGGGCCGTGAAATTTTTGCACGCTTGTTGGTTGGCCTGGTGGGTAGGGGGGTTGTGCCTAAAATATGGCTGAGAGGGGGTGCCCAAGTGGTGAACAGAGGGTAGTAAGCACTAAAATTTGTTTTGGGCCTAGGTGCCTAGGCACCCTCATAGCCCATTGGGCTCCACCCCTGCCATCGGTGATGCTTTGGAGAGGACAGATAGTAGGACGCGACTATGTATCGGATGTATGATGATAAGCAAAATATCAGACGCCGCCTACCTCTGCCCTATCTCTCCCTCTCACTGCGTGCTAGCTAGGCGTCCACTGCCTGCCCTCTCTCTCCATGCGATATACTAGCAATAGCAGCTGCATGCATGCACACTTGTTCCCAATCTTTAAACCATTTTCATTTTAAATTATTTATTTGATTTAGAGAGAACTACTACGTAGAGCGTAGCGCGCTGTTTAGTTAAACACCACGCCTCAGAGACTGCGTAGCGATTCCGTGTGCCCCTCCCACCATCTCTTCCGCATCCATGCTGTATAATTCTTTTACAATGCATAAGACCTATATATTTGTTAGTTCCACAATAGGAGCCCACCATCCCCTCCCTTTTCCAACCCACCACCTGAATTTTTTGGATCTAGGATGCCCTCTCATTTCCACGGCGTCATCGGAGAGTGGTGGGACTCAGGAGCCGCCGCTAGAGGGACCTACCGCCGGCGGCGTTCAAGCCAGATGACGAAGGGAAGGTGCCACTGCAGCCGGTGATGGAGGGCTGCGACAGGGAGCGGGGTGGCTCGAGCTTGAAGACAACGACAGCGGTGAGGACGACAAAGGATCCAGTGGAGACTGGCCCTCCACCATCTCCGTCTCCTCCCTCCCCTAGCGTTCCCCGCCGCATTGGACTTGTCGAGCACCGTCGGTAGAGACTGCAGTTGTCTCCCGGATCTAGCACCTCCTGCGGCTGGAGAGGACACTGCGTGTCAGTCTTTCTCGGCACAGAGGTGCGGAGCATGCCGTCGTCGGCGACCAACTCCTCCTTGCCTCTATCATGGCCACATGCAAGGGATGCTACCCTCCTACTTCACCGTCGTTGCCGCCCTACTGCTGATGCCAGGCTGGACTCCGGAATCGGTGGGTGTCGTTGTTGGATGTAGGCTTCACCACCACCGGTAGGGCTTCTCCGTCGTGTGTGGTTGTTAGCCTTGCTCTCCCTCTATTCCTGCTTTCTACTCTTCAAGGGGTGGTTAAGCAATGCTTTTGGATTGCCCCTTGAGCACGGTGTCAAGGCCGGCCTTGACGTGGCCGGGAAGCAGGGATTCAGTGCAGGACTACAGGACGGGCTTCCGTTCCTCCTTTCTCTCCCAGAAGAACGTATTTCCTGTGTATTGTTCTAGGTTCGTCTAATGTGTAAATTTTTTACCCGTACAATGATGTCGTTCCTCCTCTCTCCTAGAAGAATGTATTTCTCATGTATTTTTGTGGTTCGTTTGATGTGTATAATATTTTACGCATACAACGACTTGTACGATGTTTGTATTTTTTTTATTCATACAAAGTAGCATGATTCAATATACCTATATGTATGGTAAAATATTGTCATGTCACATCGTATTTTCTTTTATAAAAGAAGTAACCAATGAAAATACAAGGGAGTAAAAATATTACTAAAAGAACACAGGAGTAAAAACATAAAAATACACTACATTTCTACCATAAATAAGGTCACCAAGCTCCTAACAATGACCAGGGAGTAAAAGTACTATTAGTAATTGTTTTATCGGCACCAAAGTTGATTTTACTATAGGAATAGTTAATTTTACCATCTTAGATTGTACTGGTAGTATTTTTTTTATTAGGCAGGAGGGAAATAAATTTTTTATTGACGCAATAGGGGAAGTAATTTTTTTACCGCCTCGGAAGTAGGCAGGAGAGAGGTAGAGGGAGAGTAACTCTTTTACCGTCTCAGGAAGATGTAGGAAAGAGAGGAGGGTTATAGGGGTAGGCAGGAGAGGAGTAATTTCTTTACCATCGTGGGAGGGAATGTGCGGGATGGGAGCAGAAAACGAAAAAAAGGAACGGGAAAAGGAAAAGGGGGGCATTGTGAGGCGTGCTACTTAATACGTAGCGCGCTGCGCGCTAATTAGTGCTACCTAAAAAATATATATGCCTAAAAAAGAGAGTTGTTTCATCACTTATACAAAATTATTTCATCGCTTGGTTAAATATTTCAACTCACTCGATGAAATGTTTTAAAGAGATGCAACACCGGCAATCACTACATGAAACATTGTGTCTCATTAAGTGAAACATCGAAAAAATCCTACAAAGCATACAATTGTAAATACTTGATTTTGTTGAAATATTTTTATATTAGGTATGAAACATCGAGTTGTAATTATTAAAACATCACAAAATACTTGTCGAAACATGAAAAAAACACCATGTACAATATTTGCACATGAAATAGTGAAACATCATAAAATATTAATTGAAACATCCAAAAAACCATGTGCAACATTTTAAAAAGATGCATGGTAGAAAATAAAAAAATTATCAGAATATAATCATGTGAGATCTTGTTGCAAAGATATAATTACAACAAATACAACAGTGCAATTGGATTATAGATCGAATAAATACTTTAGGAGAAAAATGTTTTGAAGTTTAGTATAAAAGTTACATCACTTGCATGCAAAATAGTGAAAGAGAGGAGGTTTACTGCTACCACTTATATACACTTAGGGATAGTTTAAAGATGAGGGAAGAGACAAGAGGAGGAAGAAGAAGATCTGCAAAACAAGGTGAGCCATTAGCGCATGATTAATTGAGTATTAATTATTTTAAACTTGAAAAATTGATTAATATAATTTTTTAAAGCAACTCCTATATAGTAAATTTTTATAAAAAAACACACCGTTTAGCGGTTCGGGAAACGTGCTCATGAAAAACAAGAAGTTTTTCTCCTCTACCGTTAGATTCAAACTCATCCTTATAAAGTTTCCCATATAAACATAAAGAGACTAAGGAATAGTTTAAAGGTGAGAGAAGAAGAAAGATGAAGAAGATCACGTAAAATGAGGTAAGCCATTAGTATATAATTAATTGAGTATTAATTATTTTAAACTTAAAAAATGAATTAATATAATTTTTTAAAGCAACTCCTATATAGTAAATTTTTGTAAAAAAATGCACTGTTTAGCAGTTTGGAAAGCGTGCTCTTGAAAAACGAAGAGTTTTTTCTTCTCTAATGGTAGATTCGAACTCACCCTTATAAAGTTCCTCATATAAATCTAGAGAAACTAAGGGATAGTTTGAAGATGAGAGAAGAGGAAAGAGAAAAAAGATCACGTAAAACGAGATGAGCCATTAATGTATGATTAATTGAGTGTTAATTATTTTAAAATTGAAAAATAGATTAATATAATTTTTTAAAATAACTTTTATATATATATATATATATATATATATATATATATATATATATATATATATATATATATATATATATATATATATATATATAAGTTTAAAATGTTCGGAAAGAGTGTTTATAAAAAACGAGAATTTTTTTCTTCAACCCATAGTTTGGAACGCTCTCTAAAGCAGTACTACCACTTGCATGCACTGCTACTACCACATGGTGCATTCGCGTCCGATTTTTCCCCTCGAGCTGGACACCCGAGGAGAAACATTCCTGGAGATGGTAGCTACTGTGGGGAGTAGAGACGATGGGTTGCAGAGAGGGCAATGGAGAAAGTGGGGAGTAGGGGATGTGTTTGGTTCATTGTCCAAATAAACCATGCCTGAAAATTGGTATACTTATTTATACATAAAGCTTTCAAATAGCTTTGTTAAAAAGTTATCGTCAAACCAAACGTACCCATTTAACTAAAATTTTGTTAAGGTTGACGATAACTACAATTCAAAGAAGCCCTAGATGCCACACACAAGAGCTAAGGCTGGAGTTACCAGCCGAGAGGCGTAAGATAGTGTTTGAAAGAGCTTGTGGTTTATAGCTTAATAGCGGCACGTAAAACGGAATAGATCATTAGCGTATGAGTAATTAAGTATTAACTATTAAAAACTTAAAAAAATAGATCTATTTGATTTTTAACATACTTTCATATAGAAATTTTTTTTAAAAATATATCATTTAGCAGTTCGGGAAGTATGCTTACAGAAAACGAGAAAATAAGCCATCCCTATAAGACCATCTAAACACTGCCTAATCCTAGCTTTTATCAGAAAATAAGTGTGGCCCTCAGTTGGGTTGGCTAGAGAACAAACATATATTTAAAACGAATTCCCATCATACAGTGTTGTGAAAATGGCTGTATTGGCCGTTAAGTCGGCCATATATACGGATACAGCAAAAAACCGTTTTGTTAACGTGATACGGTCTATAATTATTGTTTGTGAACGGTAAAACTTCATTTTAGTTATTAATAGGCAGTTTTCCGTTTGATCTTCCGTTTATTGTGTTTGATGATGATTCAAAATAACAAATTTATCTTTTAGTATCTTGTTTAATTTTTTTATGTCTTGTTACATATTTTTAATGTTTTATTTATCTAATATGATTCAAATTATCACTATTTGGTATATAACCGTAAGTGTGGAAAGCTATATTTTTATATAATATTAAGTGATGATTGTTTAATTAAAAAATAGTATGAACATATTCGATTTATATAGTGTATATATTTAAATCTCAAAAAAGATATACTATTATGAAATAATTATATTTATTTATGAAAGTCAATTTTTTATCAAATTCTGACTAATCATCCGTGTTTGGATTAAACGTCTAACGATACTATCTTCGTTCGAAAGATCCGTTTTCCGTCCTCCACGAAAGCGTATAGGCTCTTATCCCTAAACTCAATGACATGTGGACGATTTTCTTTTTTCTGTCCACTTCACCATTCCATGGCGCCGCCGCTCCTCGACCTCCACTCGCACTGTCTCCTCCTTCGCCTCCGCCGCCCCACCTCCGGCCTCCTCCTCCTCCATCTCCGCCTCAAACCTCTCTCCTCCTTCTCCTACACCACCACCACCAGCTCCAGCTCCTCCACCACCTCCTCCTCGCAAGTTCCTCGACTCCCACCTCGTATCCATGGCCCCTCGCTCCGCCGCGGCCGCCGCCTGCCCGGCGAAACCAATGGCCCGCTCTCATTCGCCCGCATCTTCGACCTCGCCGCCCTCCGTGTCCCGGCCGCCGCCTGCGCCCCCCTCGAGCGCCGCCTCCGCGGCCACCTCCTCAATTGGCCCCGCGTGCGCAACGTCGTCCGCCTCCCAGGCGACGACGGCGGTTACGACATCCTCCTCTTCCCCGCTTCCCCTCCGAGCCCCCCGACTCCCCTCTCGCCGCCGACCGCGGTAGCTCGCCGCGAGAAGCTGGCCCGCGAGTTCAACGCCCGCGGCTTCGTGCAGTTCCCCAACCTTGCCAAGATGTCGCGCCCCCCCGCGAGGAAACGGAAGGGGAAGAAGGACGAAGGCGGCGGCGAGGCTGCGGTGACGGCATGGGATAGTAAAGACAAAATATATGTGGTGGAGGTGGTCGGAGAGGGTAAGGAGCACGGCGACGAGTGGATGGGGTTGGTCGGGGAGGAGGGGTTCGGGAGGAGCGTGTGGAGAGGAGGCCCCACTCGGTTGCTGCTCCTGGACGAGAGCTATGCCAAGAGGAGGGTTGATGAGCTCCCGGAGGCTGTCAAGGTGATGATTTCTGGATTCTGGTGCCTTGTTAGCCCTTCCCTGAAGTTGCCAAACAGGCTATGATAGTTGCAGTTGTTGAACTAAGAATCATATAGATTAGGAAGAATTTCTAGTCGAATGGTTATGTGGATAGAACTATGATCAAATGAGATTGGGGTGTGCGGTGGTAAATTATTCAGCCCTATGCCTTGCTATTCACAAGTACTAACCAGACCCGACACTATTTTCTTTCCAACTACTCTTTCCAGGACCAAATGAGGAAAATCACATGTTTAGCGTGTTTAAAATTTTAATCTATGTATTTCATTGGTTTGTCACAATATTACCTTATTTGGACCAAGAAGGTTTTTTTTTTTTTTTTTGCAAAATTGTCTTCAAGGTTTATGAAGTTACAAAATAGAGGATACATGAAGAAATGATGTATATCGTATTTGTACATTTTCACTTTCAGTGGAATCTGTTTACTAGTTTTAGTTAAGCTACCTTTTCAGGTTGTGTTGGATCATGAAACTAACAAGGATGGATCTTCAGCCTACGAGCCTGTACAATGCCAACTGACCTTGTTCTACAATTACTGGCCAATGAGTGAGGTATTTTGCCACCTGTTTACAGTTGATGGACTAAGCATCATTTGCTTTCAATTATCTTGTTATGATTTTTGTCTACATATTTCCTGTTTTTTGTTCTAGTGCATTCTTTTGATTAGGTTATTATACCGATGGCTTCCTTTGTTATGTAATGCCAGTGTTGTCCTTGAGATGTTCTAATCTCCAGTTGTATCCATACTATTATAGGATACACATGGATTTTAACACAAAGAATCATTTAGCAGAAGTGTCAGCCAACTACTAATTTCATGGGTTGGCGATTGATTGAAAAGATCAATCGCCAAAGTTGGTTTGACTATGTGCAGTAAATAGCCATTCATTTGTGTTTTCAACCTTCTAGGCTTCTATTTGTTGATCTGGAAGCCAGAAATGTTATATATGCTAAGAACAACATCTTGCTGCTCAATTTGCCGAAACCTGCCAAAGTGAGATACATTGTTGGAGCTGGCAATTGTAAACGCCTAAGTGTTGCATCTCACATGTAAATGAATGCAGACGTGCAAAGGCTTTATACAGGAAAACAAAATATGGTTAGTTCTTACAGCAGTTACCTAGACCTGACAAGACTACTTGTCTTGTTTGACATGTGTCACGATTGGCTGACACTTGGGTGCCTGGGTCAATCTGACCAAGATGAGTAAGATGAACTGTTACCTCCTTACCAACCAGGCTATGCTCAGTCCCTTTAAGACGCCTATTTTAGTACTAATGGTATTTGCCCTTCTGAAGCTTTTTGTTCTAGAGTAAAAATTATCCAATTGCTGTAGATTTAATGTAATGCTTGTTTTATTTACTGTATTGATTTCAAGTTCTTCAAAGTTTGCAAGTCTGTAGAGCCCTTGCTTTTCAAGCTTCTCATTTGTGTTGTTATCTGATGCTTGTGTACTGTCCAGGTAACACTGCCTTTGCAAATTCTGGATACAGATCAATAGTTCAGTCTGTACAGGTTAGATTGAATTGTCTCAAGATCAGAGTCTGATCCCAGTTTTCTCATAGATGATTGGTCCACTCTGTTCTTGCTTCAAAGATATGATAACATATAAATGCAATTGAAAACTCGGTTATACCAATTCATTATCAAGGCACAAATATGAAATGTGGTATTACTAACTTTTAGGCAGCACAAATTTCAACTCTACAGCTTTCTTTTTTCTATCCAGAATGCATTATGATGGTTTGATCTACCAAAAATATTTAGAGAGTCAACTATATCTTCCAGGAGCATGAGGACTGTATTAGCATGTCATCACATTGTTACTTGTCGGGTCTATTAGATATGTTAATCAACATTGCTTCACATGGAAAAAAAATATGGATATTCTTATGCACCATGCTCATTGTCTTTTCCTCACTTTATGCTGCTTAACTGTTTTGATCCTCATCTTAACTTATACAGGTTTTAGAGGAATTACTCCCGGAAGGAATAATCGTTCCTACAGGGTTCGAGACAGTGGGGCATATTGCACACTTGAACTTGAGGGATGAACATTTACCTTACAAGAAGCTTATTGCTCAGGTAGTATCTAATTGCATGATAGTATGACACATTGGCTTCCCATTCTTGAGTATGTTTTCTTGTGCTCTAACATTTGACATGCAGGTGGTACTGGACAAAAACAAGCCAAAGATCCAAACTGTTGTCAATAAGACTGATGCTATTCAAAATGACTACAGGATCATGCAGCTTGAAGTCTTAGCTGGTATTGATTCCCTTGTAACTACAGTTATTGAAAGTGGTCTTCGGTTCCAAGTTGATCTTTCAACAGTGTATGTTCTTATCCTCTCTTGGCTCATATTTGTCACACATCATTTCTGATTGTTTATGATTGTAAAATAACAAAAAAAATGATTTCATTATTTATAGGATAAAATCCTTAGCTACATATTTGTAGTTTGTGGTTTGCTGTCTTTAAAGAATTCTATTGTTGTGCACTTGAACCATAGTTTAATTGTTATCATTAACATTTTTTCCAGTAATAAATCTTCATCAAAAGGTCTCCCTAGTGTTTCTTATTCTATATTTGTAATAAAGATATAGTCAAATCTACACGAAATTCAACATTCACATTGTTAAGATGGCTTTGGTGTAGTAATCTTGTAAATCCAATACCCATTGGACTAAAAGGTTGCACCAGTGGACTATAGTGTATGTCTATCTAATAAATGCATCGTTCTCATAAGCTAAAAAAAAGTAGTGCTAGTTGGTGCCATGTCATGAAGAAAAAGAAAAGGAAGAGTGAGAAGAAAACCTCATGAAATGAAATGTTTACCCTGATACATGATTATAGAGCAGTATTACAAAAACACAGAAAAGCTCTAAATATTTGTATTTAGTTTTTCTTTAATGGAGAAAGTACTGTAATCATCACACCTGCATGTGGAAATATTTTTAGTTGAGTTGATAATTAGGAATATTGCTATTTATGAATAGGTGTATGGGAATAAACAGTCCCTTGTGTAATCCATAAGATTAGCCACTTGTGCTATAAGATCATTTTCTCTCAATCTAGGGTTGCTTATTAATTGGTGTAATGATTTGAGAGCTAAGAATTTTGTGACTTTCATTTTTGTTCATTCTGTCTGCATATACATGTGTATTGCTTGATTATAATAAACTGCTATTTTTCTTAACTTAATCATGAGATTAATGATTCTCCCATCTTGTAGGATAATCAATCTTATATGAATCGTGATCATGATCTTAATTAAGTTCAAATTCTCGCTACCTTGGATGGCAATATATTACTCTCTATTCTTGTAGGAAAAAAATATTGCAAAGAAATGTACTGCTCGAAGTATCCACTACTACAGCTAGTAGTAACTAGTGAGGACACATAAGGATGCCAAATATAATATTCCTGGCCAATTCTTCAAAGAGCAAGATTGGTGCTACTATACCCTTGAGGCCCGCCAAAGAACAAACTTGAAGTCCAAAAGATGCACCTAGGCATTGCACATATAGGTCAGGCTTGTGTGTTAACAAATAATTGCTGTTCTAAGTGGTGGCCACCGCTAGGTGGTTCCTAGGAAATAGATGTCACCTCCTTTCAGCCATATTTCTATCTAGGTGGCAGCCTAGTCTGACTGGTTGGCCTCTACCTAGTGGCTAGTGGCTACTGCCTTGAACTTTCTGGAACACTGAATAGAATTCAGAAATAAGATCATGTGTTAGCCAACAACATGATTGTGTCCAAGTTAGGGTTTCGAAAACTGATGGTATCCGGTACTGGACCCAACGAGCCTGAATACTTTAATTTTAAATTTAGAATTTATTGATTTCTTATAGCTGTATTTATTGTCTGGTTACTGACCAGTAATCGGTCCGGCTACCGGTCACCGGCCGGTGAACATTATTTGGATTCAAATATTTCATTTGAAAAAAATGTCTGGTAACCAGCAATAATCAGTGGATTACCAGTCTGGCAAAGGAGACCAGTATTTTGTATTGGGTTTTAAAACCTTGGTCCGAGTGAAAACTAGACATATATTGATAAAACTCAATTACATGGAAATTGGAATCATAGCTTGTTAGTGTTTGAGTTTTGTCAATTGATTCTGAATTGTACTTGGAAACTGTGTAGTGACAATAGTAAGTGATCTCATTTGTCAATTCTGCATGATACGTGCATGCTTAAGTTTGCATGTTCTCTTGGTGGTGTTGTGTTGCACGTCCTGGATGTCAAATTGCTTCACTGGTGTGTCTATTCCATTTACATTGAGTGGTATGCAGGGATGTCAGGGGCTCATGGGTCATGGCTGATGCTTCAGAAAGTATTTTTGGCCACCACTATTCCTTACCAAGCATTTGTTCCATGTTTTTTCAGTGGTGAAACCAAGACACTGAAAACACAATGCTCTATGCTACTCCCTCCGTCCCAAAATATAATGCACCCACAATTTTAGGAAAATCAACATTTGCAAACTTTGACTAACAATCAAACTAACAATATAATGTTTAGGGTCATGCATGTGACATCATTAGATTCATATTTGAAAGTATTTTCATATGATGTTAATTTTGTAGTAGTTGATAATATATTATGAAAGAAATTAATGGTCAAAGTTTTACAGTGAAGACCACATAAAAAATTTATACGCCTTATATTTTGGGACAGAGGGAGTATTGAAATTAATCACTAAAACTAAAAAAAACTTGACCGGCAGGGGAATGACCGCCCCCATGGCTTTTCATTAAGAAGAAGAAGCCTCAACCAAACCGGCCGAAAAAGACCACGAACCCTGGCCCCCTCACACGTGGACTCGCCCCTATGGATCGGTCCTTAACCTGTGCTCTGAGGCCCTTACCCCATACACGAGGGCCCGCCCTCCATAGGTCGATTCTTAACACATGTTTTTGAGGGGCCAACGAGTGATCTTTTTTAATCAAGCCTGAAATTCACTCTGATCACTAAATCTGAATACATGTTACTCTAATTACTATTCCTTTATTAGCTAGTTCTGTTTGATTTCAAGAATATAGTTAGATATGTTCACACTTCTTTAGACCGCTATACGTAACTGTTTGGCATGCTTTTTGTTTAACAGTTTATGGTCCTGTTGTTTTCGTTTCTCAGTAATGAATGGCTAACAACTATCTTGTGCAGTTATTGGAACTCTAGATTATCAACAGAAAGACAGAGGCTTGTTGACCATGTTTTCAAAAATTCCGATGTTGTTTGTAAGTTCTAGCCCTGCCTATTTTTATAATAGAGGATTTTGTTGCCTGTGGAATCACGACTGACAGTCTACATTGTTTTGTAACTATGTTCCCTTTCAAGATATCGATCTTTTCAATTTAGAGCATATTTACACTGTGTTTGCTGAAAAGATAAACACATAGTCATGTGCCAGTACTCCTGCCAACATGTATACTATTACTTTTGGTATGTATTGTCCCTGATACCTCCTCAGGGGCATTGGCAATTTTTAGAAAGTACATAGCAATGTACCATAGGTTACACAAGTATTTGTTCGCTGTTTAGTGTTGAAATATTGTGTCTTGCAGTGTTTCTACATTGGTATTGTATTGTTCTGGGAGCTTGTGTAAACATCATAGCAAAAGATTGACATGCCATTTTATTCCTGCAGTTCTCTGCCCATTCACATGAAAAGCATTTGCTGTTTTCATTATAAACATATGTTAACTATGATAGTCTGTGTCCATGCATGTTCTTCACCATGCTCAGCTTCTGTAGTCAACCAAATGGGCCATGTAGAAGAAACTGATGTAATCATCATCTATGGGATGTGTTCTGATTATCACATAGATCAATATTTGTGTATATGTACTGAATTATCGTATTTATAACTCCTGTAATATGGTCGAGCATCTGGGTCGAGGATGTTTTATGATGTATGCGTAGTTGATCACCCCTGGCTCTGGAGTAGCTTTCAGTAACTGTTACATTTTTAATTTCATCTTTTCTTAAGCTATGCAATTTTTACTTATATAGCATTTTCCCTAGTGACTGAAAGATCAATTGTTGTCACGTCCTGAATGCAGGTGATGTGTTCTCTGGCGTTGGTCCAATAGCAATTTCAGCTGCAAAAAAGGTCAAATATGTCTATGCAAACGACCTAAACCCAACTTCAGTGGAGTACCTTGAGAGAAACATTGTTCTTAACAAGCTTGAGAGAAAAATCGAGGTAGTTCCAACTATGAGATAAGCAAGATAGCACTTGTATTGCTATTTATTAATAAATTTCCTATGATAGCTTTCCGATTTTATTATAAATTACATAAAGTTCATTGTTAGCAACCTAGCATCAAAGCTTACCACTGTCTCAGAAAAGCCTTTTGGTTGGAAATCCTTTTTGCACCATTGGAAATTAGAAAATACACCATTTTAATGCTTTTGTCCATTTGTTAATGACTAATTTCAAGTGTATCCAATGATGTAGTGTGGATTTTTCCCCATCTTCATGGCTTTTGGTGATATTTGGTAATTATTTTGTTGAACCAGGTTTTTAACATGGATGCTAGAAGGTTTATCAGTTCAATATACTCAAGCCAACATGTGCATCCAGTCACACAAGTAGTAATGAATTTGCCCAATGATGCTGCAGAATTTTTAGGTGAGTTTTCATCACTTGCTTTGTAACTTAATTTAACTTTATCTTGAGTTTTTCTGACTATATTAGAGAACAAATTTCACTTCAGTTGTATTGCCTTAATGTTTTCTCACTCGTCCCTTGTGAAGCATCCACTAAATGTCTGTTGAATTTTGTGGATGTATAATACAAAAGATATGCATGTTTTCATGTCTTCTCTCCTCTCACTTTTTTATTATAGAAGAGTAGGAACACGCAATACCTTTTGGATTGTGGTCAGCTGAAATGTAGTAATTTGTAACTTGCACCACCTTATAACGTTGATTATACAGCATTACACATTGCAGATTTTGCAGAATATCATTTGAATACACATCAAATGTGAATGCACATCAAATGTGTTATAATACAAAAAAGGAAACATTATTTGGGAGAAAATCTTTCTTCTACAAAATGGCATTACCAATTTACCCTCTTACAGAAAACTTCCAGATACCTTGTTTATTGAAACTAAATAGGGGAAAAAAGTCTACGAGTGTCAGGGAGACAGAAATATGGACAAGAGAGGAAGAGAGGTTGGGAGCTAAATGAATTTTCTGCTTCTTTTTATTTTTGAATGGAAATATTGAATATCCTCCCTTGACCCTAACGTTACCTGTTCATTATAATGGCCAATATGCAACCGATGTTTTTCGGATGGGAATTTTGACAGTTAGGCCTCTTCTAATAGCACAGGACCAATTGTTTCATGATTTCACTGTCTTCCCAGATGTGTTCAGAGGAATCTCACGGAACAATCAGTCGGGACTGACTTGTGTAATGCCAAAGATCCACGTGTATGGATTCTCCAAAGCTGAGGATCCTGAGTATGACTTCCATGAGGTAAGCACCGAGCATTACCAATCTTTTTTCTTTTAAATTAGAACCTTTGTAAACATAGTTCTGTTTATCGATTGACACACACCCCTTAAATTGCAGAGGATAAATTTGACGCTGGGTGAGAACGTGACCGATGTTGAAATGCACAGAGTACGGCTCGTTGCTCCTGGAAAATGGATGCTTTGTGCATCTTTTACCCTTCCAGAATCTGTTGCGTCTTCAAAGCCAAATTACATTGCATGTTGACATGATGGGCTAGAACAGTCTTATATTTTTTAATGGGAGAATGAAAATGACAGTAATGTTTATGCTGCAGCAGAGGTTAGAATTTGTCGTCTTGGCCTGCTACATGCATGATGATAATTCGTGATCAACATAAGTATCTTACTTGAAGGTCGTTCGATTTGTGGCGATTGGTTCAATAGTCCAAAAAGATTTTACCGTGAGAGTATTGTTAAAAAAGGTATGGATGAGCCGTGTTGAGAAAAGTTTGCTACCATGTAATCTGATGAAGCACGGTGTCTTTCATCTTGATTCTCGAAACTACGTGATAAAGACGGTATTCTCCCTACGTACAAGTGTACGAATTGTTTCCTGTATGCTGACAGAATTGCAAGAACTATCAAGAACCTACGGTGTGCCCCCTTCCTCTCGGGATCATGTAGGACGACTAACATTGATTAATTTAGTGTTTAGTAGCCTTTCGATGTACATATTATCTTTCTTTGTCATACTATGGGGATAACTCGACTACTTTCGCTCTAGGTTTTATTGGTAGAGTGTTATGGGCCTTGGGTACCTCAAAGAAGGTAAATATGGTTACTCGGACAGAGGGTGGGTAATTCGGTTTCATGTAATCTTGTATAACAAGGAAAAGGATATAGTCCTAATCGGTTTTAGCTTTATGTAATCTTGTACAACAAGAAAAGGGATATAGTCCTAGCCAGTTACTATATATATTCTGATAAGGAAATCCCTTGATCGAGTTCGATTGGGATTCTTATCTTGTAACCTTATCTCTTCGGTATATAACGAGAAGCAGGGTGTCCTTTAGGGCATAACCAATCTTACTAAAGCAATAACGAAAGAAATACACAAATAGTTGGAAGTAGGGTATTACCTCACCTTGAGTGCCTGATCCTGTGTCCTTTCAAGTCTATCGAGTTTAGATCCGACGAGTAGCCCTATATTCAATATTATAGATACAAAACATCGACATCTGGCGCGCCAGGTAGGGGTCTTGTCAAGATCATCGTCAACAAGCCCGATGGATCCATCCATTAGAGTCGCCGGCATCGCCTTCTCTCCTGGGCAAGCAATCAGATTTGAGAATCTCGACTTCATTGCTAACGACTTCGGCAACCTCACCCTATCCGACTCGGTTTCAATCCGATCGCTAGGGATCAAGCCAACCTCTTGCCAGTTGGCCTCCTCAACGCTGCAACAATCTTCAACAACATGCTTCGGCGACACCCAAGATCTACAAGCCCTGCGGTAACTCTCTTTCCTAATGTTCGACTCGGATACGGCCCTGAGCCAGTCAAGATCGGATCTAGGGGAAACGAGATAGTCAATCCCCCACTAGGACTCGGCAATGCCGCAGCCATCATCAACTCCAACATGGTGCAGCAAACCCAATCCTCTAGACTTCGACTCGGATATGGTCTAGAGCCGCTCGGGATCGGATCTAGTTAGGTTGGGGTCATCATCACACCGCTTCACTACTTGAACTTCGACTCTCAGTCGGAAAGCAGCTCGGGAAGCTTCTCACCTCCACGTGAAATCTTTATGGCGTCTAAAGGGGCTACCCCAAGTCAAGATGCACGCCGACTACGCAAACAACAAGAGAAAGAGGCTCGCCGACTGCGTGAGCAAAAGGAGGAAGAAGATCGATGTCTGCAAGCCGAACGGGATACTCGCAATCGTGAGCTACGAAGGACCGGACGACAAGAACAAACAGAAATCCTCCAAATAAGAGTCGGCGACCACGACGTCTTCGTCACTCCACAGCAGAACGTTGTGGCCGCTGCAATGCTACTGGATATCCTGCAGCTAGGACCTGATCACCAGGTGACACCGACTATCGCCAGAATCAAGGTTATGACAATGGCAGCAGACGTACAACAGTGCCAGGAGACCGGAGATACTTTGGTTCACTCCAACAAGACCACTTCTGACGCTGCAACTTCATCAACCATGGCACGACGCCGGATAGCAGGGTTCAACTACCGTCACTCGGAGTCTAACCGTGGATCGCAAGGCCACAACGATGATCATCGACGATATCAACACATCGGGCACCAGGACAACCGTGACGCCCAAGAATGACTACGCCGTGATCTTCGTCAAGACCTTAACACTCATCGGTGAGAACTCGAGGAAGACGAACGCCGCCGACTGGAAGACGAACATGAGCGCTTCGGTCTCCATCACGAGCGGTTCTGCCGCTGTAGTCAGAGCCGGAGCCCCCACTCGGACGAAGGAGTTCCAGCCTTTACACACGAGCTACGTCAAGTCGACTGGCCATCAGGTTTCAAGCCAACTGGGATCGACAAGTACTACAGCAAGACCAACTCGGAATCTTAGTTGATTGTATACACTCTGACAATCCGAGCGGCTAGAGGCAACCACAAGGCAATGGCAAACTATCTCCCTATCGCCCTAGCCGACTTAGCACGAACGTGGTTAACGGGGCTTCCTAGAGGGTCTATTAGCTCCTAGGGGGAGTTTTGCGAGTGCTTCGTGTTGAATTTCCAGGGCACATATGAAAGGCCATCATTCAAGTACGATCTGTACCAATGTCACAGAGAAAGAACGAGTCAATCTAGGACTTCATCAAGCGCTTTTCCTAGAAGTGGAATTCCATCCCTAAGATCAACGACGAGGTGGTCATTGCTGCCTTCCGCAAGGGAGTCAGGGATACACCATTCATCGCCAAGTTTACTTAGAAGTCGCCCAACTCCATCAAAGCCGTCTTTGAGATGGCTAACAAATATGTCGACTCAGCCAACGCTGTAGCCGAGGCACTGGACAACAAGCCCCGACGGAAGGAGTAACGCGAGACAGACGACGCGGCCCCATCCAAACCTAGGAACTGCAAGAGAAAGTTGGAGGACATTATGGCCATAGTCGACTGCAACTTGCCACGAGCTCCCAAGGTGGACGACTACTAGAAAGTCATGAACGGACGCTGTCCTTTCCATCCAAAGGGGAAACATGCAGCCAAAAATTGTTTCATGCTGAAGAAGTTAGTTACCGAGCAAACACCCACATCCGGCGAAGCCAAGGACAAGGATAAGCCAGACTCAGGCCCAGCTGGCAACTACCAAGACCCCCATGCTGAGCTCAATCACATATTCGGAGGGCAGCTGACCGCACGTGAAGTCAACTCGATTTCAGCTGATACCCATCAATACTTACGGTGGTCCAAGGTCGTAGTCATGTTTGATCGGATGGATCATCCTTACCGGGTGGAACACCCGGGCCGCTATCCACTCGTCGTAGACCCAGTCATCAAGAACGTCAAGCTGAAGAAGGTTCTGATCGATGGCCGGAGCACTCTCAACATTTTGTTTGCCAAGACGCTCGATGAGATGAAGATACCTCGTTCCGAACTGCGACCGAGTACAGCTCCTTTCCACGGAGTAATCCTCGGCCTCTCTTCAACGCAACTCAGCCAAATCATATTGCCGGTCACCTTTGGCACACGGGATAATTTTCGCACGGAGAACATTTGTTTTGAGGTCGCTGATTTTAAGACAGCCTACCATGCATTCGGGCGGCCGCACTTGCCAAGTTCATGGCGATTCCCTACTACACCTACATGATGCTGAAGATGCCATGACCGGCAGGAGTACTCTCTCTACGCAGCGACGTCAAGCAATTAATGGAGCCATCAGTCAAGAAGAAGCCTGAACCTGTGTAGTCGAGGACTGAGCCGAGCTCAGAACCAATGGAGGTGCTCATAATTTCTCAAAACTGGCAAACTCCAATCATCCAATTCCTACTGGAAAATGAGCTCCCTGAAGATCACAACGAAGCCGAGCAAGTCAAACACCGGAGTAAGAGTTTTATCATAGTCAGAGAAGACCTGTATCATCGAAGTGCATCTGGAGTTCTCATGCAGTGCTTCACACCTGAGGAGGGCAAGCAGATTTTGTAGTTGATCCACTCGGGCATCTATGGAAATCATGCTGCATCAAGAATGTTAGTCGGAAAGGCTTATAGACAAGGATATTTTTGGCCAACTGTGGTTACCAATGACAAAGACATTGTTCAGACATGTGAGGGGTGCCAATTTTTCACTCGACAGACACATCTCCCGGCTCAAGAATTGCAGACTATACCAATCTCATGGCCATTTGCAGTCTGAGGGCTTGACATGGTCGGGCCGTTCAAAAAGGTGCTAGGAGGGTTTGCACATCTCTTCATCGCTGTGGATAAGTTCACAAAGTGGATTGAGGCAAAACCCATTGCTACCATCATTGTGGCCAGGGCAAAAAAACTTCATCATGAGTATTATATATTGGTTCAGAGCCCCAATCGCATAATCATGGACAATGACACTCAATTCACGGGCGGCATCTTCAAGGATTTCTATGACGAGTTTGGCATCAAAATCTGTTATGTTTCTGTGGCACTCCTAAAGTCACCCGAGTGTTTTTTGTCCAAAGTCACGAAGTCTTATAACGATCGTGCTAGTCATACCGAGTATACCTCTAACGGGATAAGCATACTCAGTCTATTTTACAAGCAACCAAAAACCAAGATATTTACAATTTGTACAACATACAAAGCATAACATTGTTTGCATACATGTCCAGCAATTTGAACACAGAGTAACCCTGTCTTTGCCCTGGCAGCTATAGTGGGATGTCTTCAGTGATAGCCTTAGCTGTGCCATGGGCTTTGTTGATCAGTTGCAAAGCTTGCTTAGGAGTCATGCCGTCTGTAAAACCCTCGCCAACCGCCTGAATATCCACCGGGGATAGAGGGACTTGGTCATGGCAAGAGCCTGCGTGATCCCCATCGTCGCGTGCTCCATTGCAAATGTTTCTAGAACTGCTGGAGCAGCCTAAAGGTGCTGAAGTACGTGGGCAGCATCAGTAGTGCTGGGTCCAGCTTCCTTCTATTGCATGATATCGAGAAGAGATTTGGTTGCATCAACAAAACCTTGCCGGGAGTTCTCCATGTGTCGAATTTGCTCGCTAAAGGACTCGAACTGCGATTGGACCTTAACTTTGTAGTCTGTTCAAGGGGCAGGTTGTAAGAAAATCAAATAGAATAGGCCAAGATACACTCAGAGGCAGATACCAGAAGTAGAGTGGCGTACCTGCAAATCAGTTTCCAGCTTGGTCTTCACAGTTCCGAGTTCCTCCAGCTCTCTCTTCAGGCTACCGAGTTCGTTGGATTGACTGTAGATGGTTGTCTCTCGAACTATAAAGGTAGAGTACCAAGTTTCAGCAGGAGAATACAACAGCGGAGATTTACTCGGGAGATGGCGTGAAATTACCTCGGACTTTGCCCATGAGGTCAAACTTTTCCTCTCGGAGCTCATTTACCGCACCACGGAGTCAGTCCTCCCGACCCTTGCCCTTTTGCTGGATCTCGTCCTTTTCTTGCTGTTATTTGGTTAACTGAGTTATCTGGGGAGCGAGCCTGGCCAAAGCCCGGTTCAACTTCTCAAACCTAGCGGTTATTTTTTTGCACAAGACAAAGATCACTGACTATGACAACATAGAGCGACAATACAGCTATCTTAGCCAAGTCAGACTACTCATCTGGACTTGCTATGAGGCTTTGATCGCGGCCTCGTACAGCTTGATCCGCTCCTTGTTAGTGGCCTCCTCGTCCAAAGTCAGCGTATCCATGCTCCTGTCCAGGTTCATCGAGCTGAAGACCTTTGGGGGGTTGCGTGGCGGCGCTGGAAGGCTGGGGATGCCACCATCAGAGTCATCTCTAGAAGATTGAGATGAGGGCGGCGAGGGAGTCGAGGGCCTTGGATCAGTTGGAGGAGCTAGCTCTGTGATTGGGACTGCTGTCTCCTGGCTGGGGAGGCAGGTTGGGTTTCAGAGTGCTCAGCTATAGCCTAAGGGGCTGGAGTTGCACTTGGCTCGGCCTGTTGGGATTCGGCCTCACCCTCAGTCGGGGGGTCCACGTCGCTTGGCTTCCTGCAAAATAGGCATCACATTCAAGATACTACACCATTCCAAGATGTTTGAAGATAATTGGAAGATTGAGTACCTCTTAGAGGTCTTAAACCTCATCCCGTGTGCACCACGGGGTGAGGAGAGTGGTGGTGAGCCCGAAGGCTTGCTGCTAGTCGCCGCGTCGGCCAGTGCTGGGCCTGTCAGCGTGGCATCGGGTGGCGGGTAGCTTGATGTCAGGGCAGTTGGCACAGTGGTCGGTGCGGCAGTCGGCGTGGCAGCTGGAGCAGCTGGTGGAGGCGATGGTGTGGCAGTCGGCACGGCAGATGGTGCAGGCAGCGGTGTTGTTGGCACGATGGTGGGCGTCGATGACGGGGTCCTAGCACTAGTGTCCCTGATTTTGGGACTGCCGGATGCCTTAGTTGCCGTTAGTTTCTTCTTGGCAGTTCCTTGGCTGGCTGTTTCCCAGCTCTCTTGGAGTTGGGCTCGTTGGTTGAGGGGCTGGCTGGGTGTTTATTTGACCCCCCCCCAATCGGCTGGCTGGGGGTGAGAGATGAAGTCAGCGTGTTCCTGCAAACAAGACCGACGAAATCAATTCATACTTCACATCATGTCATTAATCACATACAATCCATCAACAGTCAAGTGAAGACAATCCAAGGTTGAGCAACTTATCACCGGTTGAGGCCTTTTCAGACTAAACGGCTTTGGAAACTTCTCCGGATCCAGCGTATCCGGAACGTCATTGTAGAAGTACCAGCACAATGTGTCGGTGACTACATCCTTGTTTATCCACTCGGAGCTCTCCCGAGTGGTGTCGTTTTTCCCCTGGTACTCGTAGCCTGGGTGCACTTGGGCTTTCAGGGGCTGGATCCTACGAGTGAGGAATGCTCGCGCCACCTAGACCCCAATCAATCGCTTTTGCTTCAGGGCAGCCAGCTTCTCGAACAGGGTGTGCAACTAGATCATTTCCGCTTTAGTTGGGAGTGCAGACCAGCAGTCAAGCACCTTGGGGGCATTGCCGACATAGGGAGGCAAGGAGGGCTCGGGATTGGAGCAGTAGAACTATTCCTGATATGGCCCTTCAAGGAGGTTTTCAGGGGGAGATGGATGTATACCTTTTTCAATTCATTACAGAGCTGAAGGCTAGCCCCCCTATCACCTGTGGCTGTAGTTTGGATGGCTGGGGTTTGAGATGGTAGAAGTATCGGAAGAGATTAAAGTGGGGAGGAATGCTAAGAAAAGCATCACAGAGAGTGATGAAGATGGAGATCTGGAGGATTGAGTTGGGATTACGATGGACCAGCTCGATCTGGTAATATGAAAGGAGGCCTCGAAGAAAATCACAGGTGGGGAGAGCTAAACCCCTATTAAAAAGGACTCGAAGACCACGATTTCGTGGGTCTCCGGGGTGGGGATGGACTCACCGATGGTGGAGCTCCAGTTAATAAGCTCCTTTGCTTGAAGCATTCCCTCCCGCACTAGGTATGCCAACCTTGACGAGCAGGTGGCTGAGGTCGGCCATGCTCCAATCGGTAGCGAAGTGGTGTCGGGTCTAGACTTCGACATTTTGGTGGATCTGTCTATTGGAAATAGGTGAAGAGGTTCTGGAATGGGGATACGGAGGTGGATGTGAAAAGGCTTGCGGATCTAGGGTGGTTTGCTTGGAAGTGTGGAAACCCTAGGTTTTGCTTGGGAGCGGAGAGCGCGAAGTTTGGGCACAATTGCTAGGAAGCCGAAGAGTTTCTGCGATTTGGGGAAGAAAGGGAATCTTTTCTCTCTCCCGATACTTAAAGGGCTGTGCTAGGTGGTTGGCTTGGGCTAGCCTGCTTAGTAGTAGGCCATAAGATATGAGTTCTTAAATAGCATGTCCTATTGGGCCACCAACCGGCTGTGCTAAAATCACAACTTGGGTGTTATTTTACAGGAACCGATTAGAATAATCAGATATGCTTCATGCTAAGCCTATAGCTGGACATATATGTTTAGATATCTAAATTATTTATAGATATTCAAGATATATCCCTATAAGTACCAAAAGCTGGTCTTCATTAAAATTAGAGATGCAAATATCTCTCATATACACCTTGTCACACATTGGATTTGATCTATAGTGATACTTGGCTTACATGCTTAGCTAAATTTCCATGAGCAAAATTCCAGTCAATATATCGCTAAGGAGTCAAATTTCTGAGAAATATATCACTTGGGAAAGACTTAAAGGTTAAACATCTTTGACTTTATATTTAATTATTTCTCAATTAAGCACAAAGTCGGGGGCTACACCTGATAGGTCTGCCTATTCGGCGCACACTATTCAATTATTTCCATGAAGCCCTTCATAGCCTCTTTGCCAGCTAATATAAAGCAGGACTCAGGAGAAGAAGCACTTGGACATAGAGTACATGGGAACAATGCACTCGGGATTTCTTCACCATGAAAGGCGAACACTCGGCTTAAGCTGTGACTCTACTATAAAGGTCTCATGGGATACTGTGGAGGCCATGGGCCTCGGGTACCTTAAGGAAGGCAAATATGGCCACTTGAACGGAGGGTGGGCTGGCCCATACAACTAGGGATAGAGAAGAACTCGGCTTTATGTAATCTTGTACAACAATGAAAGGGATATAGTTCTAGCCGGTTACTCTGTATTCTGATAAGAAAATCCCTTGGTCGAGTTCAACTGAGATTTCTACCTTGTAACCTTATCTCTTCGATATATAAGGAGAGGCAGGGTTCCCCTCAGGGCATAATCAATCTCACCAGAGAAATAGCGAAAGTAATACACAAACAGCTGGAAGTAGGGTATTACCTCACCTTGAGGCCCTGAACCATGATAAATTTTCTGTGTCCTTTCGAGTCCATCTAGTTTAGATATGACGAGTAGCCCTATATTCATATATTGTCGATACAAAACATCGACAAAAAGTATTGCCTTACTAGATGGAACATAATGTGCCAACCTAAGGAACACTGGGTTTAGGAATTTATTGACCTACACATTCAGAATATAGCTGTTGATGTTTTATATCGGCAATAATAATATGGGGCTACTCATGAGACCTAAACTTGATGGATTACAAAGGAACATGAAACAATTTATCCTGGTTCGGGCCCTCGAGGTGAGGTAATACCCTACTTTCAGCTATTGTGTATTGCCTTTGAGGTTTCTATGGTGAGATTGTATGTCTATTCTCCTCTTGCCCCAGGGGGCTCCTCGCATCCCCTTATATACCGAGGAGGCAAGGTTGCAAGATAGGAATTCTAGTCGGACTGAACCAAGGGATCTCCTTCTAAGAATACAACGTACCCGACTAGGACTATATCCCTTTTCTTATCATACAAGGTAATATGCATTGAGTCCTGTTGCATCCCCAATTACAAGATTGGGCCTATCCTCTGTCCGAGTGGCCAGAAAGCTTCCCATGAGGTACCCGGGGCCCATGGCATCCACAATAGCCCCTGAGACCTTCATAGTTGAGTCACAGCTGGTGCCGAGTGCTCACCCTCCTTAGTGAAGATTTCCCGAGTGCCTTTCTCCCGAGTACTCACTGTCCGAGTGCATCTTCTCCAAGTCTTGCTTCATATCAGCTGGCAACAAGGCTATGAAGGGCTTCACAGGAAAATATGAATAGTGTGCACTGAGTAGGCGCACCTATTAGCTGTAGCACCTAACTTTATGCTTAATTGTGAAATAATTAAACATAAAGTCAAAGATCTTTAACCTTTAAGTCTTTTTTGAGTGGTATATTTCTCAGAAATTGGACTCTTCAGCATCATATCAGCTGGAAATATTTTTGCTTGAGGCAATTTTTGGCTAAGCATGTAAGCCAAGTACCACTTTATAGATTTTTACCCAATATGCAGTGAGGTGTACTTGAGAGACACCTACATCTCCAATTTTAATGGAGACCAGCTATTGATCCTTATAAGGATATATCCTCAATACCTATCAAATAATTCAGATATCTGAACATATGTGTCTAGCAATTAGGCTTAACATGAAGCATATCTGATTATTTTGATCGGTTTCTGTAAAATAACATCTATACTATGATTTTAACACAGTCAGCGATCGGCCCAGTAGGACATGCTATTTAGAAACTCATATCTTACGACCCATTACTGAGCTAGTAGGCCCAAGCTCACTAACCCAATGTAGGTCTTATCAAGCAACGGGAGAGAGAAAAGATTCCTCTTTCTCCCCCAATCTGCTGAATCCCTTCGTCTTCCCGAAATAGCGCCCAAATTTTGCGCCTCTGCCTTGCTAGGGTTCACTACTACTCGCGCTCCCAGCCTGAGACCCACTGAGACCAACCTCCTAGTGTCGATTCCCAGTGCCCTAGAGCTTCTCCACCTAATTCCTCTTCTCCAGCAATGCCGACGGCCCCCTTTGAGATCCCCGATATGCCTTCCGGTGTTTGGCCGGTGTCGGACTGTGGCTTGGTAAAGCTACAGATTTTGGAGAAGAGAATGATTCTTCAACAATAGGAGATCATCAACTGGCGTCCAGCCGAGGGTGAGTCCATCCCCGCTCCAAACCCAGGTGAAACCGTGGTTTTTACTTCATTCTTTGATCGCGGTTTGGTTCTTCCGTCTTTTGATTTTCTCCACCGCTGCCTTGCCTTCTACCAATTTGAGCTGGTGAATCTTAATCCCAACTCCATTCTTCAAATTTCTATCTTTGCCACTCTTTGTGAAGCTTTTCTACTGGTTAAGCCCCATTTCAATCTCTTCAGATACCTCTTCCACATTAAGCCCCAGCCATCCAAATTCAAAAGCCAAACCATCAGGGGGCAGGTCTTCAACTCATGAATGAGATGAAGAGGGCCTATCTCAACGTCCCCCTAAAAACTTCTCTCAAGGGGTGGCACCGAGAGTGATTCTACTGCTTGAATCTAGAACCC
Organism: Oryza meyeriana var. granulata; assembly: GCA_003991445.1. Classification (NCBI taxonomy): domain Eukaryota; kingdom Viridiplantae; phylum Streptophyta; class Magnoliopsida; order Poales; family Poaceae; genus Oryza; species Oryza meyeriana. The sequence goes on along the minus strand of RYFJ01001429.1, from coordinate 35,590 downwards.
TCTCTCTCCCCTTTCACAGGCAATCCTCCAACTATCATGGAGAGCTGGTCCTCTATGCCATTGCATGAGGAAATGGGGTGGGTCTACTAGCTGCTGGAAAAAATTGATCTGCTGAAGGGGAAAGGGTTGACTTGTCCATGGGTTGCAAGGTGTTTTCTGAATCGTCGAACCTGACCACTAAAGGCTAGGAGCCACTTCAGCTTTGACTACCAGGGCAAAAACGATCCGAGCTGGGAATATCCCGACTTCGTTGACAAGAACAAGGTCACTGACACTTTATTGGGCTTCTTTGTCAATGGAGTTGTGGAGACCGAGGACGAGGAACGAGCCCCCAAGCCCTACTGCAAGGGCAGGCCCCGGCCAAAGGTAACTTGCTATGTTGCTATGAATTTAATATCCATCTGTGATGAATGCCATGAATGTTATCCAGCTCTGCGGTGTGTAATAAATAATATCCTAACACCTGCAGGACTGCAAAGAATTTGATTCTGATTCCCAAGACCAATTGGCCATGGGAGCCAGGAAACGCCTAGCCAACCCCTCAGCAACCCAATCCAGCCCCAAGAGGGCTGGAAAAAGACCAGCAACAGACCAGGCCAAGCAAAAAGGCGTGCCAAGTAAGGCACCAGGCAGCCTGAAGATCAAGGACACCAGCAGCACCGCCCCTAGGCCTCCTAGCCCCAGGACAGCACCGCCGAGTGCTGCCACCCCCCAGTCGGCCGCGTTAGGCATAGCATCGACTGGGCCAAGCTCTCCTCTTCCAATTGCCACGCTAATAAGCCCGACAGTCGGCAGTTCTCCGCTGCCGAGCAGGCTATCTAGCCCCTCACCGACTTCCTCCGCCCCCAGCGCATCGGGGTGGAATTTTAAAACTTCCAAGAGATATGAAAATCTTCGATCTTGAAGAGAATCTGGAGAACCTTGCAATATCTTGAAAGTTGAATATTTCTGCAGGAAGCCAAGTGATGTTGACCCCAAGGGGGCAGCGCCACCAACCTCCGTAGTAGATCCCGTCCCAACTGAGGTTGAGCCAGTCACGTCGCAGGCCGAGCCGGAGGTCATCCTAGCCCCTGAAGCTAAGGTGATCCTACCAGTCGAGCCACAATTATCGCCAAGTCGGGACGTCGCGGTCAAAGCCCTAGTCCCTGAGCTCACCCAGGAAGCCGTGCCACCAGTCGAGCCCAAGGCCAGGACTCCATTGCCTCCGCTGTCGTTATCCTTTGATGAGGGTAATCTCCCTAGACTCGAAGCTCCCCCATAGAACTTTCTCCGGATATTTTATTGGGTTACTCCAGAGGGGGAAGCGGAAAGCTTCGAGCATGACGAGCAGGTGGCCCAGAGAGAAAGAGTCAACTTGATGTACGCCACCATCGCCGCGTCAAAGGGGATCCAGGTACATAGTTGATCTTGCTGTGTTTGCTGATTTGCAATTCCTCAGAATTTTGCATCCTTGTCGTTTGTCTTGCTTAACCTCAATACTTCTTGAGCAGAAGGTGGTTGATCGGTCACAGAAGATGGGCAAAGTCCTGACCGAACTCGCCCCTCAGCTTACTCAACTCCAACAGCTCCGGACTGCCAAGGAAAACCTGGAGAGATCCAGCAAGGAGAGGGAGGAGTGGCTGAGGGGGTCGGTAGACAAGCTCAGGGATGAAAACTGGACTCATGCTAGGACAATCAGAAGTAAGATTCCTTTTTGCCCGAGTACACTTGAATAAATCTTCTTGCATTATTGAGTCTTGAATGTCTTCTTGCTATAGCCCTTGAGTCAAATCTCGGTGCCCAGTCCCAGGAGATCAAGCGCCTTAAAAAGGAATTGAAAGAGCTCGAGAAGGCTAAGTCGAAAGTGGACATCGACTATGCGAGTAAGTCACTCGTCCGACTGCATGCTCAACCCAGTTAGGCGTCTTGGTTTGCTGACATTCTTGTCTCTATGTAAACAGCTTTCCAGGCCAACTCGCAGATCCAATTCGACACCTTTGCAGAAGAGATAAAGGTCATAAAGGAACCGCGGCAAGTCATTGTTGACTCCGCAAAGACCTTGCTTGACATCATGTAGCCACACCAGGCCGGATTCAGCCCTAGCTCAATTGCTCAAGTAGCAGAATGCCTCGAGGAAGCTCCAAAGATATTAAAGAAGTACTCGGATGAGCGTGTCGTTATCGGGATTGCCCAAGCTTTAGCCATGACCAAGTCTCTCTACCCCTGGGTAGATATTGAGGCTGTTGGTAAAGGCTTTGACAAAGGGACTACTCTTGGAGCTGATCAGCCAAGGACCTATTGATGTAGATAAAAAAATTTATGTAATTGGTGTTCACCAAAAACAATATGTAAATATTGTAAATATTTTTGCTGTTTGTCGTTAAGTTTTGCCGAGTACTTGCTGCTTCTGAGCCATCATTAGCTTTACCCAACCAAATAATTCACACCGAGTGAATTGAGATTAACTTAATAAAAATCGTTGACCTCTCAGGACTATACTCGGGAAAACTTAACGGACTCGTTGTAAAGCTTCATGACTTAGACAAAACAAGCTTAGATTTTATTAACGATAATAGGCATGTACTAACATGTAGCCCCCGACTCACTACTCAGTTGGAACAAACGATGTAGTGAGTCAAAGTAACTAACTTTATGTGTACAAAAGGAGTATAAAACTCAGGTATAGAAAGGACGTAGCTATTCTATGTTCCATGAGTTGTTGATTAGGACGTCGTCTTCTATCTTCAGTCAGTAGGCGCCCGGACATGTTACCTGAGCGACAATGAACATCCCCTCCCAAAAGGGAGATAATTTATGCCTGTTTTTAGTGGTTTGGATTTTTCTCAAAACGAGATATCCCATTGAAAGGGATAACCACGATCATTCCAACTGTGATAACGATGCATGCCTTGAATAGCCACACAGGTATATAGGCAAATGTCCAGGAACGCACCCCCTCTTAGCACATGTCCGTACGTCCAGCGCCGGCGCCATATGCCATGCCTTGTGCCTCACACAGAGCCCACATACGTCATGCGCCATATGCCTCCACACTGGCCCATACGTGCAACCACGAGGGTCGGCTCTGATACCATTTGTAACAGCTTGCCCTCCTGAACCGCACAACCTAGCCCATCCGACAGGCGGGCCCACTTACACATAGCACCCCACTTATACTTTCGTCCTCGCTTCATGCAAAAGGGTTAACCCGGAAGTGCTATGGTTGGAAGGACAAGGCCTTATAAGTTGGTTCAATTCTCGCTCAACTATCAAGGTGGTACTAATCAAGTGCACATAGCACTCATGGGCCACATAGGCCAGATCCTAATTGGGCCAGGATGTCGCATCAACCTGCCAATTGCTTCGTGGGTGTGCCACATAACAGATCTTGATGCCGAAGTCGTCACAGAAATCTTGAAAAATGCCGCTAGTGAACTAAGTGCCATTGTCTGTTATAATGTGGTTGGGAACTCCAAATCGATATATAATACTCATGATGAAGTCATTTGCCCTTGCCGCTGTTATGGTAGCAATAAGTTTTGCCTCGATCCACTTTGTGAATTGTCCACTACGACTAACAAGTGTGTGAACCCCTTAGCGCTCTTTTGAATGGCCCGACCATGTCTAGCCCCCAAACTGCAAAGGGCTAAGAGATTAGAATTTTTTGTAGTTCTTAAGCTAGAAGATTTGTTTACTGGGCGAAGAACTGGCATCCCTCACATGTCCAAGCTATGTCTTTAGCGTCTATAACCGTAGTCGGCCAGAAGAAACCTTGTCTGTAATTCTTTCTGACTAACGTCCTTGATGTAGCGTGGTTGCCACAAATGCCCGAGTGGATAGACCGTAGTATCTGCTTGCCCTCCTCATGTGTGACGCAGCGCATGAGGACTCCAGATCCGCTTCTACGATAAAGGTCTTCATCGACTACAAGGAAACTTTTGCTTTGACGTTTGATCCGCTCAGCCTCATTGCGATCATCTGGGAGCTCGTCTTCCAGGAGGAACCTGATGATTGGAGTTCGCCTATCTTGAGAGATGATTAGTACTTCATTTGTTGCCGGGGTAGGTTCAGCCCCGACTGCTCGAGTACTGCTTTTTTCTTGACTGATGGTTCCAATAGTTGCTCAACAAAGATTCTAGTCAGGACCACTTCTCGTTTGGATCCCATGTTGGCTAGCTTGTATGCAGCTTCGTTATATTGGCGCGGCACATGTGCGACCTCTAGCCTGTCGAACTTGTTTTCTAGCTTTTGTACCTCTTGGCAATAAGCTGCCATGTTGTCGTCCAGAAACGTCCAGTCTTTCGTGACCTGGTTCACCACGAGTTGGGAATCCTTGCATACTACCAGTCGACGAATGCCAAGTGATATGGCGATGCGGAGCTCGTGGATGAGTGCCTCATACTCGGCGACGTTGTGGGATGTTGGAAAGTGTATTTGAAGGACGTATTTCAATTTTTCTCCGGTGGGTGACGTCAGGACAACACTAGCCTCGGCTTCGCCAATCCGTAGAGAACTGTCGAAGTACATCATTCAGTATTCAAGCTTGTCCATTGGTGTAGCCATCTTAACTTCTGTCCACTCGGCCACGAAATTGGCAAGTGCTTGTGACTTGATTGCTGTCTGAGGTTGAAAGACAATGTCGAACGCCATCAACTCGAGCACCCATTTAGCAATTCTGCCAGTGGCCTTGCGATTGTGCAGGACGTCCCTGAGTGGATACGATGTGATAGTTGTGACTTGATGCGACTGGAAATAGTACACCAATTTCTGGACAGTTTTGAGTAAACCATAGAGCAGCTTCTGGACTTAGGGATATCTTATCTTGGAGTCGGCTAGGACTTCGCTAACAAAGTAGACTGGCCTCTATACTCATTGTATGTGCTCAGGCTGTGCCCGCTCTACGACCAATACTGTGCTGGCTACCTGGAAGGTTGCCGCCAGATACAACATGAGTGGTTCTTGGGTCATAGGTGATGCCAACATAGGTGGTGATGTGAGGAACTTCTTGAAGTCCTCGAAGGCTTGCTGGGCTTTCGGCGTCCATTGGAAATTGTCAACTTTCTTCAGTAATTTGAAAAGGGGCATGCCCCGTTCGCCAAGTAGGGAAACGAATCGGCTGAGTGCCACCATACAGCCAGTAAGCTTCTATACGTCCTTCTGACTAGTAAGGGGTGCCATGTTCATGATAGCGTTGACTTTCTTTGGATTAGCCTTGACGCCTCGCTGTGATATGATGAAGCCGAGTAATTTTTCCGAAGGTACTTCGAAGACGCACTCTCCGGGTTCAACTTCATCTTGAATCTCCGAAGGCTTTGGAAAGTTTCTTCTAAATCGGCAATGAGGTCTTCCTTGATTTTGGTCTTGATTACCACGTTATCGGCATATGCCTCCACATTGCACCCGAGTTGAGTGTGAAGACACCGCTAGATAGCGCGTTGATATGTTGCGCTAGCGTTTTTCAACCCGAACGGCATAGTGACATAGCAGTATGCACTAAATAGCGTGATAAAAGAAGTCTTTAGGCAGTCCTCCTCCTTTAGGCTGATTTGATGATATCATGAGTAACAGTCGAGAAAACTGTGCAACTCGCACCCCGTAGTGGAGTCGACCACCTGATCTATCTTGGGTAGACCAAATGAATCCTTGGGGCATGCCTTGTTTAAGTCGGTATAGTCGACACACATGCGCCATTTACTGTTCTTCTTTCGGACCAGGACTGGCACGAAGTCGGCTTGGTGTCTGGCCGATCAGATTGAATCCAAGTTGGACAGGGTGAGGTCACCAAACTTGTCGGTGATGAAGTTGAGGCTCCCAAAGCTGATTGTCTGCCCGGGGAAGAACTTGACGCCGTCGACTCCGGTGGTTGAATCCATCAGGCTTGTTGAAGATGATCTCGCCGATGCCCCTACCTGGCACGCCAACTGTCGATGTTTTATATAAGCAATAATAATATGGGGCTACTCGTGAGACCTAAACTTGATGGATTGCAAAGGAACACGAAACAATTTATCCTAGTTCAGGCCCTCGAGGTGAGGTAATACCCTACTTCCAGCTGTTGTGTATTCCCTTTGAGGTTTCTCTGGTGAGATTGTATGTCTATTCTCCTCTTGCCCCAGGGGGCTCCTTGCCTCCCCTTATATACCGAGGAGGCAAGGTTACATGGTAGGAATCCCAGTTGGATTAGACCAAGGGATCTCCTTCTAGGAATACAACGTACCCGACTAGGACTATATCCCTTTCCTTATCATACAAGGTAATATGCATCCAGTCTTGTTGAATCCCCAATTACAAGATTGGGCCTATCCTCTGTCCGAGTGGCCAGAAAGTTTCCCATGAGGTACCCGGGGCCCATGGCATCCACAATAGCTCTACTTAGTAAGTGGTTGTTTAAGTTACTCACTACAGATGGTGTTTGGCAACAAATGATTCACAACAAATATTTGAGTGATAAGCCTCTCTCACAAGCTCAGTGGAAGCCTAGGGACTCATATTTTTGGGCTAGCATCATGAAGGTAAAATGAGATTTTCTTCATCTTGTATCCTTCATGATCAAAGATGGCTCCCAAATTAGGTTTTGGGAAGACAAGTGGTTAGGAAATGCAAACTTGAGAGATCAGTATACTTGCCTTTACAATATTGTTAGGCACAAACAAGTCACTGTTGCAGATGTCTTCTAAATCAATCCTCTAAACTTCTCATGGAGGAGAGACCTAATAGAATCAAAATTAGTGGCATGGAATAATTTACTGGCATGTATCGCTAATGTACAACTAAGTCAGGAGGAAGATGACTTCCGATGGAACTTGACCCCAAATGAGGAGTTTTCTGTGAAATCCCGTTATCTTGATTTGGTACACACTGATGGTCCTAACTTAAACATGGGTCTTTGGAAACTAAAAATGCCACTTAAAGTCAAGATTTTCCTTTGGTATTTGCACCGCATAGTGGTATTAACAAAGGATAATTTACCCAAACGAAACTGGCAAGGCTGTAAGAATTTTAGTTTTTGTCACAAAGAGGAGACAATTAGACATCTTTTCTATGAATGCCGCCTTACCCATTCTATTTGGGCCATAATACAAGTAGCGTCAGGACTTCCTCCAACACAAAGTGTTGCGCATATGTTTGGAGACTGGCTGGGTGGATTACAAAATGACATGAAATCACTTATCTTATTAGGGGCGACTACTACTTGTTGGTCGCTTTTGTTATGTAGGAATGATGTGATTTTTGATAAATAAAAGTTATATCCTCTCCTTTGCATGTTATTTTTTTACTTACCCATTGGGTATGTATATGGATTATTTTTCAGAAGCCTAGTTTGTGGGATTTGATGGGTGTGGCATGTGAACAGTTGGAGAAGGTGGTCAAGGAGGTTTTTACCCAAGAACATGGGTGGCAATTTAGTATTAGGATTGATGGTCCATAATACTCATTGTAATTCCTTTGAGTTTATCTTTAAGTGTGTGTGAGTTTGGTTGTGTGCATGTTAGTAATGCAGAGGCTAGGAGTGTTCTCAGGGTAATTGTATCACCTTGATATAATTGAGCTGAGATCAATAAAGCTTCTATTATCTAAAAAAATTAATTGTGGTATGTCATTGGGTCCTATGTAATGTTTATATAGCAATGGTTTATATAGCCATTGCTTTTAAAAAAAGTAAAATAAACAGACAATTATTAAACTTTGTGTTAAATATCATCGTAGTTCTTAAGCTTTGAAAATACATATTTAGACCCATTAATTCACTAAATATATTGTTGGAGGTCTAAAATCTAACGTGGCGGTCATTAACGTTGATAGGTGGGTTGTAATAGACCCAAAAATTATAAAATCTTAAAACTCATGATATAAGCTATGTAATGGGTTCCCCTCTGTGTTTTGAACTTATTTTGCATGTTTATGGATTTTTCGTGCATTCGTAATTGCATCCATATGCATTAAAGTCTGTGTATGCAAAAATTCTAGAAAAATTCAAAAACTTTCTAAATATCATGTATGACCCTCAGTTAAATTGGCATCAAATTATCACCTCCTTTGATATCTCAAACAAACCAGTCAAACTACTACAAATCTGGAATAAATCCTTATCATTTATCCCTCTTGTGATTTTTATCCCAGTAAAACCGTAGCTCATCTAAGTGTGAAACTTTGTCAGAATAATCATCATAACCTTGTCTACTCACAGTAATTTTTTCCAAATTTTTACCTTAATGTAACCCATTCAAATCGTGTGGTCAAAAGAGCCAGATGATTCAAAATCGGGATTTAAAACTTTAATTCGTGTTCGCCACTACAACTTTATCCTTCTCACTTCCAGTGGGTCTAGCCACCCCAAGCCTCACCTGGCAGCCTCACCTATCCACCCAGGAGTCCTCGAGCCAACCCTTTCTTCCTCTCTCCTTTCAGGCATTTCATCGAATATGTGGCGTGCGATATCCTACCAAGAGAGAAGCGAGCGCCTACGGATTCTTCCAGCCCCAACCCGCCTTCCAACCTGTGTTCCCAACTACGTAGAACACCCACACCATGCTGTACCACCCCTTGGCTGCCAACACACTGGGAACGCCACTTAGACGCCATGTTCGAGTCTCTTGTGGATAAAGCGCACCTGACCAAATCTCTCGCATGGATACCCTCTCTAGTGCCTCCCTGACACCGCAGCACCGCCCAGCCGTCCCGTTCCATCATCCACTACTCGAGAATGCCAAGACTCTAAGAGCACTAAAAATAATTACAAATAGGTTCTCTCGAGCACTAAATTACAGGGAAGTCCCTCCGAGCACCTATTTGTAATTACTTTTAGTGCTTGGAGGGACTTCCATGTAATTTAGTGCTCGGGAGGACCTATTTGTAATTAGTTTCAGTGCTCGAAGGGACTTCCTTGTAATTTAGTACTCGAGAGGACCTATTTGTAATTATTTTTAGTGCTCGGAGGGACCTCCGTGTGAAAGAAAATAATAAATCAAGAAAATGATTTATACCAATTAATCTTACACTGGAAATTGTTGAAACTTTGAAAAATCGTAGAAAATGCATTTTAACTCCAAATCAGTCGGCCCAAATTTCTATGGGTCCATAGGAATTTTCTCTTTAATATGGTTCAGTCAGACTTTGCACAAATATAATGGAAATGCACAGCTAAATACTAAAATACAAACAGTAAATAGTATGTTTTGCATTTTTCAGGATTTTAAACTTTGGAAGCTTATAACTCGAGCAAACGAAGTCGGATTCGAGTGATTCTTTCACCTAAATTCATCTAAAATCAACCTGTACCCCACTGTACAAGTCTCATGCTTGTTGCATTATATTTAATTTTTGGTGTTTATTCATTCGATTTTCGTTTAAATTTGAATAGACAACGAAGTTGTAGCTATAGAGGAGTGTGAGTGTAAGCCCCGGTTTTCGGGCTATTAAAAAACTATTTTAATAAAAACTCTAATTTCAAAAATTTTGGCTCCTTGTGTGTGATTAAGGACTAAGTGCCATAGGTCTCATTTAAATCCATCTCTTGAACCCCAAATCTCAATTCTAAATTCTCTTCAAATTTCGAGATTGGAATTTCAAGATTCGAAGGCTCTCTCAAAACCTATCTAAAATTCCTTAAATAATTCAATTTCAAAATCTTTCCTAAATACCCAATAAAAACTCTTATCTGAATCCAAATATTAGAAGTTCAAATTTTGTAATTCGAAATTCCCTATGAAAACTTCTTTTTGATCTTCCCCAAAAATTAAAATTCCATCGAGAACTCCCTTCCAAAATTCCCTTGAGCTCAAATCCCAAGAATTAAATTCAAATTCAAAATCCCTTGAATCACCTCTTAATCCCCTTCCTTGAATTTCTCTCCAAAAGTGCAAACCCCCTTTTCAAAAATATCAAAGTTATCAACTTGAAGCCCCTATTTTGAAATCGTGAGATTTTTGTGAACTCAAGGATAAAATTTGAGTTGAAAATCTTTTCAAATATTCAAACAAATCTTAAAACCAATCACTGGTGAAATTATCAAGAAATCACTATTCCATTGGGCCGCCATCTTTCTCTTTCCACGGCACACCCATCCTCGGCTTTTCCCCCTCCCTTCCTCTCCTCCCCCATACCAAGCCATCCCAACTCCCGCCGGCCCATTTCTTTCCTCCCTTCCCCCGCTCGGCCTCTCTCCTCATGTGCTACCCGGCCCAGTCCGCCTCCACATGCCCACGCTGCACGACCATGGCCCATGCATGCACGCTAGGCCGCCCACATACGCGCCCGTCACCCAGCCCCTCCCACTCACCGTTGGGGCCTACATGGCAGCTATGTAACATATGCCCGCTCGCCTGCTTTCATGTGGCCATCTCCCTCCACAAACACCACGTGCTCGATAAAATCCCGAGCCAAAAGAAATATCTTCGGCCATGCCCCTAAGTCAACAAGCTCCCTCTCCGTCTCCTCTCATCTCTCGCCATGCCCATCCCTCACTGTTCCCCCTTTTTCTCAGCACCGGTGCGTGACGATGACCACAATGTGCGCCATGGCCCCGAGCTCCCGTCGCATCGCGTTGTCTCTGCCATGGCCACACATCACTGCCGCACTGACTTTCTTCCTCGTCGAGACATGCCACCTCCCACCTATAAATTATCCCTAGACCTCGCCATTGCCCGCACTACGAGCCACTTCCTCGCCGTAAATTCTCTCTCCACCGCAACCATTGTCGTTCAGCCCGCGCCAATTCCGCCGCTCTAATCCCCAATCGACCGAGCTGCCACCACTGCTGAACTCCTCATCGCACCGTGATCCCCTTCTGCCTCTCCTCGATGCCAATCCCTGCCAAAACACAAGATGCCTAAATCCGATCGTCGCCACCCACCATCGTCGCCACCTCGGGATATCGCCGTTGAGAAGGTAGAGGCCCAATTCTTTCCTCCGTTCTTCTTCCCACAAAGCACCGCGCCCAACCCGAGGCATCCCGGCCCCCTCCGCTGTTAGAATGGTCGCCGGCAACGACCATACACCACGCCGCCTCGTCGCCGCCCTCTAGCCATCGTCGCCAGCTGCCGTCACATGTCCCTGCTTCCATCTAAGCCACTCAACGCATTCCTTGTCCCTTTTGCAACCCGCCATCGTGCCCCGCTCCTCCAGACTCCCCGCCGTCCACCGTATCACCTTCGGCCGCCGCTAGCCATCGATCCTCGTTGGGAGTCAAATCCCCGGTCCTCGCTAACGTGGCATCCCACGTGGCCGCCACAGGGCCACCCCTAGCCACATCAGCTCAGCCAAGGCCAGCTAGGCCAGTGGTCTTTGGGCCGGCTTGAGCAGCTATTAAGCCTTCGGTTCACCAACCCACATCCCTTCCAGCTGCAAGCCCAACCCACTATAGCCATCTCTCTCTCTCTCGTCCCATTGACAAATCGGCCCCACCTGTCAAACCTAGGAATAAGAATATTCCTTCTCCAATTTCAATAAATCCTTTTCTATTTCTAGAAAATAAATAAACTTCAAAAATCTGTATCTTCCTATCCATAACTCTGATCAACCCCGTTCAAGTCTCCAAATATTTCTAAAATTGATATCTACATTATGGCACTATTAGTTGTTAATAATATGACTTTATTTCTAGGGTTTTGTGTGTTTTCTCTCATTTCATGCGAAATCGATGTTTCAGGAATTGTCAGACGTTGGATTCTCGGGAAGATTTGAAGACGAAGACCGAGGCAAGTCACTCCTTGACAATATTGCTCCCAAATTGAAAAATGATTTGTTTGTAAAATTGCATTATTAGTGTGCACGTTAATTTGACCAGCCTCAGTTTGCGCGACGAATCGATGGACCTACTTAGTAGTTGCATAAAAACTATAGGATGTTGACAGCTATTCCTTGTCACTCCACCTCATGGTACCTCGGTAACCGTGCTTTCTGAGCATGGTTTCTGATGGTTCCACTTCCAACACCATTGTTTGTCGACATGGGAAAAATAGGGTTTTGAAAGCATTGAAAATCCGACTTGTGATGTCGGCGTGATTGCGAAACAAAAATGGTTTGCGAAAACCACGGTGCAAAGTAACTGCTTGTGTGGTAGTGCTTCGTATTCCCATATAAGGACCGTTTCCTTGGTGAATTTCATCTGAGCATCTCATAGTGCGACCACACGGGTGGAATGGGACGCTCCTGGCCAAGTAATTAGTGTTCCTAGGATCATTAGGTTGCTAATAAAAGTGGGATCGGTTGGGTGCCAAGAGGGTGATATACCTCCATCCCTAAGTACAGGAAATGAGTCCCTGCTACTTGGTTTGGGACTCTTTTATAGGGCAACGTGCTATCCTGGGTGGGCTTTGGAAAGGCCTTGTCATGAACCTTCCCCACTGACGAGTGCTGGAAGTAAGCTCGCGTCGTGTGGGTAAAGCGTGCACCATTTGCAAAGGTTATGAATTGTTCGAACAGCCGTGCCCACAGTTACGAGTGAATGTGAGGTGATTCCTCTAGCATAGAATTGTTTGCCAGTGCTTTTCGAAAGTGGTTTTATGGTATGGGAGTCGTTACCAGAATTGGCCTTGGTGGCTGATGGATGACCTGAGTGGTCTGCAACGGGGCTGTGTGACCCAAAATGTCTAATGGCATCATAGATTAGGCTTCGCAAGTGGAAGCAGTGTGTGATTGTGACTGAGCTTATGAATGGCTTGAGGAGCCAAAAAATTTGAGATATGAGATAAGATGATGTCCTGAAGAGGATGAAAGTGAAAGGAAAATAATAGAGGAAAAATGAGATGACAATTGTTGTTGGCAGATAGCCCTAAGCCAGTGTCACGGTTCGACAATCGGTATAAGAATGGTTTCGTTAGAAACTTTAATCAATAGAAATTTGTTTTGTCCACTTGAGTTGTTGCAAAGCAATTCGCAGATAGGATCGAGGCAAGAGCCTCTTTCCTACCACTTTTGTATCAACCCACACTTAGAGATTTCAAAAGGGTTCAAAAGAAAAGTTTGCAAAATAAACCCCAACCATCCTTTGGAGCTTGCATATTCACTTTTCCCGTAACTTGCTGAGTACGTAAGTACTCAATCGTGGTTTTTGCCCCTCCAGGAAGTTGAAGTGAAGATTAGGGTTTCCTTCCTAATCCCAAGCCGTTGCTTGTGGATTGGGTTCTTGTTGCGCTGTCATTCCGCTGCTGCTTCTCTGCTTGCCGGTTACATTATCGGAGTGGTTCCGAAGGTGTGACCTTCTATAAGGTATAATATATCTATAATTAGTTGCTATGGTAAATCTCCGTTGATCGTGAGTACCAGCAAGGTTTCCTGGGACTGGTACCAACATTGCGGTTCCATGGGAGTCGGTTCACGCCAATCTCCTTCGGTACATCCTCTCTGGTGTCACTGTAGGTGGTGCCAGGGTAGGGTGTGACAGTGAACAGTTCAGGAGTACTTTGAGGAGACCACTGAGCAAGGCAAGTCCTATTCATTCCTCCTTCAATCATGTTGTATCCTATATTTTTTCAAATTGCTTTACTACTTATAAATTACATGCGAGGTTGAAAAGTTTGGGATATTGGTAGACTAACTCCTAATTGTTGCATTATCCACCTTGATTATCGGTCACCCTACTGTTGATATACCTAGGATGTGTTGTGGTACTGTCCAAGTGCCAAATTGGGTATATTCGAGCTACTAGTACTAGCTATTGCTTAGCTATGCTTAGAAATCATGTTAATTACACATGACATGATATTCACTCTTTAAACTTGGGATATTTGAACATGTGGTACAAAGGGGTTGCCTCTGCTATTTGTGAACCATGAAAACTGAAAATGTAGATTTTAGACTTGGGCGGCAGGTGGTGTGTATATGGTGGTAGTTGCACACCAATAGGGGGAGTGTTCGCCCGGGTCGATTAAGGACTGAACTATGTGTCACCAACTAAGTTTACAGTGCAATCACATGTGTTAGTTATGGGATAACCTTAGCTTATTATGTTGCTTATTGCTTAACCTTGCATTGGGAGGCCATTGTAGTAAGGACTAGTCGTGTGATGGTTCAAAGGAGCTACCCATGTGCCCCTGTTGGAACTGTTGTTCGCCATATGCGCCTTGGGCGTCTGAGCATATCTAATATAACAGATGGTGCCTCGTGGATGTGACGATTGTGATCATCCTCACGATGTTAGGATTAGGATGGGGCCCATCTTTCCTAGCAACATTGGTTCATGGCCAATGTAGAGAAACACTCTCCATGCTTTGAGCAATATAGTGGCTTCGTCATAGGCTAGCAAAATGGATGTCAGTTGGTATCACGTGGAATGGTTGACATGATTGCTAGTATGTGCCATGTGGGTAAGGTGCACAAATTATGCAGAGCCTAAACTAATCAATTAGCCGTGCTCACGGTCATGAGCGACTTGGTGAAATGATGCAAGTATAGTGTTGGTGTTTTGCTAAATGTTTGTGAACTTGGGATGGTGGTAAAATGGTGGTGATTTTGCCTTGCGTGGGCTGAGAGTAAAATGTTTAGTTGCTGCCATGGAGGGCACACGGATGATATTATGATGATGTTTAAATTATTACTACAATTATTTACATATCGTTTTACAATTTTCGTTACAATATTTTATTATTTACTATTGTGAATCAAAGTTTGCTTTATGCTAAAAATTTAGTCAACAAATTAGCCTCCTTTGATCTTAGCTTACAAGTAAATATAGGCTTCCCAAGGCTTGGGTAGGGCTTGCCAATATGTATGTATTGACCCACCTCTTGTTGTTATTTATAAACATTGATGCAGGTTATGAGATGCCTAGTGACGAGTATTTTGCACTGGGTACCGAAGGTTTTGAGGATGGTTCTTTCTAGGGTGATTCCTAGTCGGTTGCCTATAGTGGTTTGGTAGATGGGCATACCAAAGAACTTATATATTTTGCTACTTCTTTTCCCCTGCGTTTGAACTCCTTTATTTGGTCGATCAGCCCTATCTATGTTGTATGACCTTGTGCGCTCGCTAAGTTATGTGAACCACATTACCTATTTGTATGTGTATGATATGTGGATGTCATGACAAGGTTGTGGATGCATGTACTAGCCACTGATCATGGGACTAGTACGGTTGTCGGTTTGGACACACCAATAGCAGGAATCTGGAGGGACCCCTCTGTGAGTTTGGCCTAGGGGATTGAATGTGCTCGATTTGTCATAGGTGGCTAGTGAAGTAAATGAGACAAAAGGAATTATACAGGTTTGGGCCACCCGGAGTTGTAATACCCTACTCCTATTGTGTTCTTCCTTCTCTCGAGAACTGCTTCCAAGTGAAGCATACAAGACTCCAGGAGCCTCTCTCCAGTTGGACTAGAGTCTCGAGTAGGAGTTCAGTTCTTCCTCCTTTTTTCCCCTCCATGTAACCTTGGCTCTCCCCTTATAATCTTTGGGGGAATACCACAGTGGTTTCACAGTGAGAGTTAGAGAATTAGGTATGCTACGTCCTGTCTTGTGCAGGCCGGTAGGCCCGACCGCTTGTCCTTCCAGGGCCTCCCTCAGAGCTAGTAAGAAGGGGAACAATGGTGGTTGGCCACGCATCTGGGCATGGTCGTCAGAGGCTTGCAAGGGAAGGTTGGGCTTGTCCCACTGACCGTGGGACCTGCCTGCTTGCCTCTCGTCGAAGACATAGGGGCATGGCAAGACGGAGTAGGCGGCCTAACAGTCCACCACTGCCACGCCCAGAAATTCACCAGAATTTCCAAAGCTAATTTGTGCAACAAATCCTCATCCAGAAATCAGCCGAGATACACAAATCGACAATTTCATAAACATAACCAAAATGATACACGATAAATAATTACAAAAGAGGTACTTAGTCCTCATACAAAAGAAAACAACAGCGGAACAGCAACTAGCGTAGCAGCAGCACCAAGCCATAGGCAGCTCAACTAGGGTATAAACCAAACACCAAACTTTTCCTCCTCGCAAACCTTCACTCTGACGATTGTAATATTGCAAGACTGA
This sequence comes from Oryza meyeriana var. granulata, assembly GCA_003991445.1. Lineage (NCBI taxonomy): Eukaryota > Viridiplantae > Streptophyta > Magnoliopsida > Poales > Poaceae > Oryza > Oryza meyeriana. The sequence continues at coordinate 19,646 of RYFJ01001429.1, read as the reverse complement.
GTACAACCCACCGTACTCAACAAGCCACACATGGAATGTAAAATAATGCAACAAGATTCCAAAGAAAAGGCATAGTATGGCTTATTTACATAAAACAACATCTAAAATATTTGCATTTAAAACCATTGAAAAACAGTATAGTTTAATTATTATCAACATTGAACCACTCTCTGAACAATGCTCCAACACAGTTCAGACCCAAACCATAACTCTCCAAACTGGAGCTATCAAGTTCCATCATTTATCACAATTATATGAGTAGTGTGGGACTAATCACGAAAATCATTGCTAGGCCACACATTAACCACAGGCATAGCTATTCGTACAGTTTTACTCTGGCCAGAGGTGTACCAATTTACCCACAAGACACAATCTCAACATCATGTCAGCCATGCGTTGCGATACTCAAAAGTACCCGAATAGAGATTGTGACAAGACCATCCATGTAACTTGCACAATAGAAGAGCCTCCTGCCAAGCCTCCGATCTCTGGTAGGAGTGATCAAGTGCCTTCCCGCAAGATGGCTCAATGCCCAAACTCATGGACTTATTCACGACTGCCATGTGTGGACATATGTCAGCCACAAACACGTGTTGGTGCCTCCTATTGAACTCGTCATACTTCAGTTCCCGCCATTATTCATTCTAGCTTGTGGTTAGTACGGGTATTGCTTCGTAAAGATAGCTCGCAAACCGATCCTTAAATGTCATGAGCACCACTAGCAATATCATCATTCCATGTGCTCACAACCCACCATCAGTCAAATTTTAGTTGGTAAGATTAATTAACCAATCATGACTAACTGTCGTGAAACAATAACCATTAATCATTAATTACTCATGAATGATTCATTAATTTCCCCACATAAAATGATGCTACAGTTCCTATGCATAGGCTAAGCAAAAACCTAAATAATCTAGCTAGATAATTAACTAAACATCCAGCTAGTCAGTATTATTACCTAGGGTATCAAGGTACATGTATCAATGGCAATTCATAGCCATAGTCAAACAATATAGGTTAATAAATAAGTACCCGTAATAATGTCATTTTAAAACATTGCATGCAATAACGTTAAAACAAAATAGTTTTCACAAATGGGAACAACATGCTCAAGGAAATTGTCATGTGACTTGCCTTGCAATAGAAAATTCTTCCATAACTCTTCCAAACTCTTCCGCGGACTCTGCGAACTTCCGAAACGATGGATAACACAACTACATGCAAAACGAGAAAAAACCCTAAGAAACACCAAATAAATAGTACATAAAAAGTACATAAACAGGTATATCATGATTTTAGATGAATATAGGAAGAAGAATGGATCAAATCAGAGTTCGGACGGAAAAGATACGGCTTCCGGAAGATTGAATTCAGAGAAAATTAGAAAAGAATATTCCCTAGAATATTCTCTCAGAAATTAATTCTTAAAGAAATTATTTTTTTAATAAAAAACAAGGTGGGACCCACTGGTCAGCGGCCTGGCTCATGGTGGAATGGATACAGGGAATAGGAGAAAAGGTAGTGGTGGTCCTCAGATGACATGGCATGCCACGTGGACATGAAGGCTGAGGTGCCTGTTGAGGAGTTTGCCACGTGGCGATGAGAGATTCTAGAGCTGACATGGCAGAGGAATTTAATTAAAGGGATCCAACGGATGGAAATCGATAATGGGAAATCCAACGGCTGAGATTGCTCCAGGTGGATTACGATCCAACTGCTGGGACGGATCGGGGATTTTCCATCGGGTCCATTCTCTGGAGCGGAGCCGACAGAGGGTCTGTGTCCGAGGAGAGATGCTCTGCCAGTGGGGCCGCATGGCAGTGGCACCGGGGCGAGCTAGCTCGCTAGAGGCGGCCATGGCACGGCGGGGCTTGGTCACCGGGAGGTAGAGAAGAAAACCCGACGGTGCGACAACGTCGATGGCAGGAGTGGCGACTCCGGGGCGGCGCAGCGTGGCAGTGATGACGACGACGCCACGGTGCGACAACAACGGCGGCACGGGATGAGGAGGAGGGAGGCGGCTCCGGCGGGGAGATGCCGAGGGAAGAGTCCATGGCTGGGGCTCACCGGCAGCGGGTGAGGGACGTGCAGACTGTGATGGCATCCGCGGTGACCGGCGTCGGCACCTTGCACGGCGGCGGCGGCTTGCGACGGCAAGGGCGACGGCGCTGGGGAGCAAAAAGCGCGACGGCGGCGCTCTATAGCGACGCAGCGACGGGCAGAACCGTGATGGCGGCGGCACTGGAGCATGGCGACGGGATCTAGGGAGCAAGAGACGGTAGCTTAAGACGTAGGACGGCGTTGCTAGGGCTTCCAGGGGCGGCAGCTGTGATATATATAGGGGCGGCGGCTCCGGAATCCAGGGGCAGCATGAGGCGCGGCGGCGCAGGACCGGCGGCAGCAGGCCGGGATGGGCCAGGTGCGGCACGGGCCGAGGAGTAGGCTGGTGGCGGGATGGTGCTGGCGTAGGCCGGGCCTGGGAAGCTCAGTGCAATGGCTGGCCCGGTCAGGAGAGAAAGAGAGAGAAACAGAGGAAGAAGATGAGAGGAAGGAGGAGACCAGGAGGAAGAAGTGGGCTGAAAACGGTCGAAAATGATCGGAAAAACCCTTAAATCATTTCTATTTCCATATTTTATACTCGGAATCAAAATTGGAAACGGTAATGTCGGAAATAGAAACGGCTTTGAAAAATTCGGAAACAGAGTTGCTCGGTCGGAAATTCATCGATATCGGTCGGACATCCATGAATTCGGATCGAAAATAACTTTTCCTCACATGTGATGTCTAGAGTAACTCACATAATTACTAAATATAATAATAACGATATCACATAATAATCATCTATCACAGAAAGCAATGTCAATAATTGTCCAACATGACAATATACAAAAGCGATGACAATGTGACAATGTCAGACCCTTTACCGAATCAATACCATCGGTAAATTTCTGAATAAATATGGTAAACTTCAGTAAATTTCTGAATAAATATGATAAATTTCGGAAACGGTCGGTAAACTATTGAAACCATTTCCGATACTGTTTCCGAGACTCCGGTATCAACGGAAAACGGAAAACGCACCGGTATCCAAAAAAAAACGAAAAACGGTCAGTAAAATCCGGAAAACGGCGTCGGTCGGTTCGGAAATTTTACCGACCGTTTTTAGCCCTAGGAAGAAGAGAGAAAAACCAAAGAAAAAGGGGAAGAGAAAGAAAAAGAGAAAAGGGGGAAAGGGAAAAAGGAAACCAGGGTTTTTTTGGAAATATTACAATTTGGACAATTTGGAATTTTAGGAGGACTTTACAAAATCAAAGGATCATTTTTAGCTTAATGGAATTGGAGAAATATTCGGAATAGTGGAATTTGTGGTAATATGCGGAACTTGGAATATACCGAATATCAGGATATTTATATATATGTTTCTAGGAATCGGAAAAATGGGGGTATTTGTATGGAGATTGGAAAACTAGAATATTTGAATTCCGAAACATTTTTGGGATTCGGTAAATATTTGATGGGAACTAGAAAGTAGAATATATTTCGTGGGGTTCGGACAACAGAGCATATTTTACCGAGGAATATTTAAATATCCAAAACACATGAATATTTCGGGGAATCCGAGACGAGGAGTATTTTGTGGGATTCGGAAAATGGAAAATATTTTGCGAGGATAATGGAATATCGAGAATTTTAGAGATATCCAGAATATTGGAAATATCCTTTGGCTTGGAAATTGGAGGATATTTCTTGAGAATTGGAAAATTAGAATATTTAGAGTATTGTAAATATTCTGGGAATCAAGGAGATATAGGGGATTTTAGGGTTTTGAGATGGAATAAATCCAGGAGCTCCGGTTCCGAATTTATAGAAGTTTTTCTTTTATGGTTCCGGGAATGGCACCTGACATTAATAATGGAGAGGGACACGGGTCCGAGTCAAAGAGAAGAAAAGATAAGGAATTTATTTTCTGTTTATTTAATTACTGAAATATTCTTCATAACATTAAAATTAAGTCTAGAGCTCCAAAAAATCCCAGAAAATTTCAGAGAGTTTATTATGCCATGGGGAATTTACTAGAAATAAATACCACCATGGAGTGCAAAGAAAATTTATTATTACAAATGCTTAAAACATTCTGATAATCCTCAGGAATATAAAAGCATCCAAGCATTAATTAAAATTTTAACTTGAGATTTTTAATATTGAAAATTTCATAATTTTATTCAACTACTTTCACAGACAAATTTTCTTGTGTATTCTTGTATTTCCATTTATCCAAAATAATTTTTAATTAGGCCGATTTTCAGGATGTGACAACCACGCCACTTGCTATCACACGCCCCTTGTCAAAAAAAGGACAATGATGGCCTGCAGCGTGGGATGCAGAGCCGTCTTGTCCCCCACGCCTCACACTGGGCTCCATCACGTCATCATTAATGCCCCTACCCCACGCGCTCCTCAAGCCACTTGAGAGGAGCTTAGCTGTAACAGCCTGCCCACCAGAACCATGCAGCCCAGCCCATCCGATGGGCGGGCCCACTTACACATAGCACCCCACTTACACTTTCGTTCTCGCTTCGTGTAAAAGGGTTAACCTGGAAGTGCTATGGTTCGAGGAGCAAGGCCTTATAAGTTGGTTCAACTCTTGCTCAATTAGCAAGATGGTACTAATCAAGTGCACACAGCACTCATGGGCCACATAGGCCAGATCCTAATTGGGCCAGGATGTCGCACATACCCCCTCAAAGGACCTAGCGTCCCCACCGGTCCAACTTACCTGTATAGCCACACAGGCATATAGGCAAATGTCTAGGAACGCGCCCCCTCTTAGCGCATGTCTGTATGTCCAATGCCGCCGTACGCGCAACCGCGAGGGCCTGCCCTCCAAAACTGCGTAGCCCAGCCCATCCGACGGGTGGGCCCACTTACACATAGCACCCCACTTACACTTTCGTCCTCGCTTCATGTAAAAGGATTAACTTGGAAGTGCTATGGTTGGAGGGGCAAGGCCTTATAAGTTGGTTCAACTCTTGCTCAATTAGCAAGGTGTACTAATCAAGTGCACATAGCACTCATGGACCACATAGGCCAGATCCTAATTGGGCCAGGATGTCGCACAAACTTGCTACGCCTAGAAATTCACTAGAATTTCCAAAGCTAATTTGTGCAATAAATCCTCGTCCAGGAATCAGCCGAGGTACACAAATCAACAATTTGATAAACATAACCAAAAACGATAAACAATAAATACTTACAAAAGAGGTACTTAGTCCTCACACAGAAGAAAACAACAGCAGAACGGTAACCTAGCGAAGCAGCACCATGCCACAGGCAGCTCAACTGGGGTATAAACCAAACACCAAACTTCTCCTCCTTGCAAATCTCCACTCTGATGATTGCAGTAATGCAAGACTAAGTACCACCCACCGTACTCAACAAGCCACACATTGGATGCAAAACAATGCAGCAGGATTCCAAAGGAAAGGCATAATATGGCTCATTTGCAAAAACAACATTTAAAACATTTGCATTTAAAAGCATTGGAAAACAGTGTAGTTTAATTACTAATCATTACTAAACCAATCTCTGAACTGCGCTCCAACGCACTTCAGGCCCAAACCATAACCTCCAAACTGGAATTATCAAGTTCCATCATTTATCAGCATTTATGAGTAGTATGGGACTAATCACAGAAAATATTGTTAGGCCTGCCCATTGACCAAGGGCACGGCTATTCGAACAGTTTTACTCTGGCCAGAGGTGTACCAATTTATCCATATTACACAATCTCAACATCATGTCAGCCATGCATCACGATACTCGAAAGTACCCGAATAGAGATTGCGACAAGACCCTTCGCATAACACATCCAACAGAAAGAGCACCGACCAAGTCCCTAGTAGAGGTGGCCCAACCTCCAAGCAAGAGAAACTCTTGGCTCCCAAACATATGGTCTTATTGACACTGTCATTGTGAATTTATTGATACTACCATCTATCAACTAAACACACCATGGTGCCTCCTTGTAACATCGTAAATTATCCCCATATAAAAATAAATGTGAAGAAAAGAATTTTAGAAATTAAATTAAAAGCCTCAAGGAGTGAAAATAATAGAATCAGAAAAAAAATCTATAGCAAAATGGGCTTGGAAATAATTTTATAAAATTCTTTGCTTAATCATCTATTTTCTGGAATTTTCTGGGATTTATTTGGTTAAGGGAAGTATTTTTGGTAAATTTAATAGTGTTCACAGCATTAAAATAAAAGAAAAGAACAAAAAAAACCCTCCCCTTGTCCTTTGGGCTCAATCCAGCCCATTCCTGTGCTCTTTTCACTCCCTCACACGCGTTGTGCGGCCCAACCCACTGGCCCGCGCCTCCCCTCCTCCCTCCTACTGCCGACAAGTAGGCCCCACCTGTCGGGGTTTTCCCCTACCTCCAGCTGGCGGTGGAATCCGAAGCCGCAGCGATCTCGCATCGAATCCAATCCAATCTAGACTCTGTCACGCACCCGTTGTTCGAATTGATTGAGGGGAAATGATCCCCTAATCCTCCTCTTCTGTTTCCCCCATCTTTTGCGGCAAATCTCGTGGTGGTTGCTCACCCGCGAAGCTCGGGATAAGCTCGGATCCCCTCCGCCGCCATGGGAGCCATAACCGAGCTGGTCTCTGCTACCTCTCTCTTTAAATAGCAAGCCCGTGGCCTTTGGGATCCTTACCCGTGCACTCCTGTAGCCGCCGCGAGCCCTAAGCAGCCCCTCCATGCACGGGATCCAATCGCCGCCGCCACCGAGCTCTCGGTCGCGTCTAGCCACCGCCTCCGCCGTCGCCAGTACTCGTCACCACCGCCGTTAGCTCCGTCGCACCTCGGGGAACCTCGGCCGCCACTTCCCTGCCCTCGGGAGCCACCGAAGCGCCGTCGCCACCGTGAACCCGAAGTGCTCCACCGCCAAAACCTTGCCATCGGGCCCCCTCGTCGCCATTCATCATCGTTTCACCCACGATAAGGTTCGCTTCTCTTTCCTGTACCCATTTCCGCATCCGCCGAGCGCTACCGTGCCGCTGATCGCCATCGACCATCGGGTTCCGAGCCACGCCGCCGTCGCCATTGCCGACGTCGATGCCACATCAGATCTAGGTCAGCCGCAGGCCCGCCTGATTGGGTCTAATCCGAACCATTGATTGCCGGGTGAAATCTGAGCCGTCCGATCTGAGTAGAACTAGACCTAAGTGTTCGCACCAAAAACCACCGGGTGTGCCAAGAAGCTTGTTGATGATCTGGTTTGATGCGATTGAACATACGAAGGCCTGGGAGATCTGCTTAGCTCCAGTGCAGGTCCTAAAATCTTGAGGTTCGCAGGCGTGCCAGTCAATTTGACCCAATAATTGACAAGGAGAAAATATTAATTCAGTGAATCAATCGGCCGACATACTGATGTAGACTCCTTCCAACCGATTGCCGATAGCTCCTGTACCGAATTCCCCTGAACCGACTGCCCGACTTGCCCGGGCCCTCGCCTGTGTCCGCGCCCGGGTCTTCGCCTGTTGCCCACGCTCGGGTTCTCATCTGTTGCCCGAGCCCGGTACCTCGTGCCCGCGTCCGGCTACCAGCAGCGATCGGCCGATAAGCCGATAAAGTCTTCCTTCAGCCGATGGCGCCAACAGTGCTCGCACATCGGCTACGCCTGTACCCAGGCCCTTGTCCTCGGCGTGCTTGTGCTCGGGTCAGCAGCAATTGCACATCGGCTATCGGCCGATACGGACTGATGTAGGCCCCTTGTGGCCGATGGCCGATGGCACCTGTGTATCGGCTAGGAAACCGATAACGCTATAAGCAAATAGATAAGCTGTCAGTATAACATGTGCATCGGCTAGAAGCCGATGATAAAATAGATAGGCAGAATAGTAAACTAGCCGACTGCCAAGGAAACACATGTGCATCGGCTAGAAAACCGATGATAATATAGATGTCCAAAATAGTAAAGATAATATAGTCGGCTTTATGAAAAGATAACCTATCGGCTAAGCACTCCGATAGAACGTCACATATACACCGATCGGCTCGTCAAGGATAAATCTATTATTATCAATCTAGTAATTCAGACCTAACTGATGCAGCACAGATTAATAATAATAAAGGAACCTCAACAAGCCGATAGACCTAATGCAACTGTGATGTAATAAGATAACTTATCGGCTATACATTCCGATAAGACACTTGCGCAAAAACCATCAACCTAGCAGGAACGATTTATCGCTGGCAGCTCAGTAGGTCGGACCCAACCGATGCAGCACGAACTGATGATAAATCGCCCCCAGTAAGCTGATAAGATCTACGCACGCGTGATGTGGTATACCTGATCGGCCTAAGAGGTCGGACCAAACCAATGCAGCCGTAGACAGGGCAGATACACCTGGGTAAGGGGTGACGAGTCTTACCCTCTCGCAGGAGTTTGGACCTAACCGATGCAGCCCCGCTCGAGAAGCAAGAACCCGTCGAAAGGGTGGCGATGCGCCGAATTTGATTGATCTGTGTGGATAATTTACAAGGTGCCCGGGCGTACGTATTTATACCCCGAGTTACATAAGTCCTTATAGGACACGGAACAGGACTTTCCTAACTAGAAAAGGAAAACTAACAGACCTGATCGGACAAAAGATCAGGTTTCCTAAAAGATAAAACTATCTAATAGATAAGATAAATAACTGCCATAACGTGGTTGTGGGTGCCATGGGCCCCGGGTACCTCATGACAAGCATATGGGCCACTCGGATAGAGGATGGGCCTAGCCTTGTAATTAGAGATATAGCTAGATTCGGCAGACTTCGCCTTGTATAGAAAGGAATATACAGTCCTAGTCGGGTACGTTATATCTCTAAGGGGAGATCTCCTAGTCATAATCCGATGGGGACTCCTACCTTGTAACCCTGTCCCCCAGTATATAAGGGGAGCCAGGGCGCCCCATGAGGGCAGAAGAGCACTCATAAGCTCGAAGGTGCACACAAGTTCATCAGAACCACCACCGTATATCCTCAAAGGAATACATACAAACTGGACGTAGGGTATTACCTCACATTGAGGGCCTGAACCAGTATAAAATCCCTCTGTGTTCCTTTGCAATCCACCGAGTTTACATCCGCCGACTAGCCCCATATATTTATTGCCGGTGTAAAACATCGACAGTTGGCGCGCCAGGTAGGGGCTTCGGCGCGATCTACATCTACAAGCTCGATGGATCCAGCAACCGAAGTCGACGGCGGCAAACTCCCCCCCGGAGATACAATCGCATTCAGAAGCCTTGACTTCGTCGCCGACCAGATCGGCAATCTCACCCCGGCCGACACGGACCCGATCCAACCGGCCGAGGAACCAGCTGACTCCGCGCCAGTCGGCCCACATGACGCTGCGGCAATCTTCGACGACATGCTGCGGCGATCTCCAATACGCCCGAGTCCAGGGACAACTCTTCCTTCCAGTGTTCGACTCGGACTCGGTTCTGAGCCAGCCGAGATCGGGCCGAGAAGGGAAGAGATCGTCAACTTCCCGTTCGGACTCGGCGACGCCGCGGATATCTACAATCTACATCTGACGCGGCAAACCCGATCCCCTGGAGTTCGACTCGGATACGGCTCCGAGCCGCTTGAGATCGGATCTAGGGAGGTCGGAGTTACAATCACCCCCATCAACTATTCCGACTACGACTCTCAGTCGGACTACGACTCCCAGTCGGATTCCGACTCCAAGTCGGATACCAGCTCGGCAAGCTTCACTCCGCCACGAGAAATCTTCATGGCATCCAAAGGCTCTACTCCTACTCAGGAATCACGCCGACTACACGAAAAACAAGAGGAGGAGGCCTGCCGTCTGCGAGAACAACAGGAGGAAGAAACAAGACGCCGGCACGCCCACAACGACGGCCTACGCAGGGCTGGGCGAACCGCTCAGCAACAAACCCTCCAAACAAAAGTCGGCGACCACAACGTCTTCGTCACGCCACAGCATAACGTCGTGGCAGCCGTAACCCTACTGGACACGGTCCAGGTCGGGCCTGATCACCAGGCCACCCCAACGATCGCAAGGATAAAAGCCATGCTTACCGCTGCCGCATGTCAGCAGCACCAACAGTCGGGCAACACACTCGTACTGACCAGTCAATCAACTTCCCCAGCGGCAGTCTCATCCACCTCAAAGCGACGTCGAGCGGCCGGCTCTAGTCGGCAGCACGCGGAGTCAAGCCAGACGTCACTCGGCAACCACAACAACCGGCAACGTCGAAGCGACCGTCGGGACAGCCAGGACCTCCGAGACCGACTGCGGCGCGACCTTCAGCAAGACATTAATGCTCGGCGCCGCAAACGAGAAGAAGACGAGCAACGCCAACTGGAAGACGAGAACGAGCAATTCGGCCTCCACTACGAGCGGTTTCGCCGCCGTAGTCGAGGTCGGAGTCCTCATGAAGACGACGGAGTACCGGCCTTCACTCAGGAGCTACAACAAGTCGACTGGCCGTCAAGTTTCAAGCCTACAGGCATCAACAAATACGATGGCAAGACTAATCCCGAGTCCTGGCTCACGGTCTACACTCTGGCGATTCGAGCAGCTGGGGGAAATCAGAAAGTCATGGCTAACTACCTCCAGTCGCTTTAGCCGACTCAGCGAGGACATGGCTAGTAGGACTTCCCAAGCAATCAATCGACTCCTGGGGAGAACTCCGGAAACGCTTCATCGCCAACTTCCAGGGAACATACGAGAGGCCATCTTCCGAGTACGACTTATATCAGTTGCATCAAAGGAAGAACGAGTCTCTTCGTGACTTCATCAAGAGGTTTTTCTGAGAGAAGAACTCAATCCCAAACGTCAAGGATGAGGTCGTCATCGCCGCCTTTCGAAAAGGAGTCAAAGACACCTCGTTCATCGACAAATTCACGCGGGAAGCCTCCCAACTCTGTCAAGGCCCTATTCGACATGGCAAACAAGTACGCCGACTCGGCCCACGCTGTTGCCGAGACCCTCGATGACAAGTCACCCTGACAGAAGAAACGGGACGACACCGACAACGCGGTCCCGACTAAAGCTGGGAATCGCAAACGCAAGTCAGACGGCTCCATTGTGGCAGTCGGTCACAACCGCCTTCGACCTTCAACAACTGAGGATTATCAGAACAACAAGTGACATGCTCGGGGGCTCACAAGCTCAAACACGAGGATGGCATCCCCACTCCCAAATACCGAACAGCTAAGTCGCTTTCTGATAAACATCTCCTCACTCGGCCTTGCTAGTGCCACAGCCGCTTACACCTAATAGGTGTATAAGCTGCGCATTTACTTTTTTCCGTTTTTGCTCTTAAATGATTACAAAAGTACTCGAGTAGCATAAATCTCGATCCGTGAAACTCTGCTCCATGTAAGACGAACTCAAGTCACCCAAAACGCGTGCCTGGGAATGAGCCATGAGCCAACTCCCGACGCTAGGGGGCTATGACTAGTCGGGCAGAGTGCTTAAACGTAAGGGGTCAACTACTCGAGGAAATTAATATCAAAAAGAGGAAGAACACGTATTTACATACATTGTAAAATACATTTTATTCGGGTGATTATTTCCATCATCAGATGCTACTCATCCGATATCTTTATATTGCAGGCCCAGCTCCGGATACGCGTGACAGGAACTCAGGGCTGCGAGCCCATCTCCTACGCTCGGGGGCTGGACAAGTCTGCCAAAATACACTCGGGATGCTCCATGAGGGCTACTCACCGAGTACTTGCGCCAGTCGGGACGTCATCTTCCCCGACTACGCTCCATGCGAGCCAACAATCGGCCCCCGGCGCCAGTCGGGGCTGTGTACTACTCGGCTAAGTAGGGTACGCCCCATGAGGGTCGCCAGCCGAATCCTACGCTATTGCTAGGTTCGGGTACCTTATTTGGTCACAGCTCTGTTGGGTAGGGTATGCCCCATGAGGGTCGCTAGCCGAATCCTATGCTAATGCAAGGTTCGGGTACCCTGCTCGGCTCTTCTGAAGTCAGAGAAGACTTACATCGTCAAAGCGCATTCGGAGTTCTCATGCACTGCGTCACACTTGAGGAGGGCAAGCAGATCCTGCAACATACCTGCTCGGGCACCTATGGCAACCAGGCTGCATCCAGAACATAAGTCGGAAAGGCTTGCGAATAAGGATTTCTCTGGCTGATTGTGGTTATCAACACCAAAAAACTCATCCTGACAGGCGATGGATGATACTTCTATAGAGCTATGCCGGATAGGACGGCTCAGGCCGGCTTATTTGGTAGCAGCCACCAAGATATGAGTTCCTACAGTAGCATGCTCCATGTGGGCCGCCCGCAGGCTGAGTTGAAATTATAACGCTGGTGCTACCAACAGGAGCCGATGAGGTAAACAGATATGCTTCATGAAAGTCTTATTGCTAAACATATATGTTTGGGTATCTGTTTTATCCACCAGGTCTCGAGGATATATCCTTACAAGGATCACAAGCTGGTCTTCATTAAAATTGGGGATACAGGTATCTTTCTCGGGTACACCTGACCACGCCGTGGATTTATTTTCATAAAGTGGTACTCGGCCTACATGCGCGGCCATCAGTTGCCATGAGCAACATCATTCCCGCTGACATGACGCGGATGAGTCTAACTTTCGAGTAGTACACTACTCGGGAGAGACTATAAAATTCTCATTCCTGCTGACATGATGTGGAGGAGTCTAACTTTCGAGTAGCATACTACTCGGGAAAGACTATAAACATTCTTCCAGCTGACGAGCTGAAGAGTCTAACTTCCGAATGGGACGCCACTCGGGAAAGACTATAAACCATTTTCCAGCTGACATGAAGCTGACGAGTCTAATTTTCGAGTAATATATTACTTGGGAAAGACTATAAATAATCATCCCGGCTGACATGATGCCGATGAGTCTGATTTTCGAGTAGTATACTACTCGGGAAAGACTATAACACCCCTTTCCAGCTGACATGACGTTGAAGAGTCCCATATGCGAGTAGCATCCTACTCGGCAAGACTATAAACATACATCCCGACTGACATGAAGTCGAAGAGTCCTACATACGAGTAGTTCCCTGCTCGGCAAGACTATAAATTATATTCCGGTTGACATGATACCGAAGAGTCTCATGTACCAGTAGTAATCTACTCGGGAAAGACTACAAGGTTAAAGATCTTTGACTTCATATTTAATTGTTTTCACAATTAAACACAAAGTCGGGGGGGCTACACCTAATAGGTGCGCCTATTCGGCGCACACTATTCCTACATCTACATGGAGCCCTTCATAGCCTCGCTGCCAGCTGACATGAAGCAGGACTCGGGAGAAGCAGCACTCAGACAAAGAGTACTCGGGAGCAATGCACTCGGGAAGACTTCACCGTGGAGGATGAGCACTCGGCATCAGCTGTGACTCAACTATGAAGGTCTCGGGGGCTACTGTGGGTGCCATGGGCCCCGGGTACCTCATGACAAGCATATGGGCCACTCGGATAGAGGATGGGCCTAGCCTTGTAATTAGAGATATAGCTAGATTCGGCAGACTTCGCCTTGTATAGAAAGGAATATACAGTCCTAGTCGGGTACGTTATATCTCTAAGGGGAGATCTCCTAGTCATAATCCGATGGGGACTCCTACCTTGTAACCCTGTCCCCCAGTATATAAGGGGAGCCAGGGCGCCCCATGAGGGCAGAAGAGCACTCATAAGCTCGAAGGTGCACACAAGTTCATCAGAACCACCACCGTATATCCTCAAAGGAATACATACAAACTGGACGTAGGGTATTACCTCACATTGAGGGCCTGAACCAGTATAAAATCCCTCTGTGTTCCTTTGCAATCCACCGAGTTTACATCCGCCGACTAGCCCCATATATTTATTGCCGGAGTAAAACATCGACAGTGGTCTTCACGATTCCTTCTCAAATCCGGTTTCTTCTGGATTAATTTCCTCCGGTTGATATAGCTTCTATCTTTACCGAATCTGATATGAGCCGTGCCAAATTTTGGCGTTAACACTAAGCCCTCAGATCCCTCCTAAAACCCCAATCTAATCTGAGCCGTTCAATCAAAACTCATTAAATCTACACCATTGAAAACCCTGTGGACCTATGTAGACCCAGTCTACTGTAGACCCAAGCCCTTTTCTCTCTCTGTCTAGTGGGTCCCGCTTGTCAGCCACCGGCCCACACCCCTCTCTCTCCTGTGCTGACGTCATAAGCCTTTTCCTGAATTAAATTAATTCCTAAATGACAAAATAAATCAGTTTAATTCTTTTAATAGGCTTTTAAAAGGGTTTAAACTTCAAAATTTCATAACTAATTCATCCGAACTCCGTTTGGGGTGATTCAACTTGCAAAATTCTTTAAAAATAAAGGTCTACCCATTAAAAATATAATATTGTACTGTTTATGTGTGTTGATGTACTGTTTTTCTTTTTTTTTTATTGCCTTTAGCCGCTAACGTTTAGGAAGAGTCACAGTTTCTCGAGGAAAATTCCGAGGTTTGTGTGGAGCAGCAAGGCAAGTCACATAGATTCCTAAATCTCTTTGAGCATATTGTGCCTATATTTAAAGCTATATTTTTTCTTTCAACTCTGTATTTATTTTGAAATGTCATTGGTAAAGGGAAGCCCTAATCCTTGTTTATGGCCCCTTTGACTTGATTACTGGATATTGTACCTATGGGATAAATGTGACTAGCTAGCTTTATTTGTTGGTTAGCTAGATTACCTCTAGGACTCTGCTTAGCCATGCTTAGCAAATTATAGAATAACTTCTGGGCTGTAACATTAATTTTGATTAAATATTTCGTTCACATGAAATGATGATTCTATTTATGACTGTGGTCGTGCAAGGAAAATTTAATGGTTCACTAAAATATGGATAAATGGTGGGTTGTGAGCACCAGGGTTGTGAATGTTGCTAGCGGTGCTCGTGACAGTTAAGGACCGGTTCGCGGACTACTTGTTGCAAAGCAACACTCGTGCTAACCACAAGCTAGAATGGGATAGTAGGAGTTTGAAGTGTGCTGAGTTCAATAGGAGGCACCAGGGTGTGTTTGTGGCTGATATAAGTCCACACATGGCAGTGACAATAAGACCATGCTTTGGGCGTCGAGCCGTCTCATGGGAAGGCACTTGATCACCCCTACCGGAGAACGGAGGTTCAGTGGGAGGCTCTCCTATTGTGCGAGTTACATGGATAATCCTGTCACAATTCCTTTCCAAGGTACCATGGTGGTATCGAGGCGCACAATGATGTGTTGTGGAGTTGTGTCTTGTGGATAAATTGGTACATCTCTAGCCAGAGTAAAACTATTCAAATAGCCGTGCCCACGGTTAAGGGCGAGCTGTCACGCCCGGAATTTCCACCCGAAATTCCAAATGCTTGCATGTGTATTAAATCCTCATCCAGGAATCAACCGAGGTACACAATGACTAATTTGATAACAAAGTACAAATCTATAATGAATGAAGTAACGAATGTATAACTATTACAGAGGCAGATGGAACCTCTCAAACAAATAAAAAGTCTAAATGACGGAATTAACTAGCAATAGCGGCGTTCTCCATAATCCACAGGCAAACTTGACTTGGACCCATCCTAGTCCTCCAAATCTTCGCCTTCACTGTAGTATTCTTCTTCTGATGATTTGATATTGCAAGATGAGTACATGAAATACTCAACAAGCCACACAGCAAATATGCAAGTGCACAGGATAGCAAAGGATGGCATATAGGGCTAATTTGCATAAACATCATTTACTAAATAGAGAGAATTAAATAGTTTAGAATAGTTAAGTAGTATTAAATCAACACTGTACAGCCCACTTGGCTATACAGGCCCAAACCATCCCAATCTGGATGTCTCATATCTCATTTAAACATTAATTAACAAATGGGACTAATCACGAAAAACATCATTCAGCTCGCCCATGACCGAGGGCACGGCTATTCGAACAGTTTTACTCTGGCCAGAGGTGTACAATTTTACCCACAAGACACAACCCCACAACATGTCACCATGCGCCTTGGCACCACCACGATACCTCGGAAAGGAGTGGTGACATGACTCTTCGCATAACATATCCAACAGAATGACCACCCGCTAAGTCCCTAGTAGAGGTGGCCCAACCTCCAGGCTAGAGAAACTCGTGGCTCTCAAACATATGGTCTTATTGGCACTGCCATTGTGGATTTATTGGCGCTACCACCTATCAACTAAACACACCATGGTGTCTCCTGCTAGGACATGCTACACTACAAGTCTAGCCGTTGCCCATGCTGGCTTGTGGTTAGTACGGTAAATACTTCACAACAGTAGCTCATGAACTGGTCCTTAACTGTCATGAGCACCGTTAGCAACAAAACCAACCTGGTACTCACAAACCACCATTCATCCATGTTTTAGTTGCCCATTAAGAATCAGTCTCACACGACCACCGTTGTGAACAGAACCGTCATCATTTTATGTGTAATCATATGTGATTAATAACCTTTATATGATTCTATAGTTTCTAGGCTGAGCTAAGCAACCTAGAATTTTTCTAGCTAACCAATATTTCAGCTAGCTAGTTATATTAATCCCATCGGTACAAAGGTAGGGTATCAAAACAACTGAGCCCGTAAACAAGGATCAAGGTTTTCCTTCCCGATGTCATTCTAAAATAAATGCACTTTTAAATTAAAGCAGAGATTTAAATCATAGAATCAACATGCTCAAAGGGTTGTGGATCTGTGTGACTTGCCTTGCTGCTACGCAAAGTCTTTCAACCTTCTCAGCATTAAACCGGCTCTTCCAGAACGTTCAAAACTATAGGCAAATAACAAATGAGCAAAAAGTACATAAGCACATTGCTACAGCACATGTGGATATTTTTAATGGATAGATTTCAATTTTTAAATAATTTAGAGACTTGAATGACTTCAATCCGAGTTCGTATGAATTAGTTATGACTTTTGGAAGTTTGAACCGATTAAAACCATTTACAATAATTATTAAAGTATTAATGACGCAATAATGAATTAATTTTGAAAAATAAAAAGAGATTTATTGCATTATCAAAGAGTGGTCCACCGTAGACTGAGTCCATGGGGTCGGTCCACCGGGTTTGACGGTTAGGATGGATTGGATCAAGATCCAACGGCTTGGATTTAACTAGATCGTTGCGCACGGATGGGCGACACCTGGCGCTGATCTGGCAGCCACGGGGATGGAGGGGTGACTCGGTGGCTGACGGGGCGACGACGTAGACGACCGGCGACGGCGACGGCTCGGGTGGCGAGGCTCGGCGGTGATCCCGGGCACGGCGGCAACTGCAGTTTGCGCCAAAAGGATGAGCTCGACGAGGCGATCTTACCTTGCAGGTACTCAGTGATGAACGGCGACAATTGATTCACTGGCGATGAGAAAAAAGCGGCGGCGTCCCTCGAGTACTCGGTGGCGACCTTCGGGTACTCGGCGGCGACGGTGCTCCAGCAGGGAAGGGCAGCTGCCGAGTGGCGAACTAGGTGTTGCTCTACCAGGGGAACACGACTAGGCTGTTGGCGAAGGGCGACGACGGACGCGAGCTGCGAGTGGCGTGGCTTGGACTTGGACGTGGCAGGGGCGGCGCTAGGATCTAACCGAGGCTGGGGCTCTCCGGATTTGGTGTCTAGGGCTAGGCAAGGGCGGCGGCGGACTGAGGGAAGGACGGTGGTATTTATAGGGTCGCCAATCGAAGGAGTCTGAGACGGATAAGGCAGCTATGGCGATGGCAAACTCGGGCGGCGGCGGACTCCAAGTCGATCTCGAGTTCAAGCTCAATCCCGAATCGTTTCACGCTGGGTTTTGGGGGGATTGGTGGTGGGGATAGAGGGGAGGATTTCCCCTCAACCAAGTTGAGGAGATCATGCGAAGGGCGGCTGGATTTCGCTTGGAGAGGGCGGTGGCGGACTCAGGCTCGGACTCAGACTCGGACTCGCCCTGGCAGGTGGGGTCCATCTGTCGAGGGGGAAAAAGAAAGAGCGAGCGGGCCGACCTAGGCCACGGGCAAGGGAGAGAGAGAAGGAGAGATGTGGGCCAAAATCGGCCCACGGCCTTGGGAGAGAAGATAAAACGTTTTTCCAAAAAATTTATTCACTAGTTTGGTTTTCTATTTATTAAAAATACTTCCACAGCTCAAATAATTCCTAGAAAAATCCTGGGACTACAAGAATTAAAGAAGTATTTAATAAAATTTTCTCTGACCATTTTTACATTGAGATTTATTTGGGATTTTTATTAACCACTTCTTTAGGCTTTTAATTAATTTCTAAAAATTATATTTTCACAGGTATTATTTATTAACTTATTTTTAGGGTGTGACAAACCTACCCCCCTTAAACAGAATCTCGTCCCCGAGATTCGGAGGAACTGGTGAAGAGGTGAGGGTGGGCAGACTTTAACTCGTCTTCTCACTCCCAAGTAGCTTCATCCTCAGAATGATTGCTCCACTGAACTTTACAGAAACGGGTCACTCGATTCCTGGTTCTCCTTTCACTCGTTTCCAAGATACGAACTGGTTTTTCCGCATAGGTCAAATCCTCCTATATTTCGATCTGTGCTGGATCAGCTTCCTCGGTAGGCACTCGAAGGCATTTCTTTAACTGCGAGACATGAAACACATCATGAATCCCTGCCATGGCCTGGGGTAACTCCAACTGATATGCCACACCTCACCCTTGCGACTCAGAATCTTGTATGGTCCCACAAAATGTGGTGCCAACTTTCCCTTGGTCTAAAACCGATGAACACCTCGTAGTGGCGTGACTCGAAGATACACATAATCTCCTTCGTCAAAACTTAAATCCCTTCGGCAGTTATTAGCATAACTCTTCTGACGGGACTGTGCTACTCGTAACCTTTCTTGTATGATTTTTACCTTCTCCTCGGCTTCTCTCAAAATGTCGATTCCAAAAACTTGGCGTTCCCCCGTTTGATCCCATAGGAGCGGGGTACGACACTTTTGACCGTATAATGCTTCGTACAGAGCCATCTAAAGACTAGTCTGATAACTATTGTTGTAAGAAAACTCCGCATAAGACAAACTCTTGTCCCAACTCCCACCGAAGTCTAGGGCACAAGCTCTTAGCATATCCTCTAGGATTTGATTAACACATTAGGTTTGCCCATCCGTTTGCGGGTGATAAGCAATACTGAAGTTTAAACGGGTACCCATCTCCTCCTGGAGTTTCTGCCAGAACTTTGAGGCAAACTAACTACCTCGGTCAGATACAATCTTTTAGGCCACGCCATGTAAAAACTACACTATCCGTGACATATATAAACTCTGCTAACTTGCTGCCAGAATAAGTAGTCTTGACTGCGATGAAGTGAGCCACCTTGGTAAGCCTGTCAACCACTACCCAGATTGAGTCATATCCTGAAGATGTCTTTGGTAATCCAGTGATAAGTCCAATCCCTATTTCTTTCCATTTCCACTCGGGTAACTTCAATGGTTGCACACCCTGCTGGCCCTGATGTTCTGGACCTTCACTCGGTGACATACATCACAAACTGTGAACATTACTCCGCTACTCTCATCTCAGTAGTAGCCCAACAAAACTTCTCCTTAAGATCTTGATACATCCCTGGTACGGCCTGA